>JAVYIG010001382.1:0-347027 GCA_035222895.1 Strongylocentrotus droebachiensis | reverse complement strand
ACCTTTCCTTTAAAGGTAGCATTAAAATAACGCTTGAGCTGGTCCATCTTTACCATCAATATATCAATTTGAGTTAATAATGTTTCCTTTCACAAACCAAGAACGTGTTGATCGTGATTATCACATTTTGGGGGTGTGTTTGTTTGTTTTGTGAACAATGGATTTTGCATAAATTTTGATAATTAGGCCTCATCATTTGTATTACTATAGGGAGTGTCCAAACACAGTTTCCTTTTTTTTTTTATTTGCTTGAAAAAAAAAATCGAGGATGCAACAATTTGTGGCATAATTTGGCGACAGGAACTGTAAGAAATGACAGTTTTGTTGTTTTGCCTGTGAAATCTGGGAAATGATTATTAAATCACCATGTGTCAATAAATAACAAGTACCCAAGAAAATTTCTATACGATCTCGTTTATCTACAAACTGCGAAAAATTGCAAGCTGAATTACGCCTAATCGTTTAGGTGTGATGAAAAAGGATACACCATGGAAATGGAGAAGAAAAAAAAAGGAGGAAAATGGATAAAACAGAGCCCTTTTTTTTCTTCTTCCTCCTCAACCCATGACCTAACATACTGCTGAGAGGCAAACCGAATTTACCAAGGCGAAGTTCACCGATCTAGGTCATGGCGTCTGTCCGGAAGGAGTAGTAGGGACTTTTAGATTTGCACGACGAGAACGTGGACTGCCACGTGTGACATCCTTTTAAGGCAATGCGACGTCCCACTGTCCTACTTGTAGCTACTTGCTCCCTCTGTATAGAAAAATTCCCCAATCGGTGCCTCTTGGTCCCCCATGATCCTCTATTTCTTATGTTATTTGAGACCTGTGTTGATGAGATAGCCACCTGTCCGTGACCTCGCTGTGTGGTCTAATCCCTTCTAGCCAAACTAGTACTGACGGTCTTTAAGGCAAAGGCAGTGCCCGGTAGTGCCTTAAAATGAGGTCACATTGCCTTAAAATGATGTCACAAATAGCAGTCCACGTTTTTGTCGTGCAAATCTAAAAGTCCCTAGTATAAGAATACAGTCCACATACATTCGTGATCATGTCGATAGTTTCTTCCCCAGTAAACTCAGAAAATAGTATTTACTCCAAGTTGTGGATATGGGTTGCATCGGTGTATGAGGGGGAGCTAGCTAGTGAGGGGGTGGGGATTCAAAAAGGGGGTTCGTGATTTCGGAATGTAGTAGAGTTTATAATTGCAAAGGTCCTTAATTAATCCGAAAATTTCGAAATTACGAACCTTGAAAGATAACAAGTCATAATTTCTGAATGGAGAACCTCATAAATACGAAAATTGTTGGGCTTGTGAACTTTCAGAATTACAAACCATCAGAATTACGAACGTATGGTATTTGAACTTGCTGTGCCACGAACTATCAGAATTAAGAACCTTTGCCATTGTGAACCTCTATAATAACGAACCTTTGGAATTATTAAGCTTTAGAATAACGAACCTTTGGAATTATTAACCTTTAGAATTATGAACCTTTGAAATTACGAATCTTCAGAATTACGAATGTTCAGAGTTACGAACTGTTCGAATTATCCTTTGAAAATACAAATTCAACGGGAATACGAGTGCACCAATTTTCTCGCAGTCCACTGGAGGGAATAGAGTGAAAATGCTCCCATACCTTTTTGTTGTCGTTTTTTTTAACCAAAATTTACGTTCGAGGTTATTTTTGTTTTCATTCCACTCGAGCTGAATATGGGGTAATAGGTTAAAAGGTCAGACAAGGTCACGGAAATTCAAAGACCAAGGATGACATTTCTGAGGGGCTGGTGAATAGGGGAGTAGAGAGAGAGAGAGAGAGAGAGAGAGAGGGGGAGAGAGATAGAGTGTAGAGAGAGGGGCAGAGATAGAAGGAGAGAGAGCGAGAGAGAGATGAAATACAGAAAGAGGCAGAGAGGACGGGTGTTCGAGGAGATATATATATATATATAGAGAGAGAGAGAGAGAGAGAGACAGACAGAGAAAGAGAGGAGGGGGAGAGGGGGGAGAGAAAGAGAGAGAGAGAGAGAGAAAAAAAGGAAGGGGCCCGGAGAGATAGAGAGGAGTCAGGAGAGAGACAGACAAAAAGACATACAAAGTGGAGTGGATCATAATTTGGAGGGAAAAAAAGAAGAAGAAGAAGAAGATGGAGAAGAAGATGGAGAAGGAGAAGGAGAAGAAGAAGGGAAAGAAGAAGAAGAAGAAGAAGAAGGAGAAGGAGAAAGAGAAGGAGAAGGAGAAGAAGAAGAAGAAGTAGGAGAAGTAGAAGGAGAAGGAGAAGGAGAAGGAGGAGAAGGAGGAGGAGAAGAAGAAGAAGAAGAAGTAGAAGGAGAAGGAGAAGAAGAAGGGAAAGAAGAAGAAGAAGAAGAAGGAGAAGGAGAAAGAGAAAGAGAAGGAGAAGGAGAAGAAGAAGAAGAAGTAGGAGAAGGAGAAGGAGAAGGAGAAGGAGAAGGAGGAGGAGAAGGAGGAGGAGGAGGAGGAGGAGGAGGAGATATTTAGTATTTTGTATATTAAAAACAAAATGCCAGAGACCGATGACTGTTCTGTCAACCGCGACGGAATCTCCATAATTACTTAATAGCCCCATCTACGACCATGTATAAACATTTCCTAGAATGGCAACATCGATCGTTTCGTTCATGTTATGTTTCACTCTCTAGTCTTTTATCACGTTGAAAGATTAATGGTCAGCTTTCAGACAGTGTCAGGAAAATAACATACTTGGTTTCAGGTTGTTAAAACAGACAGAAAAAATAATAATCCAACAGGTTTTTAAATCATGAGCTTGGCATTTTCAGATATGTTATTGGCACGAAACTTTGTACATAGTGTTATCGCTCTCGGTTGGAACTACTTACTAAATTATCGCCAATTATATTGCAATTTTGTTCATAGATCATGAAATATCCAGTCATAAATGTATCTACTGCAGCAATTTAAAGCGTAACCATGGCCCCACGTATTTACGACTAATTTCTTTGGTTGTTTTGTTTGTTTTATTTGTTTCACTACGAGGCCGTAAACACCAAATAGGATCTGCTCAACTGCTATACTGCATATTGCGCTACGAACTCGAACAAATTAGATCATCCTGAAAATTGGCCGTTTCTACCGTGTAATTCCATGACAAATGCCACGAAAAAAATATAATCTGTCCACAATAAGTAATAAAATAAAAGTTTACGAAATTGTATGTACATTGCGAATCGGAGAGGAGCTCCCAAGATGCCTCACAGTGTTGCCCATTTGTGTAACACCAATGACAACTTTAAACATTCATAACTTTTTTTTTTTTATCGGATATTGCTCAAACTTTCACTCATTTGCTTCTCTCATTTTTTCTTCTTTCATTAAAACCTAGATAAAATCCGGGTGAAATTCCCGTTTTTAAATTGGCCTTACGTGGCGCTTACGGCACTGTGTTCGCTTACTTCATTTATGTACATGACTGTGCTGTGTTTCAAGTTCATCCCATGTCATTACCGCTACCAGAATGACTAACCCCCACTGGTTTTGCTCTTTGCAATATTTATCTTTACGAAAATGTGAAAACACCATTTCCGTTAGGGAAGTAAGTCACTGAGATAAAATTTGCACTTGTGTTTTTCCTTTAGATTCTCCAATGGTAAATACATAAGGGATATATGAGTAACCGCTAATCAGGGGCAGCTCAGGATGTCGTATTAGGGGAAAGTCCCCCCCCCCCTTCCAAAAAAAAAAGGAAGACAGACAAGAAAGATGCTGATTCACATCCCCAAACCTTTAATGATCAAGCAAGAAAAAAGAAAAGATATATGAAATACATATGGAAGGTATAGCGCTATATAAGCCGCTTTACAGAAAACGCAGATTATTATTACTTTTAAATGTTTTTTTTGTAATGGTTCGTGTGGTTTTGTGTGCAATCATTGTTTTAACACCCCTTCCCCCAACAAAAAATAAATGATAAGGATTAATGATTTAGCTAGGATTTTATAAACAAAAGGGAAAGTTTCAAAACTCCATATTTTTTGTGCAATGATGGTCCTAACACCTACTTTAGAGATCAAAAAGGAAAAGAATTTGGGATATTTTTTCTTCGTGTGTGCAGCGCTTTGTAACTGCAAGGAAAAGGCGCTATATCAAATATCTTTTGGATAGGATTTAAACATACTCGTCCGCGCAATTAGAATTCCCATACTGTCTCCTTAATTCACCATTGCAACAATGGGAAATTGCTTTCCAAATGAGTTGATTGCGGTTCGGGTACTATTCGAGTAACAGCAGTCGTACGTTGCTCTCTAGGATTATTTTTAAAAGGAAATTTAAGACGACTTAACACGTTCGTGCGAGGAAATGACTAGGAGAAAAGAAGGCTCAACCCCCACCACCCCCCCCCCCCCTACACACACACACATACATTCGAATTTGGTATCCCTGGATCCGCCCTCCTAAAAAAGGGAGATAAGTTTACACGTTCGTGCGAGGAAATAACTAGGAAAGGGGAAGGCACCCCCACCCCACCCCCCCCCCCCCCACCCCCAACGACACACACATTCGAATTCGGTACCCTGGATCCGCCCCCCTAAGAAAGGGAAATTGCTTTCCAATGACTTTAACGGGGTTCACGTACTATTCGAGTATCTTCCTGTTCTGCTAGACAAGTGATGACAAAGCCATGTTTTAAAAGCTTTCATCGACTATGAGTTCAGCAAAGAATAAGTGTTATGTTGACCCGTCATTAAAGATACTATGTCCCTTCGCGGCAGACAACATCAAATTCTGTAGAAATTTGCAGGAATTATGAATATGTCATGTATGTCCTACCTGTGAAATTTAAACGTTAGCAGTGTCCTAATATTCAAATTATGCAAGGAAACCTGTTTATTTGCTAGACTTCACTGTCAGAAACTATTGAGCGACTGACTGACCTTTTTTTTTTGGTGCTAATAACATACATAAATTGACCTGTAAAGGGTACATGAGCATTTGTTTACATCAATAACCCCACTTCTTGTAATGGCAAATATTAAACTGATTGAATCTTTGCGCAGCACAAAACGAACGACCATTCGGTACAAGGGTCTAAAAATCAGACTATTACTTTAGTGATTGCAATCACTTAAGTCGATTCGAAAACTAGAAGTTGTTATTATCAAGCCCTTTCGTTTTGAGAGAAGTTCTCAATTAGTATTATCTTTCAACTGCCGTTGGAATTGATGAGTTCATGAAATTACAATCTTACGCTGAAAAGGACCTACACAACATCAAATAATTGTGTCCAACTTTAATGATATACTTGTCTTGAGTTTCTGTCATCGTTATTGAAAACATGTGACCACTGGTGACTGTAGAATTATGGCACCGAAACACCGCAAATTCATTTTCTCTCTATCCTCATCTGTTATGTTCAACCAGGGACATGCATGTCCCTGGTTAAACAAAGCTTTATCTCTTTTTAGGTTAACCATTTTTTGTTTGAACATTATGTGTGGTTTACATTCAGTAGATAAGATCGATTGATCGATCAGTAATTGAAAACAGGTCTGATAGAACCTTGGAACCAGCGGGATTGGAACTTCACATTTACTGGTTGCCAGGCAGCGACTCTACCACCAGGCCAAGATTTCTTCTAACTTGTTTTCAATTTCGGATCGATCAAATCACATTATGCTTATTCGTTGTTCGTAACATTTGTTGTACAATGCACTAATTCAAAGATAAATTTAAAACAGATAAGTTAAACGAAATATAATGGGGAAAGACATCCTTCTTTAATATGCAATATCGCCATGCAGATTAAAACTGCACTAAATAGAGTCGCAAATCTCCAGCTGTATATATATATATGTGTGTCGGTAATCTCTGTCGTATTTCTAAAGAAGCATGGTGAAAGAATTCGGTGGAAGATCTTTGGTTGTAGTTGCGGGGTTTCGGAACTTCATACTGGCTGACTCTCTCTCTGAAGTATACACAATCTGCACACATATATCTGTGTACGGGACTGTACACATAAATGTGCAATGAATGTTTGGTCCAAACAATTTCGCAGAAAATAGTTATCAAATAAAATCAAAGTTTCTCTTTAACCATGTAAACATGATTTTAAGGAGCGTGGTGGATTTGACGTCATGGTCATTACAAGTGTCTGGGAAATAAATCTAGCCAATATAAACAAACACATGGGGATATTTTAAACATAAATCGAAAGCACACAGGAATGGATATAATGGGACTCGCATCTGTTCAACAAAGTTTCGTCCAAAGACCTCATCTTTTCCTCGTCATATTATTTCGAATATGAGGGCAATGGGAGAGAAATCAATTTTATGGGTCATGTTCTTCAAAATTGACCAAAAATGATGAGAAATTTCACAATTTATCTTTCACCTTTCGTAGAAATCAACATTCTCTTCAAACTGGTTCGACCATCTGTGTGATCGAAAAAGTGACAACTCTTTTTTTCTAGGGCGGGGCCCCAGACCCCCTGCCAATTGGAGGAGGGGGAGGGGGTTGGGAAGTGTAACGGAATGAAAGGCTGACTAGTTGGACGAAAATTATCACCAAACGAGCAATACAATAATAATGAACAAAATAACCAATTTAATAGTCCTTATTCACTCGCCTGCCCTACTTATATATTTAAATGTAATTTTCCTGACCAGAGTCCTTGCCAAACTTTAAATGATTTCCCCCTGCAGCATTTATGTTTCTTTGTTTTTGCTTTCTTTCAGTTGATATTTGAAGTAAGTGGTATACTTCCGAACCTATAGTCGAGGTCAATACAAACAAAATCGGTCAGCTGTCAATAGTATATGCCACTTTCTGGTTGTGTACCCGAAATTACATTCCCCTGGGCGATTGACGTCTGTCCCAAACTAGGTCAAAGAGGGTCACAGGTCAAAGTCGCTTGTGTGCAGACGGTCAATTTATTCCGAATTCCAGAACTGTGGACCAAATAAACTTGAACTACTTTCTCATGAATTTCATAGAATGGCATTCTAACTAGATCTAGATCGGCCTTCTGACGGACTCCTTATTCTAGCTCACATATGAATTTCTCGTGAAAGTGAACCCAATGGGCTCACTGATTCTTCTTCTTTGATGTTTTCTTTGTTTATTTTAACGAGCTATTTGTGTTTTATACTTTTGTATAACGTGATGTGATGAATAAAGTCATATCTTTTGGCTTATAGCATAAATTCACCGAAATAGTTTGCTTTATTGATAAGTATAAGAATTAAGTGGTGCGTGCAACCTATAAAATTGCGCGATTTATTTGCATTTTGGGGTATTTTTTTGTACCATTTGCACATAATATATTACCATGGCAACAAACAGTTATATTTGCCATAATGTTGTTTAGTGAACTAATTTTTTTCTTCGTTTCCCTTGTCAAATACTTTCACAAATCAACCTAAGACAATCTTGTTAGCCGAGTACATAATACCTTTTTTTTAATTACATTTTTGGATGAACATTACACAAACGTAAATTTTGTGTAATCCATACATAATTTTCTACAGTCGGTATATCTTGGATATTATGTTATATGATATTCATTTTGTTTTTGTCCTTACGATCTAGATGTAGAGATATGATTGTGTACTAAATTGATAATAAAGGCTTGTAATATTGGGCCTTTCTAGTTCTGAAATGTTTCTACTTAACTTTACTTTTACTTCGATTATAATAACTGATTTTAAGCGGGACTGCACTACTTGTAGCTTCTTGTGCCCTGGCCTTGATATATATATCATACAATGCCTAAGCGGTACCCGTTGATCCCCCATGGTCCCCTTTTTATAATGTCAATTGAGAGCTGATTTGATGAGATAACCACCTGTCAGTGACCACGCTTGGAGGTCTAATCCCTCCCGGCCAAACTAGTGCAGACAGGCTTTAAATTAGATTCAACGAAACGACATAGATCTAAACCTGTCCGATTTTTCTGTTTTCTCTGAATAGATATAACAAACAAAAAACTTGCGGACCCTTATTGATTTTTCGTCCCTGGTAAAAAATCCTTCCCTTCTTTGAATTTCGTCAGCGATTCTTTGTTGCTTTTAAGCTACCTGGCATCAACAAAAGAGCCTGCCATTGTATCGTGCATAGGTAATAGTCCCACCTCCCTGTGTAAAGTGATCACTCGCTAGAATAATTGGGGACTTTAAATTTGCTTCGTTCAACTTGGTGCAAACCAATAATTATTAATAATCATAGGTATCATATAGGCCTGTATTATTGTATGGCATTTTCTGAGGCTACACACCATTTATTCCCATTCTCACTGGACGTTTATGTGTTACTTATATTCTCATAAATAGGGATGCCACCGTCTTGTTATACATGTACTAGCTATAAGCGTCTATTAACCCCACGTATCTGTATTAAATCAAAGATGATAGACCGCCATTATGACTATGAATGATTTTACAGACGTTCCGACTTTTTGAACAAAAAAACACAACTATAAATAATAAAGAAACCGTTCATAACTTGATTTTCATCTCTTTAGCCTATAGATAATTGCATTGATATATAGGCTGTATCATCTGCTGGTCATGCCAGGTTAATCGCTGTATTTCGCTTCAGGCTTCGGTTTCAAAAAAAGGAAAACACAATTATTAAGGATAATGCACTATCATGAACTCCATCTCTCTATTTAACATAACGACCCTTTTTGTTATGTCAATATAGCGTCCTATTAATAGCGTATCGACCCAGTACAGTGTCATTATCATCTAGATTGGTTCCAGTTTGCAAAAATTTCAATTCAGAGCTATAATTTAATAGTAGGACTGTTATGCCGAGAGAATGGTTATATTTGTGAATGGATTTGTTTTCTTGGGAGGCATACAAAAAGTAGTCAGTTCGATAGCCGTCAGTTCTCCGTAATATTAGGGACTTTTAGATCTGCACAACGACAACGTGGATTGCTACGATCGACATCCTTTTAATGCACTGCCTTGAATGGACGTCATACGTATCAGTCCACGCAAATCTAAAAGTCCCTATTATGACGAAAGTGGGCCTTGCCTCGGGCTTGGGTGAAAGAGCGTCCTCGTTCAGGATTGGTCAGTGCAGAATTGATCTGTATGCGACCCAAAACAAACCGACTTTGCCAGCTTCAGTAGCAGAGTCCATGAAAAGGCAACCTCACCCTGAAAAGGCTACCGCGTCCGTGAGATCATTTGGGTGGCTAAAGTGGTTCAAAGTGGTGTACTTATGAACAGTTTGTATTTTTTTCGAGCCTAGCTGTGGAGAGGGAAGCCTTTATTGTAAAAATCTATTTTTCTTGCTGTCATCTTTCTAGCAGAGAGGATTAGTGTGGCTGTCCGTGGCACTGCTGTATATATCATTACGAGTGTACCCTTTGATACGGACAAGTGCCTCTTTTTAGGTTGGTCAGCTTGTTGAATATAATGCTCTGAAGCCTAAACCTGGGCCCAAAACACCACAGCTGTCAGTGCAGTGTCAAGTTGTGTTGCGTACGCGTACCCCTGGATTTCCAATGAGTCAATATTTATTTGTCTGTGGTCGTGAGATCACTCTATAGTGCGTTGTGTCGGCTGTGATCTTTTTTTCGGAATGCGAACATTGTCCAATCGTTGCCAGTTCGTATAGGTCCATGGTCGATCGTGGACACTCGACGTCATTACACCAACATCATTCAGACCCACACCATTCTAACGTTCGGATCAGCCGTCGATCGGTATATTCGCCTTTCCTCGATCGTCGAACTCGAAATTAGTCCCGGACATTGACGTCGTTTCATCGCACAGCTTCATCAACACCATTCTCTACTCGCCTCTGTCGTCTCTGAGTGAATTTTCCTTTATTTTCGAGCGTCGTAGTCGTTGACCACGGGCACGATGTCGTCGACGAGATCGGATATGACCTTCTCGGCTGCCGACTATGTCATCTTCTCTGGCATGCTGCTCATCTCGGCCGGCATCGGGGTCTACCACGCTTGCACCGGGGGTAAACAGCGGACGACCAGGGAGTTCCTGATGGCCGACCGCGCCATGAGCCCCATCCCCGTCGCCTTTTCGCTCGTCGCCAGTTTCATTTCCGCAATCACGTTTCTGGGGACCCCGGCGGAGAACTACGTCTACGGCTGCATGTACTGGATGTTCGCCTTCGCCTACATTGGGGTCGGCCTCGCCACGGCTTTCCTGTATATGCCCATGTTTTATAGACTGAATCTTACCAGTGCAAACGAGGTACACAAAAGTTCATTATTATAAAATTATAGTTGTTACTTTATTTTTGTTTATTTATTATTACATTTCTTTTTTAGTTAATGCCATGGTCATGCATGGTGGAAGGGATGAAAAGCAAATGTAGACAGTGATGACGATTAATTTGCCGGTAAATAACCTTGCTGGTACATAACCTTTACATTTGCCGGTACATAACCTTAACATTTGCCATGTTGACGTTTTGCCAACATTATAAAGTCCATTCCATTTTAAGTGATTTCAATTCTCTATGCTGCTGATTCTTATTCTTAACCCCCCCCCCCCCACACCCCTTCTTCAAGTTCATGGTTAACGCTTCGCCTATTATCCTTTCGCCTCATGACTCTCGACACTCCCTATAAATCGATGCCATCGCCTTTTTCTTCCCCTCCCCCTCCTCTAAAAATGCAAGGATATTGATTAAATGTCCTTACCCCCGGCCCCCTGTAATTATGACTGTAGATTCGTATGAGATGAACATGTCTATTGTATTGTTGGGTCGTCCATTCATTACCCCCCCCCCCCCCGGCCCCCTCTCCCCCTCTCCACATACAATCTCCAAGCCCAAAAGGTCTTATAATTATTGCCTTATCATGCAATTCATGTCAGTAATCAGTGGCCTTTTGTTTCAACACTGTATTTAATAGCTTCAATACGCTTCACTTGACTGTCAGGATGTACGGTGCGATGTCCCATTTTCAAGTACGAATTGAATCATGTCTACCACATTTTCTGGTCGGTTTTTAATTTGTTTTCTTCTCCGTCAGCATTTGTTATCCTCATTCACTCCTTGATGTCTCCACCACTACCCTTGATCTGGTTGACCCATAGCACGTGCTTCAATTAGCTTCATGGTTCTGCCAACATAGTGCTTGGTAAATCTTTACTATCGAAGTCTCAAGGAGCTACTCAATTCATGCAATTTGCTTACATTAAAGGTACTATGTCCCATTTGCAGGCCAAAAAAATGAAAAAGTTAAATTCCAACTGCATTTGAAAGATAATACTTATTTAGAACTCCCCTAAAAAAGATGGGGTTTGAAAATGTCTTCAAGTGGGAAAATGGTGACTATTAGTTGTCAAATCGACTTTAGGGCTATAGAGCCCAAAAGTAATAGTCTTGATTTTCAGATAACTGTACCGAATGGTCATACGTTTTATGCTGCGCAAAGATTCAATCAGTTTAATCTTGGCCATCACAAGAAGTGGGTTATTGATGTAGACAAATGCTCATGTACCCTTTACAACTCTTTTCATGTATGTAATTACCAAAGAAGAAGAAAAAGCCAGTCAGTCACTCAATAGTGTCTGACGGTGAAGTCTAGCAAGTAAACGGGTTTCCTTGCATAATTTGAATATTAGGACACTGCTAACGTTTAAATTTCACAGATAGAACATACATGACTTATTCATAATTCCTGCAAAGTTCTACAGAATTTGAGGTTGGCTGCAAAAGGGACACATTACCTTTAAATGCATCGTTAAACAATGTTAAATCTGAGATGCACGGCCCGACATGTTATCAGTGTCTGTGATATGGTGTAATATAGAAGCCCTCTAAAAATTGCGCTTCAAAATATTTACAAAGTGCCTTAAAAAGTAAAAATCTTTGAGTAACCGGTTTTACCATATTCATTTTCCCCAATATAAAAACTGTTAGGAAAATGGCTTTTGAAATTTTGATTTCAAATCATAAATATCTTGATAATCAAACAGGCGATCGGCTTGTAAAAGTTATGGGGTTCCTGACTGACCTAAAGGTTTATAATTATCATGCCGGCATGAGCTAAATCCAGGATTTTGTTTCAGAATCTGAGACAAAGCTACCCGATCCCTTTAATAACTCATTTTTACAATATAAGTAGTAGAACCGGGTACTCAAACATTACATTTCCCTCTCTAGAACATACCATTGCCAAGGAGTTCAGTGCATTGCTTGTGTTGAAGTAGACAAAAGTATCGAAAATAATATCTCTAGTGATATTCGTTTGTCTCGCAATGTGGTCAATAAGGAATCTAAAAGTTCACGAGGTTTCGTGTGCATCTGCAACACTTCTTCTGGTGATAAGAAGTGTTGCAGATGCACACGAAACGTCGTGAACTTTTAGATTCCTTATTGACCACATTGCGAGACAAACGAATATCACTAGAGTTATTATTTTCGATACTATATCCGCAATGAGTAATATATTTAGCATTAGACAAAAGTAGTTTTGTATTTTATAAAGAGCTCTCTCTGCATATCAGCTCCTAGTCATATACCCTTCCCTACATTATATTTCTGCGCCCCCCCCCCCTCTATATGATTGTCTTGCTCTGTCTAGACGAAAGAATTCATGCATGGCTGATTGTCAACGAAACTGAGTTAGGTCTTTTGTCGATTATGTTTGTTGCTACGGCAGGCAACCAGTGAAAACGAATTCGTTTAATAAAATTATGGAAATACAAGCATTACTTTAAACAAACAAAACTTTGTTATTCCTAGTTTATTTTTCCTGTTTGAAGTGTCATATGGCAGGGCAGAAAATGAGCTTTCTAGAAATGTGATTTTCCCTATACACTGTATAATTCAGATTCCGTCCGCCAAATGACTTTTTGGAACCTTTTCTTCAAATTGATTTTAATCCCTGATGCATCATGTGACTCGGATCAAATGAAAGAGGAGGATGTAAGCTTTACAAATATGTGTAATTTCAAAGTTATAATTGAGATTAAGTTATGATAAAACATCGATAATTCTCAGGTTCATTTTTTCTGGGACGCACTGTATAGTTGTACGAATATTGAACTGTTTAGCCCGCCATGGGCGATGTGGCTGAGGTCTCATTGAAAAATTGAATTGTATAAAATTATGTCAATATTTATTCGGAAGACGATTTATGGATGCATTTCGAAAGCATTGACTTTTCATTCACTTTTGACATACACCAAATAAACCTCGCCGTCAGTTTAATCACCTCCATTTTCGACCATTTTTTTTTCGATATTGAACTATCTGACCTTTTTGAAATTCGTATACGAGGTAAACTAGAATTCGAAAAGCAGCCCCGACCCCCCCCCCCCCCCAAAAAAAAAGAGGGGGTGGAGAAAGGGTGAGCTAGAACACAGAGAAGGCCCCACTAAATACTCAACTAAATGCAACATCTGGGCCGATAAAAACTTGATTTCTATACAAGCTGATGTAGAACAAAATCAGGGAAACTAATTGATAAGAATGATATTACATGTGTAAATGATGACATTCCCTCACCGTTCAGCAGTATGCAAATGCCTATATTGTGCATTTGGGATTGATGTTCACATTGTCATCCCTAAGAATGTGATTGCCCTTTAAAGGTACTATGTCCCATTTGCAGGCCCCCCAAAATGAAAAGGTTACATTTCAACGGCATTTGAAAGATAATACTAATTTACAACTTCATTCAAAACGAAAGGGCCGATCAAAATTGAAAATGTCTTTAAGTGTCTTTCATAACGACCATTTTTTGTCGAATCGACTCTAGTGATTGCAATCCTTTTATTAATATTCTGGTCTCCAGACCCCGGTATCGAATGGTCATACGTTTTGAGCTGCGCAAATATTTAATCAGTTTGATTTTTGGCCATTACAAGAATTAGTTTATTGATGTAGACAAGTGCTCATGTACCCTTTATTTATTACCAAAGAAAAAAGTCAGTCTCTCACTCAATAGTGTCTGACAGTGAGGTCCAGAGAGTAAACGGGTTTCCTTGCATAATTTGAATATTGGGACACTGCTAGTCTGCCAACGTTTTGATTTTACAGATAGGACATACGTGACATATTCATATTTCCTGCAAAGTTCTACAGAATTTCATTTTGGCTGCAAGTGGGACATATTACCTTTAATAGCCTCTAAAGTACTTTTGTAGTCTTCGGTTTAAATACAAAAGAAAAGGAACTGCATGGGTAGGAAAAGGAAAAGGGATACCACACAAAACCCCGAGCACCGCCTCCGCACATGGTGTTCAGAAATTCATTTCCGCTATCATAATGTTAATGAGTTTATCTTTACTTATTTGTGGTAATGTCTTTCTTCATCGTTGTGTGGTTTTTCAACGTTCTTAAAGATAAACTTTAGTACTGGTAATGCGATTGCATTGTGAAAGAAAAGGTGTGGAAAGGATCAGAAACAGTTGATCATGTAGCATGTAAGTATTGGTGTGCACTGCAAGGTTCTGGAGTCATCAAAATCATAATAAATTTGACCGAGTCTTGGTAAAGTAACAAGCACTGTACACAGAAAGCTATATATGGGACAACACACATGGTGTCGGGGCTAGTACTACCTTGATTTCCTTGTATTTCTATGCTCATTACTCAGCCAGTATACATTTTCTTCCAAGATTGTTTGGCACATGTCATTTATTTGTAATCTTGAACATTCAGTGTAAGTTTCGTTTGATTCTGTGAGAATTAATTTTCTTTTTTTTTACCAGAACTAGAGTTTATCTTTAATCATTTTGTCCATGAATTCATGAGAAAGCTGACTATGAACGCCAGATGTTCTTCTCGTTCTCTATCCCTTGTTAAACATTCATGTGTCATTCATTTGTTCAGTATCCGATGCCTATTACCTTGTGCACGCAACCAGGCGAATGTTTTTTAAAGGCATTGTTTAGATAAAGGTGAGTTCTGGTAAAAAAACAAAAAAATGAATTCTCACAGAATCAAACGAAACTTGCACTGAATGTTCAAGATTACAAATAAATGTCATTTGCCAAACAATTTTGGTAGAAAATGTATACTGGCTGAGTAATGAGCATCTATAACGATTAGGAAATCAAGGTTAGTACATGTAACCCCGACACCAGTTGTGTAGTTCCATATAAATCTTTCTGTGTACAGTGCTTGTTACTTTACCAAGACTGGGCCAGATTTTGTATGATTTTGATGACTCCAGAACTCTGCAGTACACACCGATACTTACATGCTACATGATCAACTTTTTCTCTGATCCATTCCACACCTTTTCTTTCACGATGCATTCTGATGACCAGAACTCACCTTTATCTTTATTTTTTAACAAAGTTTCCAATTTTACAAATCTGAGAAGCATGGCCCTACGTGTTATCAGTGTCTGTGATATGGTGTAATATTGAAGCCCCAACTGTGTGCTTCAAAATGATCACGAATTAAGTGCCTCAAAAAAGATAAACATCTTTGAGTGACCGATTTTACCATACTCATTTCCCCAATAGCCTGTAGTGTTATAAAAACCGTTGGGAAAACGGTTTTTGACATTTCGAAATCCAATCATAAATATCTTGATAATCAGACAGGCGATCGGCTTGTAAAAACCATGAGCATGAGCTAAATCCAGGATTTTTTTTTAGAATTTGAGTCAAAGGTACCCAATTCCTTCAAAAGAAGATATCAACATTTTAATAGGGAAAGCAATTCGGACAAAATTTTGTCATATTTTAGTGGTTGGTGTTAAGATTGATTTTTCCAAGTCATTTGATTCGGTTTAGAAATAGATTCCGTTTCAATTATAGCAAGCATACAAAATATTCATGTAAAGGCCTTCAAAATAATGCGTTATAATAAAAAATTTTAAAAAAAATAAAAAAGAGGATTTAAACCAGGTAGTCACATCAGTGCTCTTCCTGCGGACCTGTTATTATTGATAACCCAAGCATGGTCAGGTACCCATTTATTACAGGACCATTGTGGGCAGTACACTCTTTATCCAAGGAGATTCCCTTGAAGATGAGTACAGAAGATAGAACTCGAGGTCACTCTAAAAAACTAGGACAAATATTCAAGGCTAGATATTGGAAATACTTTTGTGGAGCTGTGAAACAATCTTCCAGAATACGTGGTGTCAGCTGGGTCGGTGAACTCGTTTAAGAATAGATTTGATAGTCACAAACAACAACAACAACAACAGCAACAACAACAACTGGTCAAAGAATCCAAGCCTTCTGTATGAGCCGGTCTAGGTGTTGTCTGTTGTCTCATGTTAGCGCACAATATCCTCCCTCTACAAAATAGCAGTAACCATGGAAGAATCATGGATCGATGAACGGGTTTATTTGATTTGATTTGATTTATTGGTTTCTGCATCTTGTTTTCTTTTTTCATCATACATTTTCATGAACATAATATGGTTTGATACAATATTTTAAGTGTATATAATTTGATACAGATAATAAACGAAATTAAACAAATATATTGAATGCATAATTAACATACGTTAGATGCAAGATGCTACATAAATAGGCAAATGAGCTTGACGTGCCCGCAGCCCTCAACTGATAAAAAAAAGTGCCTTGCAGAGAAGAAAAGGAAAAGGGAGAGAAGGAGCGTTGGTAATAATACAATAAATCTAATACATCTGCTGATTGAATGCAGGTTCATTCATGGATGGATAAACGATGCTAGGTTATGGACAATTAGGCTTGTATTAAAGCATGGACCTACTAAAAAGGTCCCTGATTAAAGTAAAGTAAGTAAGTACAGTAAGGATGATAGTCAGTAGCCTTTACCAATATACCACAGTGATTCTCTCGTGACACTCTCATCACTTTGTGACAAACTTATATCAAAGACAGAACATGTAGGTAGAGGTCCCTGATTATATTGACCAACATTGTAGCATTATCACGAATAACTGACGAATAACATAAAATGAGTGTCAGACAATTAGGCCTCGGTCACAAATGCCATTACGAACTGCTACGAACGCCGTACGAAAGATTTTCAGACAATGGAAATTCGGAAAGACAATGGAAAAACAGGGAGATTCGTACGAAATTATCGTTCGTACGAACCTTTGTGACCGTAGCATAAACATAGGCTTATATCCCACTGAGAACGAGGGACGGGAGTACTATTAAAGTTAAGCCTCGGTCACAAATTCCATTACGAACCGCTACGAACGCCGTACGACCGATTTTTAGACAATGGAAATTCGAGAAGACAATGGAAAAACAGGGAGATTCGTACGAACCTTTGTGACCGTAGCTAATTGGTCAGATATTTGGCCAATGGTCACAACCCGTCCAATTTACAATTGTATAGACATGACAGGTACAATAATATCCAAAGGCAATCAAACTCCCAATGGAGGTAATAATAGTAGGGTAATTCCTGCTTGTTTCGCAATTGTTCATGTATTTACAGGTAACATTAGTTACGTCACTATATTACAGCTATATTAAACCCCACAAATAGCTATCTGCCTCTCTATATAGCTGCATTTGAGATTAGTGTTATTGGTATCATCAGCGTTATCTGCTCGTCCAGACTATTTGCGAAACAAATACAACTTCAATATGTATTAGATCTCTTGCTATCTGTTTAGCTTCGGCCTTCGATAATTTTGTCGATGCATGCTTCTCTGTCTGTTTGATGTTTTGGTTGGTTTGTTTGTATGTGTGTCTGACTGTCTGTTTCTTTCTTTGTTTGTTATGTTTGTTTAATTTTCCTCGCACATTTCTTAGTTTTTGATAGTGATACATTGACTTGTATTACCCCTCCTCAATTGGCTACCCTACTTTAGGAAAAAAAATGGCTTGAAATACAGAAACTGATTCGAGGTCATGCATCGAACACGTCATTTATACGAAAAGCCCACGATTTGCCCTCTGAATTTCGACGAATAATGCTTTGATTTTGGGTGATCAATTCCAATCTGCTGGGAAACGAGGATGACATTTCATAGAATTGGATCCGCTCCTAATACTTTCATACTTCAATTTAGCATCCATATGAAAACAAGATTTATTGGAGGGTCATCCTCCCACTTAGGTGATGTATGTTGGGAGATGGAAAAAGTGCATTTATTAAAAGGATTTTTTCATGAGAGAGATTTGGGGACAGTGCCAATTATTCTTTGGAATCAAGTTAAATGCACTTCTTTCACATCCGTATTTACCATGCTCCTTACGATGACTGTGTGGTTCAGTGTTTTGGTTTTCCTTTGTATCGCATGAGTTTGTTTGTACTACCAGGCACTACCCGGCAGGGTTTGAATTGATTGTTCCTTTTGCTAGACAACGATCAATAACCCTTCCCTTCTTTTTCTTTCTTACAAGAAGGGTTCTTGATTGACTACACAGTCAAAGGCTTTTCTCGACCTTCGCGTGACGTATCAACTATCAATTTAAAGATAAAGACCAGTGCATTGTGAAAGAAAAGTTGTGGAATCGATCAGAAAAGGTTGACCATCTAGCATATAAGTATTGGTGTGTACTGCAAGGTTCTGGAATCATCAAAACGATAAGAAATTTGGCCCATATCTATCAGGTCCAAATGGATATAATAATTTACCAAATATATAAATTAGTAGGAGATTTCTCGGCAAAATTGTAACATCTCGTTCTAGTCAAAACATATTCTTTCACATGGTTGGTAATAAGAGCTTCCATTTCATTTTTTCAGAGGGGGACTTTTCCAAAACTGGTCTTTACCTTTAACAAAATATGAGTATGCAGCCCTGCACATCAGGGCGTCACCCGACCTTTAGACTTTATCCATGTTGTATCAATGCACATATTCACGGACCCCCTAGTCCTTGTCTATGGAAATCATTTTTTGCTGCCATGGTAATAGTTTCACCCCTTAAAGGGAAATCCAACCTTAATAGAAAACTAATCTGATAGAAAGCAGAATAATCAGAGAAGCACACAGGCGAAAGTTTGAAACTTTGAACGAAATCGGACATCAGATAAGAAACTTATGTACAGTATCTTTGAAACTTGTAATCACTATTGGCATGGGGATTTCAAATTGGCTGAATCGGTAATGTCACTGTAACGTAGCCGTGACAACTTTCCCATTTGTTCCAGCAAACAAAATGAATAAAATGTCTTTTTTTTCCTCCAAACTGTAAAACTCCACAAAGCCTTTTCTTTTTAGAGGACCTGTAATAATATGACATGTATATTTCGAGAAGTGCTGGAAGAAGGGAGAAAGCGCTTATATAGGAGAAAACAGAAATTGATGGTAGTTATGTTCAGGACAAACGGGAGAGTAGCCCGTCTATAAATCATGATTCACTGACCAAATTGCCGATTTGAGATGCGCATATTTTTCAAACACTTATAAATATTTTATTGGTCGGATTTATTTCAAATGTTTGCCCTTTTGTTTCTCTTATTTTTCTGTTTTCCTATAAATTAACTTCTTACTACAAAGGCAGGATTGCCAAACATTGTGGAGCGTATGTGCAGCGCTTTGTAAATGCAAGGAGAAGGCGCTATATCAAATGTCTTTTGGATTGGATTGGATTGGATAAGAGGAAAAGTGAGTGAATAAGTCAATGATTGAGTAAATGCATGCATGAATGAATGAATGAATGAACGAACGAACGAGTGTATGTCTGAATGAATGATTGAGTGAATGTCTCAATTGATGAATAAATGAGTAAATTAATGTATGAATCAATATGTGAATGAATAAATGAGTGAATTTCCTATCTGCACTAGTTTGGCCAGGAGGGATTAGACCTCCCTGCGTGGTCACTGGCAGGTGGTTATCTCATCAAATCAGCTCTCAATTAACATAAGTAAAAGGGACCACACGGGATCAACGGATAACGTGTGGGCATTGTTGGCTGTATATAGGGCCCAAGTATAGCTACAAGTCACTATGAACATGACGGACAAAGAAAGAGGACAACATATACAGTTCCTCATTCTACCCTCAACAATGCTTTGGTAGATAAAGGAACATCCCTTCACTGCTATTATGTAAAAATGTGTAGAACAGGTGAATATGCATGTGACACCTGTTCTACACATTTTTAATATTAAATAGCAGTGAAGGGATGTTCCTTTGTCTACCACAGCAATTGTTGAGGGTAGAATGAGGAACTGGATATTTTGTCCTCTTTCTTTGTCCGTCATGTTCATAGTGAAGAAGTGCAGTCCCGCTTTAGTGAAATGAGTGAACATCTGAATGAATAATTTCATGAATGAACAAGGGATATGTCTGAATAAACGAACGAACGAGCCTTTAAACACAGACACTATAGAAGCCAGTGTCTTTAATATACATGCACGTACCATCCCAGCACCATCCCAGCATGATCAGAATCGTGACGGAGTTAAATTGTTTGCCAGATTTCATGCACGAACAGCGTCCCATAAAGTTTGAATGAAATAAGATCAGTATCGAAAAGGATGGCAATCAAAATTGCATTACAATACGAATTGTATTAAAGCAGGGTCTATCTCCATGGTTGCTGGCAAAAAGAGCCATAGAATCGTCCATTTCGAATCGTTTGATCTTGATTTTCGGTCATTTTAATTGTGTGGCTTTATGCTCCATTTCATTTGAGACAACGGTGTTTTTCTTTTAAAGAATATGGGTAACATTTCCAGTCTAGCGACTACTTGACTCTAGTTGTGAAAAAATGGGAAAAAAGAAGATAAAGTGTGGTGTGTGTGTACTATGTACTGTGTAATATGACAAGCATCCACCCCCCCCCCCAACTCCCCGCACCCATCGTGCGAAGGTTTGCGAGCCCAACATTCTTTACCAGCGAACTTATAGGTTCTAGAAGAAAAAAAACATGTAACCTTCGTGCAGTTCAAGTGCATTTTGTCACACAAATTTTAGAAACTTACAATTGTTTTATGATTGATAAATTGAGACTCTAGCCATTTGCAGCTCATCCGCTGTTATTGAGTTGGGGTCATCCCAGAAGACCGACATTCTACGAGACCGACATTATTGTTCGGTCTCGTCGGTTGTCAGCCTCGCCAGCCGCCGGTCTAGCAAGCCCTCAAAATTATTTTTAAAAGCTGTCGGAATGCCAACGGACCCATGGGCTGTCAGTTTCGTGAATCGTCGGTCTCTTGGTTTCGTTGACTGTCGGTCTCTTGGTTTCGTTGACTGTCGATCTCTTGGTTTCGTTGACTATCGGTCTCTTGGTCTCGTTGACTGTCGATCTCTTGGTCTCTCGTAAACTGTCGGTCTCTCGTTCTCGTAAACCGTCGGTCTCTTGGTCTCGTTGAATGTCGGTCTCTCGGTTTCGTAAACTGTCGGTCTTCGTCTCGTTGACTGTTGATCTCTTGGGCTGTCGGTCTCATCAAGGGGCTTCCTTCGTCTCATGGGATGTAGGTATAATGGGCTGAAGGTCTCGTAGATCAAAGCCAATGTTCTTCTGTTTTGTTGTCATGTGTCATGGCTTTCATTATCTTCCAAAAGATTGACCGTTTATATCCAGGAAAAATAACACACCTGTATACAAGCCTTCAGACAGCTCCATGCATTTTGGCCCGTTCTATAATCTTATGTTCTGACTAAATAAAAAGTGACCTCGACCCATCATCCGTAATTTAGTTGTTTTGATGCCTGGATGAGATCAAGTAAATATAATATCAAGGTCCAACGAATCAGCAATGACAACATCCAAATCTAATAATGAGAATTCAAAATTCGGCTGACCAACAGCTGTTTGTTTATTTGCAGTTCTTGTTCACATCATTTCGAGTTCGTTATGGCGGTACTTACTACTCGCTATAAACAAGGTTCCACTGTATTGCGATCTAATAATGGACCTCGAAGTCGAACCTCTCAACAGAATCTATAATAACTCAGAGGAATAAAACCACTTTTGTCCTTAAATGTTATCTGTTTTCATCATGACCTTGTTCCACGTTCTTCACCATGATAAAACATGGGAAACCAATCATTGACCAAAATCCTTATTCAAGTTTTTCCCACGTTTTCCATCCCATTCATCGCGGCTTTCCACTTCCGAGGAACCCTCTCGACATCATTGACTCGAATAACATATTGTACTTCCGGATTAGGTCACGTATGGTCACAAATGTTAGGCGTGGGTTCAGATAATTACAGGCCTCTCGCCTTCAAGTGGAAGTTCAAGAATGCGCAGATGTTTTCTTTAAATTTAACCAAGGATGTTGTTTATGAATTTGTATATTATTTTGTTTTAATTTTAAATATATCTATTCATTTGTTATCCATTCATCTATTTATTATTATTATTGTTTTTATTTTTATTTATTTACTTTAATATTTATGTATGTATGTGTGTTTATAAAGGATAGATGTAAGCATGACCTACGTGTAAAGGGATGGTATATTTACGTACTTTATCTGCATGTATGTATATCGTATATGTATTTATGAAAAAAAAAACGCTCACACCACGGAAGCGCATTCGTAATGTCATATGAATAAAAACAAGTTTCAAACGTAAAGTCAAGATATACAATTTCATCACAGTTTTCACTACTCTCATCCAGGAGAAAATACGTTTAATGATGATACCTTTTATGCATCTTGCTGACCAAGAAATCAAACGATAGATCAAAAGCTATATTTAGTAAAGAAACATGTCTCTTCGTCTTTATATATTGTAAATCAGTTTCATCCGTCTGTCACTGTGTTTATTGTTACGACAAGTGAGTTGTCAGAGTTGATATAGCTTGCACCTATATATAGTTGATTTTGACAATGATTTATCTTCCTTTTTCTTTTCTTATAGTACTTGGAGAGACGGTTTAACAAGGTGGTGAGAATATGTGGCATGCTAACGTTCGTGCTTCAGACGGTAAGATATATTTTTGTTTCTGGTGATTTACGAACACCATAGTCTATTCTCTTATCATTTGTATAATCCAGCATTTTTAGTTGGTGAGGGGGACTGGGAAGGGGGGGGGGGCAAAAAAAAAGATCTCTATAGAGCGAGAATGGGTGAGTGAAACAGTGAGTGAGTGACTGAGAGACAATACGTCATAATATGCAAATTGACATTTTGAGTTCGGAGGCCATTATGATGACGTCATGAGTTACTTTACTGTAGATAGAGAAAAAGAGAGAGAGAGAGAGAGAGAGAGAGAGAGGGAGAGAAGAGGGAGGGAGGGGTGGAGAAGGAGAAGAAGATCATTTTTTTAAAGAAATGCCGATGGACCCCTCCTCCTCCCTTTCTTCTGAATAAAGAGAAAGGAATCTTGCGAATATTCGTAGGTTGCCTTTAAATTAAAAGATCTGTTATTTAAAAATACAAATCACGAGTTTAGCATAGACCTCTTAGGTTGTCAATGTTGAAAGACGAATTACAGAATTAGGCTAATTAGCTTTACACTTGTTATCGTTCACCCGAATGTTTGCATTAATGTTCAGGGGTCAAAATAGGGCCAACACTCAGTGGTGAGTCCAGATATTGTTACCGTGAGGGTGGGGTAGGGTGGGGGGGGGGGGGGTGTTCAAACAAGTCCCTGGCACGGGGGCTCAGGGCGAATAAGCCCCCGAAATGCCAAATAGAGCCCCCGAAAGTCATAAAAGAGCCCCCAAAGTTGCATATAGTTCAATGCAAAACAAAATAAAGAGTGTTATTTTAAAAGCTTGAAGAGTAGCCCCCGAAATTGTTTAAGTTTTGTTTCCCTGCCGCGTGCATTTGGGACGTATGGAGTGGAATGGAGAGGGGCTACGCCAGCAATCCTCTTTGCTGGACACGATATACTGTCATGTTATAATTGGTATTCCCCATGAACCTTCTGGTATTTTAATGGTTTCCTGCCTGCATCACGAACAGAAACATACTTGCCAAACGCTCATGAGTGTTTCGGATCATTGAACTATATTTTGGATCAATGAACCATAGTTAGTGGAAGTAAAAACCAGTTAAAAACCGTGGAGTTTACAACAGTTCATTGAAGTTCTCACTTTTGTTACTCTTTACATTGCCATCGACTTTTCACAACTTTTACAATCCGAGATAAAAGATTATACGCTCTTGTTTGCAGAGCTCTTGAACTAGTGGCGTAGCTGCATGCTTGAGGCACTGGAATATATGGGCATGTACCTCACCCCCTCCGTCAAATTGCGAAAAAGAAGACAACAAATAAAGAAGAGGGGGAAGGGAAATGGGGAAGGCCTCCTGTTGTCACTCAGTAGCCGCATTCTGTCATCCTTTGTCAAGACCTGTGCAACATCTTGCCGCCCCCCCCCCCACCTCCTCAAATGACATAGTGCCCCCTCAGTGGCCCAACAAAAGTACGCCATATATGCCATTGTCGTTATACCTGTGTTAATCGCCTTCTTTGGTATTTAAAGTGTGGTAATAGCTAGGCAGATTGCGAACATAAAAGTGGCACTATCTTGTCATGTCTTTTTTTATTATTTGTTTATATATATTACCTCGCCCTCTCCCCACTACAACACAACGCAAGTATCCCATTAAAAGATGGATCCACGCCATCCCACTGTGCTAACTACTCGGCTATCTTTAGTACTTAAAGGGGAATCCAACCTTAATAGCAAACTACTCGAGAAGAAAGCTGAACAAATCCGAAAGGCATATTGGTGACAGTTCAAATGAAATCGGACCCCCCAAAAAGGAAGGAAAAAAAGAAAATCAGATTTTTTGAAAGGTGCAATCATTATAGGTATGAGCTTTTCAAATTTGTAGGCAACTTTCCCATTTTTTCCAACAAACAAAAATACTATAATTGTAATTTGTTGTAATTGTATAACTCGGGATAATCTTTTCTTTTTAGACGATATTTAATAATTTAATTTACATAATATAATTTGAGTAATCCCCCAAGACCAGGGTGTAGGCACTTGCAAGTTTAGAAAGAAATCAGTGAGTTATCCGTCACTACGTCACAATCCACCGCCCAAACTGCCAAAAATGAATATTTGAAATGAGATTCGAATATCTGTAGTGATCTTATATCTCAAATATTCAGTTGTCTTTGTTCCGATTGATTTGAAACTTTAGCCCTTCTATTTCTCTTACTTTGTGCTTTCATTCAAACGAACTTGCTACAAGGATTGAATCGCCCCTGACGTATGGCTATAGCGAGATTGCGATCATAACACATCTTGTCATCTCCTTCTAGTATTTGTTTGATAATGCTGTTGATTAGGCTACCCCCCCCCCCATGTCACCAGTCCCCCCCCCCCCTCTCCCCTCTCCCCGACCCCGTCCAATGTCACGCTATGTCCCAATGCCGCCTCTTATCTTTGGTATTTCCAGATACCCTTAGCCCAAATCTTGAACATATAAAGTGGTAATTACACTATATCGTCACACATTTATGATTTTTTTGCTACCCGTTTGCTATAAGTTTTGCCACGAAACGTGTAACAGGTATAATCGGAACTTTGCGCAGCTGCCAAGTGGCCGAGGGGCCAAAATGGCAGCCTTGACCGAATTTCCGCTGTATAATTTGTTTCATGCCCTTATATGGATCAGTCCTGGACAAATTTTATGTCAGGGCGTGGTTGATTGTTTTTTTGGGTTAACACCAGGAAAAGTAGCCAAAAGTAAAGTTACTACTTTTACTTACTAGCAAAAGTTATTATATCAATTCATTTTTAGATGCACATTTCCATTTTGTTTTGCAACATTGCCTAACAAGTTATGAAACATCACTCCTCACAAAGATAAAGTGTGTATGACGCCCTTGCTATTTGAATGATTTATCTGTGTTTTTTTTTTTGCAGACCTGCGAAACATTATTTGAAAGTATCTGAACATAAATCGCAATAGATCAATATAATGTTGACAGCAGTAGGGGATGATACATACATAAACCTGCAGTGTAATCACCATTTCATGAATGTCGACGAGAAAATATTTCAACTGTTACAAACCCTTACATACAATTGAATTACTTTAATTTCTATTATTTGTTGTTATGTTTAGCTGACAAAGCAAGAATTTTCTCATCTTTTATGCTTCAGAATCAAACATAATTAATGTGGACGTCATTAATCATTGTCATTTTGAAATAAATCGTCGCCAAATATTTTTTGAGGAAATGTTACAAAATCATGTTCTCGGGGAAAAAAAATAGCATTATACCCTTTATAATTATTTCAGATCATCGTTCTTTAATTGTAAGGACGTAGATACACGGGGTTGCAAGTCGCACTTATATAATCCTCCTTGCATTGTTAGAATGTTTGATCAGTCCATGGTTCGATATGATGTGAACTTTTAGACTTTCGTCACTCCGGTTGAACTCTTCAAAGCAAATAAAATGTTTATGTTCTAGGATCATGAATAGGAGTTATCAGCGAGTTTAATTGCGATAACTACTTATTTATAGCATTACAGTATTTCTATCTCGGTGTCTCTAATAATTCTTATTAATCGAATCATTTCGGGGAAAACCTCAATTAATTCGTTCACATGCGATAGGTGTGCCCCCCCCCTCCCCCGAAAAACCCACATAACTGAATCGTTGCTATAATGTCCAATACCATTTGGTCCACATGTCATACGGCTCGATATGTGTTGTCCACTATACAATGGGCCAAATGATAATGTACCTAACGAACAGATCGAGCGAAATACGTCATTGCAATATACAAAACACATGCAAACCTATAAATTAGCTTGTTAACATGGTCCGGCGACTTTCGACCCGGCGATATTCGCTTCGTGCTTTAGGTTACGGTTAGGGTTAGGGTTTGGGGGTTAAACTGGGAGGCGGGAGAATTCCGTTATATTTCGTTAATGAAATTGGTTCCGACTCCTGAAGCAATTGTCACAGCTAGAACAGGTGATATAGCAATTAGTAGAACCGATCTTATAACCTAGATCTGTCTCATGTTGTATGTTCTCAACAATCTGCCCCTAGATTTCACAATAATAGATCAACTTTCATTGCTATCAGTATACTTTTGCCCATAAAGTTGGAATAATCTTTTCATACCTCTTTTCATGAAGTGATTGTGACAATATGGTCTTTTATTGTTAAATAGAGTTTATATCTTATCAGAACGTATTGAACAATCTAAAGAGTCATAGAGCTTAAAGGAAAACAAGTTCTGAGAAGATATAAACTTTACAAATTAAAAATAATTCATATTATCACAGTCATTACATGAAAAGTGGTAAGAAGAAAGTATTCCAGCTCTATGGGCACCAGTGTAGGCCTACTATGACCTATTTATCTATTACATTATCATACATTTTCCTCTCCAAAATTGTTCTACTTGTTTACAGGTTATCTACATGGGAATTGTGATCTATGCGCCGGCCTTGGCTTTGAGTGCAGGTGAGATGCTGAAAAACATTGAAATATGAATAAATAAATAAATTCAACAAAATATATGAAAGTACAATTATGTACAAGGAATATCGAGATAACATGGCTATAATTCATTCTGGATTTGTTTATCCTGCAGTAGATTGATTGTTTGTACCAGTAAAATAAAAAGAACATACACAAAAACTTGCTGGAAATCATCTTCAATACAAACCACAACTCTCATTTGCACATAAGGACCTGTGTTAATTAGCATACGGTGTCGGGCCTACTTAAACCGGATTTCCTTATCTCTATATGCTCATTACTCCGCCCCTATACATTTTTTACCTGTTTCTACCACAATCATTTGGCACTTGTCATTTATTTGTTATCTTGACCATTCAGTGTAAGTTTCTGTGAGGATTCTGTGAGAATTTATTTTCTGTATTTACCAGAACACAAGTTAATCTTGAACTGTTAATATGTCTTCCTTGCAGTTACTGGTCTCAATCTATGGGGGTCTGTGCTCGCCATTGGAATAGTGTGTACCTTCTACACCACCATCGTAAGTATTTTTTTCCCACCATCTTACCGGTAACGTGATTGCAAAGATTTTCGTGAAAAACCTACCCGAGTCGTTCAAATATAACATTTTATATGTTAACATGATTATTAAGTATTACGTAATCCGGAGATGATTTGTGGAGGCTCTAATTTCCCTTTGGTAGATTTTTTGAAAATATTTTTACCAAAATCTTACCAGGGTGTTACCCCCCACACTACACGAGTGGTATATCCTAGCCTATCCTAGGGTTGAACTCGACCATGGTGTACCCCATGCTATCAGACGCCTTTCACACTAAGGAATTTGGGTGATGGGGCACCCGGATTAACCACTTTCACACATAAGTACACTGTTTATGATGAAAATGTTTTACCTGTAACTAGTTTATAATCCCGAAGCCAGCTTATGAATCCCAGGGCACAGTGGTAAACCGTGTACTGACATAACCTCATATGTGATGTGATGGGAAACAACGTGAATAGGTGCGATGCGATGCGATGCGAAACGATGCGATACGATGTGGTATGCGTTGTGACTTGCGATGCGACTTGCGATGTGACTTGCGATGTGAGTGTGAAATGATCTGATGGGATGGAATGCGATGCGATGCGATGCGATGCGACGCGATGCGACGCGATGCTTGCGTTGCTAAGCGATGATATCCGATGCTATCCGATGCGATGCGATACGACGTGAAAACGTGGTGATGTAATATAATGGTATGGTTTGTGGTATATAAATGTGATGTCATGTGATAAGATATGGTGTGACGTGAAAAACGCTGAAACATCACTCATGTCACAATAATATGTATTTGCCTGAATCTTGCTATGATTATCCTTTGTCCAAGAAAAGAAATAAAGAAATACAAGAAGGCACTTTCTAATGAAAAGCTTCACCATCTCATTCGCAGGGAGGCATGAAGGCAGTGCTTTGGACAGATGTTTTCCAGGTCATCGTAATGATGATTGGTTTCCTGGCCATCGTGATCGAGACCAGCAGACGACTTGGTGGTATCAAAGAGGCGTGGAGAATAGCTGATGAAGGAGGAAGAATTGATTTCATCGAGTAAGGACATTTTATTATTATTTTAAAGGCATCGTTTAACAATGTTAATTCTGAGATACACGGCCCTATGTGTTATCAGTGTCCGTGATATGGTGTAATATTGAAGCCCTAAACAAATCGCGCTTCAAAATGATCAAGAAGTGCCTAAAAAAAGTAAAAACCTTTGAGTGACCGGTTTTACCATACTCGTTTTCCCCAATAGACTGAAGTGTTATGAAAACCGTTTGGCAAACGCAAAATTTGATTTCGATGTTCAATAATAAATATCTTGATGATCAGACAGGCGATCGGCTTGTTAAAGTCATGGGGTTCCTGACTGACCTAAAGGTTTATAATTATCATTGCAGCATGAGCTAAATCAAGGATTTTTGTTATCTAAGACAAAGTTACCGGAAAAAACAACAACATATGACTCGTTATTAGTGAGGTAAATAAACTACAGTTAAAATGTTCAGGAGAACCAGTCCTCTGTTTATTTCCCTTTCAAATTTCATATGATTATTTTCCAAGTATTTTTTATAGAGTATTGATTTCGGAGAAATTACCATCATGGTTCGTCCTAATACATTTCACAGCATTCATCTTTTTAATGTGCAAACTTCAGTTTGACGAGTTAAACATTTGTACGTATTGTCGCAACAAGGCGACAATAGATTACAACATCACGACATTAAATCATAATCGTAAACAGTAGAAACATAATTAAAATAAAACAAAATATTAAAATACTTTATATATATATTTTTTGTTTACAAAATGAAATAAAAGTAATAATAATAACAACAACAACAAAACAGAAATTAAAAAAAAAAAAAAATCTTCCAAACGATTCTTCTGCTCATGCGCATACTACTATACATATGGATATGAATATTTCTGATGTTTGTAATATTATGGTCATGGCAAAATATTCATGTAAGTATGTTTTATTTCATTTCATTTAATTTTGGTTGTTTTGTTTTTATTTATTTTTGCTGCCATCTCTACTTTATCAAATCTTCACGCTTATATATATATATATAGCTGAGGCGATGACCCATGAATAATTAATGCAAAGCCATTGTGAATATGCGTACTCCACATAATTCATGTCTTCTAGACAAATCGATAGATATTTTTTAGGTCGACAACTTCCAATTTTTTCAAAGCTTTAGATTTCGAGTTTGCCGAGAGCTGATACTCCCCTGATAAACACTAACATGGAATATAATGTAGTTGAGATTATTGTAATTTATGACTTATAAACTTTCCGTCGATATATACACTCTAAGAAAAAAGGGTGCAAAAAAGGGTTGCAAAATAAGAGTTTGCACCCTTTCCATAAAAATGAACCCTATTGAAGGAAAAGGGGTTCAAAAAAGGGTGCAATATATGATTTTGTACCCTTCCCACAAAAATGAACCCTATCGACCAAAAAAGGGTGCAAAATAAAAGTTTGCATATTGCATGTATATTCATGATTATTTTCCACGTGTTCACATACAAATAAATAAGCATGTTTTGTTAAGCAAATTATGACAATGCACATCAATTTTGTGATTTTGTATTTTCCTTTGGCAATCATTAACCAATAGATTATTTTGTCTGATCATGTTACAATTACATTCACGTTTTAGCAATAGATATATTGATTATATGATTACTAACCAAAAAACATCATGCATGTTTAATATGTATTTATGTACGAGCAAATTTTACCAGTATTCCTCGATGATGGGTGCAAGATTGCACCTTTTAAAGGGTGCAGGATTGAACCCCTAAAGGTGCTGCTATTGCATCGGTTTGCACCCCTAATGGAGCAATATTGAACCATTAAGGGTACTAACATGTCTCCTAAAAGGTGCAATATGGCACCCTATTAAAGGGTGCAGGATTGAACCCATAAAGGGTACTATTTTCCCTAAAAGGTTCAATCTGGCACCCTTATAAAGGGTGCAGGATTTTACCCCTAAAGGTGCTGCTATTGTTGCATCGGTTTGCACCCCTAAAGGTGCATACTTGCACCATTTTTTCTTAGTGTGTAATTGATTTCGTTTTTCGCATATCGTTTTTCCCTACCAAGGGTCTTTAACCCACTGCCTGCTCTTGAGTCACGGCGGCTGTCTCATTTATATTCTAAATGTCACGATAACTCGAGGTGACAATTTCATTAGTTCTTACTTATGTGATTCAGAGCATGACGGAATGCAATTATAGTTTAAAGAGAATAATCAAGTTCAAACTACATTATAAATTGTGCTACACTAAGGAGGCAAGAGAGCTCAGTTGGTAGAGCAAGTGGTCTCGTATTCCGGCGACCCGGGTTCGAAACAAAGTCGAGGCATTGATCCTCATTACCGCGTCCCTTGGAGAGGACCTAAAGCCGTCGGTCCTCTGGTTGCTTACCAACAAGCATTTATGATTTCTTAGCAGTCATGCAAAGTAACCACAGTAACCACCACTATTTTTTTTTTTTTTTTTTTTTAGCAATATAGCTTGTTTGAAATGATAGTCATGCGCTCCGGATTTGCGAGGGGAGAAAAGGTTAAATGAATAATGATATTTATTAATGATGATAAGACCTATTGTGCAAATATCCATCAATCAATAGGGATGCTCAAGGAGCCTACCCGAAAATGCCATGCCATTGGCTTTAGCTACGACGTCCTCATATAGGCCCTGAAAGCCATCAATAAATAAGTTCCTATTACTTCTCCTGTATGGAGAGTGCCAAATTAAATGTAGGGTGTTTTTGCCAAAGGAAACCGCAAGTTTCATTGATATTAATGGAGACAAAATGAACAACCAACACAAATCGACGAACGGGATGCATGTTAGGCATAAGGGCGCTGTTTTTTAAAGCATCTTTACACTTTAAAAAGAATTTCCAAAAGCTGTCCACCAATTAAACTAAAATCGTTGAATGATAACACTTTTGATTGAAATGTGGAGCGCTAAAAGCATTTTAGTTCCCTTGCAACTCCCGAGATATATCTGCACAAAGTCAGCCATTCACTATACATGTAACCGCGGGTCGTACACATATTATGCACCAGACTGCTTCTACGATGACATTCGCAATGATCTTGAGAGAAGGATCATCAATATGTGATTATTTACGACCCTCATCGTCTTAGAGTACGTCACTGAATTTTATCGGATTATCCCTGACAGATGCTAGGATGCAATACGTCTCGCCGGTATGCCACGCGCGATGCTGCCGAGGAGTGTAAACAATGGCGTAGCGTCGGGATGGGCACTTTGCCCCATAAAGGGGCTATAAATCAAACAAAAGCAAACAAATAAAAAATAGAGGACTACATGCCGTAGCTTCTGGGAGGGCACTTCCCCTATCAAAAGACTAAATATGAAACAAGTAAAGAGCAAATAGTGGGAAAGAAAAGGTTACAACTATTAAAAGTGGCGAACCGTTAGGAACTTAGGGAGGGGCACTTGCTCTATATCACATGCCTGAAAATGAAGCTAGAAAAGAGAAACAAGTTTGAAAGGTAGGAGAAAAATATAGGGTTGTAAAAGACTGAGGGTAATACGAGAATGAGAACACGATGACATGCTACATGTACATCACTCCCTGTTTGCTGCAAATACGATTCATGTATTGCTAACATCCCACATACGAGTGAGATCAAAGGCGATGAGGTGGACTTTAAAAGTCCAAGATATTGGGTTATATCAAGAATATTCAGGCTTGCGATTGCGTTATTGGTTGGGGTTACGGTTAGTTGCGATTGCGTAATAGGTTACGGTTACGGTAATAGGCTTAGAGATCCAGGGTTGGATTCGGATTGAGTAGGATTTATTGGCCGTCGAGCAATTATCGCAGAAGCGTGTATCGTTAAACCTAACAAGCCCCCCCCCCCCCCCCCCGAACCTTATGTCGCAAAGAGCTGGCGCAATGCCAACGCTACGCCCCGAATGTACACTGTATACTACTAGTATAAACATCCTAAATGTACATCTGTTACGTCCTCACGCGCATTCTCTACATACGCAGACATTGCTGCATGTGTTTAATTTAAAGATGAGATTGAGTGCGAGTATATTGTTTACAAAAATGAAAAAATATATATTATTTTTTTGTGCCAGTTCTTATTCTGTTAATGTTAATTTTGTTCTGAAGAATATCTTTGAAAGAAATGTGCCCTTAGAAGTATTGCTCATCAAATGTCCTCATATTTGAAAATAGTATGAAAAGATCGGGCCAAACTCGGGCTAAACATGGGTTCGTTTTTTCCAAAATGTTCTAAAATGCCTAAAAATGACTCTTAAAAATGGATGGGGGTTTCGAGGCTTGAGCGGCACGCTCCCCATCTAAACCAAATCTGAGTACCCCCCCCCCCCCCCCCCGAGAACAAACGTGCATGCCATTCGTGTCTGTAGTCCCATTGTAATAATGTGCACTGCATGTGATCTTCGGGAAGACTGAGTCAATATATTTTCCTTTTTATCATTTCAATACCACTCGCGGTATACGCCTATTATGTGCTGCATAATCAACCCTTTTCAATAGGGCTTCCAGACATTTTTTTTTTTTTTGTTCACAACTAAAAATCAACTTTATGTTTAAAGGTAGGCCTACTATGTCCGAGCTGCAGCCCCAAAAAATGAAAATGTTAGATTCCAACGGCAATTGAAAGTGAAAGATAATACTAATTTAGAACTTCCCTCAAAACAAAAGGGCTTGGAAATGTCTTGGGGGGGGGGGGGGGGGGGGGCGACCGTTAGTTGTCGAATCGAATTTAGCGATCGCGGTCGTTTAGTTATATAAGTCTGATTTTCAAACCCTTGTACCGAATGGTCGTACGTTTTGCGCTGCGAAAAAGATTCGATCAATTCAATTTTGGCCATTACAAGAAGTGGGTTATTGATGTAGACAAATGCACATTTAGCATTTACAGTTCATTTTATATAAGCCTATGTTATTACCAAAGAAAACAAGAAGTCAGTCAGTCAGTCACTCAATAGTGTCTGACAGTGAAGTTTAGAAAGTAAACGGGTTTCCTTGCATAATTTGAATAAAAGGACACTGCCATCACACTGCTAACATTAACATTTCACAGACATAACATACGTGACATATTCATAATTCCTGCAAAGTTCTACAGAATTTGATATGGGCTGTAACAGGGACACACTACCTTTAAGATATCCGTGCCAGGTTTAGATGCGATCTATACTAAGAACAAAAACTAATGTAAACAGACCGTATTTTATGTAAACGTGTTCATGGTGAAAGGCAAGATCGCTACACATTTTAAATACCCACGCACTTCATGAAAAGCGTAACTCATGTTAGAAAATGTAAATGCAAATGTTTAATGTTTCATGATGTATGTTTGTATTATCGATTCTTCAGAAAAATTATCGCTACCAATAGAAGAGTACTGTTTGCTTTGGTTCTTAAATTTTGAGCAAGTCTGGCGTTGTACTTGTAGGGGAGGGAATTTTCACACAGTATGATAACAGGCCGGAAGAAAAACAAAATCAGAAATTCATTCATTTGTTCGTTCGTTTATTTATTTCATTTTCATAAAAACACAGCAAATGCAAATAAACAACAAGTATACATACATACAAAGAATGTTCAGTTTATATAAGATAAATACGATGAAATAGGAGAACAAAGGAAAAGCCCAGGTGGCCTTGTTTAAAAAAGTTCCCCCGAATATTATAATTTATAATACTGAGTATAATTATATTAGTTAAAAATATCACAAAAGACAGCGATAAACACAAAGACAAACAACTACAAAGACATGTATGAAATAATTTAAAATAGGAGGGGGCAGAAAGGTTTGGAAGGTAAATTCAACGTTACTCAGAATACAAGGTCAGTTTCATTTATTTTAAAACAGTGAACTGTTTTTATATAAGCGTATGACTTGAGGTAGAGTGTTCCATATGTTTGACTAAGTATTTCTTACAGATTCTTTAGAGAATAAACTTTTCACTTTCTATAAAGGAAACATTATTGATCAAGGCTGTATAACAACACAACTTTGGATACCAAATTTTGTCTAAATGTTCCACGCTGGGGTTCCACGACGCTACATCATACCCGTTGACCAAAAGATACGCTGAATTAGATCAAATAACGTACTATACAAGCACGAAAAGGAATCTGATCCGAGTTGCATGTACTACGGATGCATGTACAAAACCAATTCTGAGATGTAAAAGAGTTGCCCCCGTCGAATACGAATTACTACGAATTCCTTCGCGTTTGTCAACAACCCGCTTCCCGTAGCAACATATAATAACGGATGTCAAAGGTCACTCAGTGAGCAGCTGAATGGAAATAAATATGAAAAGATGTTATGTTTTATGACGTCATGTTTTGGAAGTCTACAGATGAGACGGCGGGAGAGCTGCCGGGATAATTGAAAAGGCGGGTGCATAAAAGACATGCAGACATACAGACAAGGGTTAACTAAACAAAATTAAAACGTGTCTTTACTACAATATGGAAGCATATTGGCTTATTGTTCCCCTAGTTCTATAGGCTGTGCATGCGGAAATACATTTAAATAGCACAGCTACTATACTCTACACTACAGGGCTTAGTGCATGTCGAGTATCACCCCGGCTTTCGACGAGCATTACATGAAGGCTCTTAAATGATATTCTTTATATGGTTAGCCATATAAGTCACCTGGATGAAGAGCGGCAAGTGTAGATTAATGCCTTGCCAAAGGACAGTAGGTAACCAACAGGATCAATGAATCAATATGTAAAGTAAATATAAGATAATGACCAATAAAGCTAGGAGTAGTGGTGGTTATTTTTACCTGAATGCTACATTTAAGTAAGCATGCATGCTTGTTGGTAAGCAACAAGAGGACCGATGGCTTTAGGTCCTCTCCGAGGGACCTGTTAGTGAGGATGAATGCCTTACCAAAGGGCACTAGCGCCTATAGACTTGGTTTCGAACCCGGGTCGCCGAATTACGAGACCACTGCTTTACCAACTGATGAGCCATAGCGCATCCCATTATGACATACAAATTCAGAATCAATCTGTAGTACAAGTAAATTAATAAATAGATAGTAATTAAAAACCAACCACATATGGCATATGGCCTCAAATCGGCCAATCCATCAATCAACAAATGAGGATTTTAATTTCAAAAGGAGCTAAATCCATTTTTTAACTTTGGAGAAAAAAGAAATTGTTTACAAGATTTTGTACAGGCATCTATGGAAAAGTGATATTAGAAGGTGCATTCTTTCATAATTGCTCTAAAAATATAGGTAAATACTTTTGTTGAAAGACGGGTACTGAAGTGAACAATGTCCTGATATCAATAACTCAATTTTCATCAAAAGTGGATGTAGCTCTTTTTGGAATTAAGCTCTTCAAGTAACCTATATGTGAATCAGCCAGCTAACTACTAGTAGCTAATCAATCAACAAAATATTCAATCTGTCATTGAATCACTCACTTAATCGAACAATCAATCAGTCAATTAATCTTTCGTCATATTTCTGTCTGCGAGCTAAATGACCGACTAATGCTCCTTCACATTTTGTTGTCCGTATACAGACATAGAAAGAATATTAGCATGGACAGCTGTTTCTAGTGTCAACCAAAGTTACTCGTGCTGTCTTTATTAATATCATCAAACATTAATTAAATCTATTAATTTGTTTAGTCAATTCATAACGTATAGTCGTATGGGAACGTTGAAATGTGCAGCTCTTTATGGTATAAACCAGATTTGATAATAATAATTCAAAATGTATCTGTATTCTTGGTTCTATAATAATAATAAAAAATAGATCACACTAATTACGCGTCTAATACTTTACTAGTATAGGGTAGCATTCCGGCCAGTCGCCATTTTACAAGCGCACACTTGCTCGCCCAACCACATTAACTTTCGCATCCTACCGGGTACCCATTTAACACCTGAGTGGAGAGTGGCAATTGTAGATTAACGTCATGCCAAATTAACTTAGTGCCGCGGCGGGACTCGAACCCCGTACCTTGTGATCTGCAGTCGGGCGACTTATCCACTAGACCACAACAACTTTATCTTCTTGTATCGAAGATATCTTGTTCAATAGCTAGCTGTACCAAATCAGCCAATTTTTTTATTCTTTCCTTCTATAGCTTCAACCCCGACCCTAAGGTCCGTCACACGTTCTGGTCCGTGATCATAGGAGGAACGTTCACATGGACAGCTGTTTACGCTGTCAACCAGAGTCAGGTTCAGAGGTACCTCACCTGTGGGAACGTGAAGGTGGCCCAACGGTAAGTGCCCCGTCCCCCTACCCCCTACCCTTTGAAATTCCCATACATAGGTTATAGGGGATACACATCGGGAAAAACAGTTACCCCTACTCCTCAAAATGGCGCTGCATGTTATGTTCCGCATGAATAATGGACATCCAAAAATTGCCCTTTTCAAACATAGCAATATCACCCCTCTCTCACCCCCCCCCTCCCCCCCCCCCTCTCTCTCTCTCTCTCTCTCTCTATCTCTACTTCTTTCTCACACGAACTCCCTCTCTCTCTCCTTTTGTCTTCATTATTTGGTCTCGTTTAATTTGATCCCTTTTGTCTGGGGATATGGGAATAATGCTATTTTGTAATTGTAAAATTCATAATAGAAAAGCAACTTGAAATAGATAGGGATGAGTTTGCAAAATACAAATTATGATGGAATCATTTTCACATCAACAGCACATTAACCAGTAGTTCATTACAAGTAACTTGTGCGTTGCATTTTGAATTCTTCATTCAACTTTGCAATGTATTATACCCCAATAAAAACCCTCGTTTTCGATCGATTGCCTTCCTTCACTTTTATTTTAGAGCTGTTCTCTACGCCATCATCGGCATGCTGTTCGTCGTCTGTTTCGCCTGTCTCTCCGGCATCGTCATGTACGCTTACTACGCCGACTGTGACCCGTTTACCTCGGGCAAGGTCAGCCAGACCGACCAGCTCGTACCCTACCTCGTCATGGACATCTTCGGCAACCGACCGGGGTTACCAGGTCTCCTTGTATCGGCAGCTTTTAGTGCCGCCCTCAGGTACGAAATTTATGTGAAATTCAGAGGCGTAGCCATTTATTCTATTATAAAAGCGCCGGGAATGGGGGGGGGGGGGGGTGTCGCCTATGTTATTTGATTTGCGAAAGTGCTGGAATGACACTGATATTAGCACCAAAGAAGTCATCATGATAGTAGAAATATTATCAGAATTATTTTTGTATGAATAGAACAGAAGCAATAAAATAAAATAAAATATAAATAAATATTTCACATAGCTTCATGTGCGCTTAACTAGATTTGGAAGGGAAATAATCCTGACACCCCTTCAAAATAATTGTGCCATTTAGTTTCGGCAATTCGTGAAAATTAATATTAGCTCTTTAAAATAATTGTTGAATGTTATTTTAGAACCTCCGTTATGTCTGCACAACAGCTGTATAATCCTTTATCGGGAGATTTAATATCTTGGGACCGACAGATTAGGTTTGACTTCCCCCATTTTCGATGGGAATATACATAATGTAGATATAATGCCTCATGATAAAAGTTCAAACTGTGACTCTATTATCATCTCGCCCATAGTACTGTATCGTCCGGTCTGAACTCGTTAGCTGCCGTGACTGGAGAGGACATCGTCAAGTCAATCTATCCAGATATGCCCGAAGAAAAATACACCAAGATAACAAAAATACTGGGTAAGTTAAAACAGAAAAGGAAAATACAACTTATTGTCATCCATCATGGTTTGAAACGATGATAAATTTCAGTATAAGGATGAGGGTTCGAATCCCGACACTAATCCTTTAGCAAGATATTAACCTGCACTTGTTACTCTCCACCAAGGTGTTAAATGGGTACCCAATAGGATGCGACCGTCATTGTTGGTCAAACAGTTTTAGAGCGTCTAGTAACGCCTGACTGGAATGCTCCCCAGGGAGTGGAGATTGTGCACACAGTGTATGCGGGCAAGCACTGAATCTATTGACCGGGTAATAGTATATTTGTAACGCGCTTAGAGACATTGCATTAACCGCTATTATAAAAGCTAAATATTATTATAATTTTCATACATTCATGATGAGAACCTGTTATAAAATATTTATAAAATATTAATATGTAAAGCGCTTAGAGACATCATAGATGGAATAAGCACTATATAAAAACGGATTTATTATTATTATTATACTTCAAGATCACAACCAAAATTGTAGATCTAAATTATCATAAGGGCAAAAGTGAGCCATGTGTTTCGCAACGTGCGAGTTTTGTACACAATTAGTTAGTAATCACATTGTGAAATATGGAAAGTCATGAGAATTTGTCTTTAGGCTCCGAGTCAGAATTCAATGTGCGTGAGAAAATTCAGGCAGTGTGACCCCGTTGATAATGCCTTGTGAATTAATGTCCTTCTTATTTTTGGGATAATCAATTTTTGTATTGTTTTTTCTGTTTTCAGCTGCATTTTATGGTGTTCTGTGTATTGCCATGGCCTTCCTCGCTTCCGTTATGGGAGACGTTTTGCAAGTACGTTACTCTATTAAATTATTGGCATAAGTTTGTATTGTTTTATTACTCAAACACTGGAAGAAAGTGAATAGATACAGTCAAATTCTCTATAAACAAAATCGGGAGCTGTTTGGGTTAAATGTGGGCTTTGATTCAGACTCATAATCAGAATCATATTCAATTCTTTTGGAGTATATCGACTTCATATAAATTTAGGGCTTATATTTCAATATTAATGACTTAGGCGATATGATAACAATAATGACAGTCATAAAAAGTGAACTACAGTACATAACAGAACAAAATCAAGTTAGCAAATGTAACAGGCAAACAATTTAAATATTGTACCATTATATACATTTATGAATTGTTTTCATATTAAATTGAATTGTTTGAGTGTGGGACTGTCCTTAATCTCTAGTGGTATTAGATTGCAGCATTGTACACCAATGTACGATATTATTGTTCGTGAAAAACTATATTTATATAATGGCAATCTTAAGTATTTTATTTTGAACTATTATTCATATAGGCCTTGTCCGTTATTGTTCTAATTATTGATCGAATTATTTGACCGCCGGTGACACCCGTAGAGTATAAAAGACGCTTGCTTACAATATATTTTATCACCTGAAGAAGTGTTGCAGCGGCGCACGAAACGTCGTGATCTTTTAGATCCCTTGTTGACCATACATTGCGAGACAAACAAATATCACTAGCGATATCATTTTCGATATTATTCATATGTTTGTTTTTACAGGCTGCTCTCAGTATATTTGGCATGATCGGAGGACCTCTGCTGGGACTGTTCAGCTCTGGAATGTTCTTCCCTTGGACTAACTCCATCGTAAGTATAGAGTTACTTTTATGATTGTTAGGATGATGAATTAAGTGGACATCCTTTGTACAACCCCTCCCCTACATCCACCTCTCTCTCTCTCTCTCTCTTTCTTTCTCTCTCTCTCTCTCTCTCATCCCATCTCATTTTCCATACTCATTTTCCCCAATAGACTGTAGTGTTTTAAAAAACCGTTGGGAAGACGTTTTCTTAAATCTCGAATTCCAATCATAATATATCTTGATAATCAAACATGTGATTGGGTTGTAAAAGTCATGGAATTCATTTCTGACCTAAAGGTTTATAATTATGATTGCAGCGTGAGCTGAATCCAGGATTTTGTTTAGAATCGAGGGCAAAGTTACCTAATACCTTTAAATCTCATGCATGAGACAATATTGTGGACTGTGGATCAATAAAACAAGACAAAACAAATCCAAATTGCGGTTTATACTGTGGGATATATTCCTAGACTATGATACACTAGATGGAATCTCCTTTGACAAGACATTAATCTACATTTGCCACACTCAACCCAGGTGAGGAAAATGGGTGCCTGGTAGGATTATTCCTTGAAATGCACTGTGCGCTCATAACGGCTGCCGGAGGTAAGGCTAGGGTCATAATTTCCAAATCTCTTTGGAAGCACATAGAGATGTTATTTCATAACGTATTATGCGCTATACAAGAACTGAATATTATTATTATTATTATTATCATTATCATCTTTTTACAGGGTGCTTTAAGTGGACTCTTTACCGGTCTCTTCGTAACCTTCTGGATCAAGATCGGCTCCCAGTTCTACCCTCCACCGGTATACAAGCCGCCTCTCTCCACCGCCGGCTGCCCCGTCGACAACTTCACCATGTACAATAATTATACCACAGACGTGATGGAGACCAGCGAAATGGTGACGTACACGATGCTCAACGCGACCACGCCCATGATGGATGATCCTGACAGGTATGACGTCTTGGCAGGAGGCGGTTTCAGTTTGGTGTTTCATCAACTAAAATTGATTTCGATTTTAAGGCTAAAATCGATTTTATCTATGACATGGAACAGCTTCTAAAATCGAAATCAATTTTAGGCCCTTAAAATCGATCCGATCTATTTAAAGATCGATTTTAGGGTTTAGTGAAACATCCCCAGTATTTTGTGACAAGAGTCATACTCATGAAGAAGCGAGAGGGGAGGGGAATCTGAGCTGCAAATTATAAAAAAACGGAAAGAAAAACAAATGAAATTTTGAAAACATATTTAGGTGCCTTTGGGTCGAAGATTTGGGCACAGTTGACGTTTGGGGAGGCCTGCTTGAAAGTTTGTTTTAAAGGGGGCGGTAGGTCAGCTGTTTCCCTCCCCTAAATCTGCCAGTGGTGTCCTTGATTTTCAAGCATTTCATTTAAATATTCAAAATCTTAGTGTGAGATTTAAAGTGATAATGAACATTTTTTGTTAATGTAAACTTGTGAATTGGTGAAAGTCTTACACCAAAATATAAAGAGATCCCATCTCAATTCGAAAAGAAATAATGAAAGATTGAATACATGAATATCATTCTACCTTATACCACCATTATCTTAATTTTTACTTTCAGACCTGCCATTGCAGACTTCTACGCCCTCTCGTATTCTTGGTATAGCGCGGTTGCTTGGTTGATAACAGTTTCTGTCGCCCTCATCGTCAGCTTCATTACAGGTACTTTTGCGATTGATCCAGAAATTGAGAAAAAATTGAGAACAGGGCAAAGATGAAAAGTGATTTTCTAATGATTATTAAAGTTTAAATTTTAGTTCAAATTGCGGTCTCGTAATAAAGAAAACAAAAGTGAGAGCAAAACTTGATAAATATGCTCAAATCTTCTTTTATTCCATTGGAAACTTTGTCTCCTAACAAATTTAACAATATGTCTAGATTTTGCATGAATTTGAGGGATTGAAGAGTAAGTTTTAATTTCCAAACCTTCGCTCGAAAATGTTCGCTGAGCCAAGACAGGCTATAATTGTCACCGGAACAGGTTACAATACTCGCAATCCAAAGGCATCGGCTATATGCGGGGATAGGTATGGAGCAGACGTGAATTCAAAGAAAAAAGGTTAAGCAAAATTTTGAACCCAAATTTCTAAAATCTCAGATTTTGTTTACTTTTTTGATTAAAATCCGGAATACTTAGAGATCTTACAAACACAACACATGCTTTTAAAAGAAGAAATGTTACATGATGCTATAATTAAAGTGATTGATAGCAATACCAGAGGACATCTGTGGCTATTATGTTTATATAACTACACTATTTTCAACAAAGTTTGACTGATGTTGTCATTTTGTAGGTCCAACAAAGGCCGAGGACTTGGACCCCATGTTGTTCTGTAGCGTCGTAGATACCATGTACTGTTGTCTACCAGAGAAGATTAAGAAAATCTTCAGATGCGGGATGGAACATTATCAAGCCCCAGTGGTATGTAGAGTTAAACAATGTTCATTTCATCCCCCTTTCTTCTTTATTTTTTTCTTCTCTTGCTCTGTCACCCGATACCTCGTCTCTCCCTCTCCCCTGCTAACGTTCTCTTTCTCATTCTCTTCTATCTCTCCCTTTTTTTCTCTGTAACCCTCTCTACTTTGTCCTCCTCTTCTCTACATTTCTTTTGCTCTCTCTCTCTCTCTCTCTCTCTCCCCCTCTCTCTCTCTGTCCATTTCATCCTCACTCCTTAACTTTTTCTCTTGCTCTGTCACCACCCCCATCTTTCCCTCTCCCCTTTCCCTCTTCACCTTGTAACTGTGCATGATCAATAAAATTGAACTTGAACTTTCTCTCTCTCTTTCTCTCTCCTTCTCTCTCTCTCTCTCTCTCTCTCTCTCTCTCTAACCTCCTTCATTGTATACTTCATATTGTGTTAATGTTTATTTCGACTGACATGCTCATCCTATTTTCTGATTTGCTTTAATGATAATTATATCATGTCATACATTTGTTTATTTTACATTTTCTATTCTTTTTAGTCATTTATATTCATGTCTTGTACAAAAAGAAAACAATGAGTATTACAAAATATACTGTGATAAATGTTTGATAAAAAATTCCCGGCATGTGGGTAATTATAAAGGTCTCACCAACTTTTGGACAAACATAAGCCAATCACTGTCTCGATCTCGCTTTTTCTCTTTCTTGCTTTTTTCTATCTCTCTAAACTAGGATGTTTTTACTTTATTGATTGTTTATTATATTCATCCTGAATACGATCGCAAATCGAAAAAAAATTGCTTACAGACAATTTCAATCATATCACTTCTATTTTGTATGTCACAAAGAAATCATATTCGTTATACACCACTGTCGTCTTCACACGTTTCAACAGGCGAGGTATGAGACTCTTGAAATTGCCTTTGGTTGAATTTAAAGTAGTTGCCATGGTGATTATGATTTGTTTGCATTCTCCTCACCTTGCAGGACATCGAGGGCGATGAGGAGAAGGACGAGCACAAGTATGCCGCAGTCCAAGGAGATAACGGCGTCGAAGTCGTGAACGAAGAGCCCGCAGTCAACGGTAAACCCCCAGTTGTCAGTGATGACGACACCAAACTTTAACCTTTGACATCGCGTCTCATTAGCATAATGATTCGGAGCCATCAGTGTATTTGGTTGGTCGTACAAAATGAGATTGAAAATGTATAATGCCTTTGTATATATATAACATTTTCAGGGTCGTATGTAGAAACGAGGTAGATGATCAAGAGGTTTCATTTTGTTTTCGCTGTCATTTTGCAGTCAGGTAACGGTATGTAATATTTTACTGTAACCCATAACTTTTGAGAAATCAACTAACGAATTATTCATCATGACCTTCGTCGCACATTTTTGAAAACAATTTTACTAATATTTTATAGGATATTTGGTCTCTGTTTGCAAAGTTGATAAATGCTGTTGTAAATATAATTACTACGTTAGCGTTTTCATGACACTTTACAATGTTCGTCCAATTCTACGATAAGAATTTTAACAAAATTGTTAAAGGTCCAGTATTGCACAAATGATAGCAAAATATAATTATTAAGCCTAGTTTTGATAATTGATGTGTTTAGCTAGCAAGACGTTTCTTTTTTGTTTCGCTGTCAATTTTCAGTAAGGTAACGGTGTGTAAAGTTTTATTGTAAACCAGAACTTTTGAGAAATCAACTAACTCAAGGGAAATGTCTATATACCGTATTGTATATTCCATTTTAATATCATGTTCGGTTTATCTAACACATCTTTGCAGTTTTCACACATTGTGATGGGCAAGGTTATTGAAATTGCTGTAGGTCAATTTCTCGAAAGTTTTCGCAATCCTCGAGTAACATCAAATGTATACAATATGGTTTGGGAAAGAGCAAAGTGGATATATTGTAGTTGCTGTTCAAATGGCTCTTTTCAACTCGTTTTTAAGCCGTCATCAAAACTGATTTTACAATTGTAACATTGAGTTTAAGATGCTGAACTTGCACATTAGTCAAAAGGAGTATTCTGAAATGTAGACATTATTCTTCATGACCTTTAGCGCACATTTTTGAAAGCAATTTTACTAATATTCCAGAGGATATTTGGTCTCTGTTTGCGCAGTTGATAAATGCTTTCATAAATACATTTTACTACGTTACCTTTTTTTACTACTCTCTTTTTACAATGTTCTTCCAATTCTAAGAGAAGAATTTCAAGATAACAAAATTGTTAAAAGTCCAGTATTGGACATTTGCACAAATCATAGAAAAATAATGTTTCTCTTATCCTCAAGCGAGGTTTTTATTTCCATAATAGCAATACATATTTACATTAATAACTCAATGATTGAGTTAACATAGGCTAAAAATTAACGCCTAGTTGTAAAAATTGATGTTTGATTATCTACTATGTACCTATTATGTTTGAAAATGAAACAAAGTGAAACATGAAAAAAATACTCGTTTTGCAGTGTATTAGATGGATTGGATGTAAGAGAAATGTCATTTAAGAAGAAAGCAAAATGTCTTTGCAATTGTTTGCGTGTGTGACTGTAGGCGATAAGTTATTTCACACCACTCACATTCCATATGTACAGTTGTATGGGCGAGTCAGACACTTCCCCAGTTTGCAGAAATATTTTCAAAATAGAGGGAAATAGTATTATGCGTTATTACTATGTTATTATAACTTAAAGGTACTTTGTCCTATTTGCAGCCAACATCAAATTATGTAGAACAAGGGTCTGAAAATCAGGCTATTACAAATGGATTGCAATCACTAAAGTCGATTTGATTACTAATGCTTGTTATTCTCCCATTAAAAGACATTTTCAAGCCCTTTCGTTTTTAGGGAAGTTCTAAATTAGTATTATCTTTCAAAGGCCGTTGGAATTTAACCTTTTCATTATTTGTTTGGCCTGCAAATGGGACAAACTACCTTTAAAGCAGACACAAATGTATATACTTTGAAAGGTGGATTCTTAATCTAGACCATGAACAGAGCATCCGCACAATACAAAAAAATGTATTGATTGGTCAACTGTATGTCATGTGACAATAGATAATCCACTCTGGCCTTTTTAAAATGAGCAAACTGACATCAGATGTATGATGTATCATTATGACATCACAATGCATTTACGGGAGTACAGAGTATGATGGGGTAACATTATGACATCACAATGCGTTTACGGGAGTACAGACAATTATGATTACTATTTTTCTTCTGGGTTGTTCCCAGTAGTAAAATAATCCGTTTCACCTCTGATACTTATGTTTCAGGCCATCGCCCCTTTTGGTAGTACAAATTTATATATAGTATAGCAAACCTTTGCCAAATTAATGTATAATAGCTTCTGTTTTTATTTTCAATAGATTTGTCTATATATTACAGGAAACTTCCGTCGCACAAAAATGGTTTGGCTTTTAAAGAAGATTACTGAAATTCATGTAGGTGTATTCTCTCATAGAAATTAAATGAGTATCGTATGTTGGACTTCTTATACGAAACAGGGTCAATATTGAACAACTTGAGAGAATATATAATATTTTTGATGTATTGATTACTAAATATTTTAGCACCGCACAATATAATACTTTCTTATCAAGGACATGATTGTGAGCCTTTCAACCACCAAACGCACACCTCGTTAAATGTTAATACAGCACAAATGTATTTATGATTATGATTATTATTATTATTATCATTTTGTTCCTGTGAACAGCTGTAGCCGTTTCTAGCGTCCGCCCAGAAACAAACTACCTCACTTTTGTGATCGTGCAGTTTTATGGAGATTTTATGAAGACTTTTATCAAATTTATAAGACGCACATTTCATCGAAATCAAGGTTTCTATGATTTTATATATCAGGAAATCATGTGCTGCTTGGAAGTAAGTACGTGCATGTTATACATTCTTCCAACGATTGAAATGTGTTTGCCGCCTTGGAAAGCGCATACAATTGCAAGAAAATATCACTTTGAACTGGTGATGAAACACTTTTGAAGTTGACATTGATGTGAATATTAAATATTGGAATCGACCCCCCCCCCCACCACCTTTTATTACACAAAACAATAAGTACATGTACCAACAATCTAATGACATAATTATCAAAAGGAGATATTTTTCTTCTGACATTTTTATTTTCTTTCTTTATTATCACAGTAAAAAAAAGAAATGTACATTGGCCTTTTTATCTTATCGACTAATGAAATAACAACTTATTGATTACATTTACAATGTCACCTTTTAATAATGCACTCTGCCTTTTGGATTTGATTATGTTTGTCCTTTCCTTTCATAAAGCAAAACAATGCGACGATGGATATGTAATTCTTGTGATATTATAATAATTTCTGGTATTCGTTCAGAGATTTATCGTGCAGAAGACAAGACGGACAATATTAAACTCATGATATACTGTGAATTGCACAAACCAATTGATGGTACTTTACAGCAAAATGGTAATACATATTACTTTGTAGATAGGATGTATAAGAAATGGAATTTAATTTCAATTTTGGACATGTCATCGTATTGTATTCTGTAAATATTGTATCATGATACTGTACATCATTTCGACAAGGTAGTTAGTTGGCGGTAGTGTAAGTCCCAATCCTAATTCACTTACAGTAGTTGAATCTTCTTCGTGGCCAAGTTAATCTAATACAGCCCATGGAATCTTCATTATGTCGAAATTGTCTTGCAGTTGCTTGAAAAATCCTACATACGCTGCTCCACTTTTCGGGGCCATTACATAGTATTTCATCATTTCAAATAACCACTTAGCCAATACAATCCATACCCTCGAACAAAATGAATGACACTTTCCTGGCCCATCATGAGATAAAGAGTTGCAATTGATCGGCATTAGACACATCTCAATTTAAGTTTGATATCAATTGCCACTATAAAATAAAATAGGAGATTGTCATTTGCGATTGACTGGATGGCTTACGATCAAATACAACCAACTGCAAATCGATGTCCTGTTTATAGGCCTACTGGGCTACCGATATCCTTTGATACAAGTATTGTTCAACTGGGACCTGTTTCACAAAGCCTTTTTTCAATAACAAATGATAAAAATCAGTGACAAATCTGCTGATAACCAATCAGAAGCAAGGCTTTCACTAGCTTATAACAAAAACTTTCATTTGTCACTAATGACAATTTTTGTGAAATGAGGCCCTGATGTATTGTATTGTTATCTGACCGTGTTGCAGTCGAGCCTACTCTAAGCACTTTCAATGTTTTACCAAACAGGGTATAAAACCGAAAGCCTCAGGAAATACAATATCACTGCCTGTTAACCATGCAAAATTAACTCCAAATCTTCCAAACTAGCTGCGTGTCGCTATAGACCCTCTAGAAGGGGCCGTGAGAGAAATTCAGGTATATATTTTGGTATAACGTCCATTTCATGAAAGCGAAATTAAAAAAAAAATTCATGAGGATATGACATGTTAAAGATAATAAATTGTCTTTCTTCCTCGCTAGCACGTAACATTTAGAAACAGCATGGTTTGAGTGAGCAAAATGCCTGTATACGTTCATACTTGGAGGTGCCTGAATATTCTTTTATTCGACAGCGAGGTGCCAGAATCTCGTCATATTCGGGCAGCAAGGTGTCCAAATATTTTATATTATTTATATCGAATTAAAATGATACCATCCTCGTTCGCTTCACTCTCTCGCAACATTTAGAAACAGAATAATTTGGGGCAACGAGATGTGTAAATATATCCTCGCATGCGTGAATCAAGGTGATTGAATATATGAATTTAGTTTTAGTGTATTCGGCAGCGAGATGCCAAGATACAAAATTTTACATCTTACATGTATGTAGTGTGTTTTGATTACATTTCTACCATATTCAAGTTGTCTTTTTGGTCGCTCGCAAAATCTAGAAACAAATGTGTCTGTAGTTATACTGACCAGTGCAAGAGTGATGCAAAATGTATAAGTTTGGGATTGCTTATTGGGGTGACGCGAAACTATTCATTTCTTAGAAAAAATAGGGTTGAAAAACACTGATATAGAAAATGTGGTTTGTGATTTGCAGTACGTTTCTGTTAGTTTGTTAATTTGGTGATTTCGTCCGTCAACCGGTGCCTCATAATGAACATATTTTAGAACGATTTTTGAGCTAGGTTGTCTCGAAGTTCATTGTTATTATCACAAGTCAATTTATACTATGAAGTTTTATCCTGATAATGAGCGTTCGAAGTTGGTAATAGTACAACCCTTAAAGGTACTATGTCCCTTTTGCAGCCAACCTCAAATTCTGTAGAACTTTGCAGGAATTATGAATATGTCATGTATGTCCTATCTGTGAAATTTAAACGTTAGCAGTGTCCTCATATTCAAATTATGCAAGGAAACCCGTTTACTTGCTAGACTTCACTGTCAGACACTATTGAGTGACTGACTGGCTTTTTTTCTTCTTTGGTAATAACATACATGAAAAGAGTTGTAAAGGGTACATGAGCATTTGTCTACATCAATAACCCACTTCTTGTGATGGCCAAGATTAAACTGATTGAATCTTTGCGCAGCATAAAACGTATGACCATTCGGTACAATTGTCTGAAAATCAAGACTATTACTTTTGGGCTCTATAGCCCTAAAGTCGATTTGACAACTAATAGTCGTTATTTTCCCACTTGAAGACATTTTCAAGCCCCACCCTTTTTAGGGAAGTTCTAAATTAGTATTATCTTTCAAATGCAGTTGGAATTTAACTTTTTCATTTTTTTGGCCTGCAAATGGGACATAGTACCTTTAAAATGAATGTATATAATTTTATGATGTCATTATGTCACTCTATTCTTTTATTAATTCAACATGTCGTTTACTTTTGCAGTGAGACATAACAAGAAACTCTTTTATTTGTGGTTTAATTAAAAAATGTGCATGTTTCATATTTAATATTGGATTTATGAAATAATGATGATGATGATAATGACAAATAAAGGAGTGCTCTTTCTTCATTTTCTACATATCAGCTTGCCTTGTCTGCTTCATTTCGTTTCATAGAAGAGCAATGTATTCGTAAACAAACAAACAAACAAATAAATACAGGCCATACAACCAATGAACACTTAGCTGGTCAGTAATGTTGTTTTAATAGGGGAGGGCAATACGGTTCGTTTCAGGAACTCCTATAGGGATATTAAATAACGAAAACAAACATTGACTTTTTATAAAGTATCTCTCTCTTTTTTCTATTTTTTTTCTCTATCTCTCTCTCTTTTCTCTCTCTGTCTCTCTGTCTCTCTGTTCGTCTATCTAACTATCTATCTATCGCTCTTTTATTTCCCCTATTTTGTTATATTTTTCACTTCCTATTTTTCTCCTGTCTTCGATTGGTTTTATTTATCTTCATCTATTTCAGCCCCAGTATCTCAGTGTTTCTCCCTTCTCTCTCTCTCTCTCTCTCTCTCTCTCTCTCTCTCCTTCTCTCCTTGTCTTTTCCTTTTGCATACTTATTCCAGTCGTCTACAATCTTTGTGTTTCTCCCCCTCTCTCTCTCTCTCTCTCTCTCTCTCTTTCTCTCCCTGTCTCCCTCACTCTTTAATTTCCTCTTGCATACTTATCCGATTCGTCTACGTCTACAACATTTGTTCTTCTCCCTTCTCTCTCTCTCCCTCTCTCACTTATCTCTCTCTCTCTCTCTCTGTGCAGTTATTAATATGTAGTCTTTGCAGAATTTGGATTAAAATTATAGATATATATTTATTATGTATATACAATATTCTAGCTTTCGAGGTAATCAATAGTAAACACATGAAAATAATACATTTACATAAAGTCAACGTAAACGCCAGCAATCTATTAAAAACAAATACATGTACAGTATTCGTATATCGACAAACAAGCGCGTTAATGACGTTGGTGGTATATACCCGTTGCATGTATTGCATATTAGGATATATTTCTTAAATCATGTCCATATAATTAATCAAATGAACAGACGAATCCAATACGATTATCAAACATAAATAAGTGCAATATATATGTGCATATGCTGTGTATTAGGATAACGAGGTATTAATAGATATTAATTATTCCTTAAAAAAAAATCGATATCATTGATTAAATAAACAGACAAATTTAAACAGAACACGTTGGTGGAGAGGTAACCAGTGGAGCTCTTTAAGTAAAGGTGAAGTATGAGTTCTTGACCCAAGGCCAAAGATTAATCTAGCGGCACGATTCTGGGCAGTTTCAAGTTTCCTTCTATCTTTAGCAGATAAAACAGTATAAAGACTATTGCAATAATCCAACCTAGAAAGAATTAGAGCTCGGACAGCATGGTAACATGTCTTTAAATCAATGAATCTACGAATCCTCCATAAATTGCGGAGATGATAATTACAATTACGGACTACGTGGTTTACATGAGAGGTCAATTTGAACATAGTATTAGTGCTACACCAAGATCTGTAATTTTAGGGGAGAGAGGAATGAATTGACCATTTGCTTTAAGCCGTACATCTTATATGTATTGCAGATGGCGAGCAGAAGAACAAAAGGCCATGCATTCAGTTTTTTAATTATTCAATTGGAGATAGTTCGACGACATCAAAGTGCTTATCTCTGCAATACACAGTGGGATTTGGTGAAGTGTTTCGTTAATGTTTTCCAGAGACCGTGGATCAAAAGATATAAACAACTGAATATCATCAGCATAACAAATATACTGTAAACCATGTTTATTAATAATGTCAGATATGGGGGTGATATATAGACTGAAAAGGATCGGTCCGAGAACTGACCCTTGGGGAACTCAAAAGTCACTTACCCATGGGTCAGATAGTTCCCCAGTTATATTTATCCTAAATGACCAACCCGTTAGGTATGACTTCAGAGCTACACCTGATATATACGAAAACGGAACTCTAAACGATTCAGTAATATCACATGATCGACCGTATCAAAATCTGCACTAAGGTCTAATAAGACTAAGAAAACTGACCTCCGTTGATCAAAAAATGATAGAACGTCATTCTGTAGCTTCAAAAGAGCTGTTTCAGTGCTGAAATTGGACCCGTAAGCTGATTGCAATAGATCATATACGTTGTTATCGTTTAAGTGGTCTGTGAGTTGAAAAGCTAGTAGTTTTCAGTAAATGACCCTGGCTCACATTGGTCATCTTGGAGTGAAATCCTGTTCAAAATATTATCCTAATCATCCTGTTCAGAAGCATTTTCTATGAACGATCCCTGGTCCACATTCGTCGTACTCCTGCTTGCTGATCCACATGTTCTGAAAGGTGGAGAGAGAAGCCAAGATGGAGCCCCCGATCCACACGGAGTACTTTCTTTCAGGAGGAGCTATGATCTTGATCTTCATGGAGGGTGGAGTCAGGGCGGAGAGCTCCTTGTGCATCCTATCAGCGAATCCTGGAAACATGGTGGAGCCACCAGACAACACCGTATTGGCGTAAAGGTCCTTGCGGATATCGATATCGCACTTCTGGACACTGTTGTAGACTGTCTCGTGGATTCCGGCCATCTCGTGGCCGAGGAAAGACGGTTGGAAGAGGCACTCTGGAGCACGGAATCGCTCGTTGCCGATGGTGATGACCTGGCCGTCGGGGAGCTCGTAGCTCTTCTCGAGTGACGTTGACGACGCAGCGGTTTTCATCTCCTGATCGAAGTCGAGAGCGACGTAGCACAGCTTCTCTTTAATGTCGCGGACTATTTCTCGTTCGGCTGTTCGGTGAGAGATGAAAAAGACGAACACGTTTAGAACCGAGGCAAAATTATTAATATGAGGTCATCATGGTCATCCTCATTCTCGAATAGCTCGTGAATGATTGCCAAGTGACTATACAAAATGACACAACATACAATTATTGTACAAACATGATGCATAATTATTTTTTTTCAAGGACAAAAGTATTCGTAAATGATGCTTATAAGCTAATCAAGTACGAATTATCGTACTGAATTTCATAGGCGAATCTTTTTCCGAGATTTTAGAAAATGGAGGGGCAAATCCGATTGGTTTTCAAGGGGGTAGCCAGTTGTAGCCAGTTGTTCGGCGCCACCCATCAGTTCATCGAATTGTCTTAAATTTACAGTTCATCAAATAATGTAATTTCAAGTAAGATCCCTTTTAGGGGAGGGGATGTATTTTTCCCGTCGTTCCTCTACGCTTTGCAATTGCTAAAACCACTTACATATTTACTAATAAAAAGTCTTTTTTGTATAACTTACCGGAAGTGGTCATTCGAGTTCCTCGTTCAGCGATAACCCCCATCAAACAATGCGTAATATCACGCCCAGCAAGATCAAGACGATGAATGGCATGAGGGAGGGCGTAGCCTTCATAGATCGGTACTACATGGGAGACGCCATCACCAGCATCAAAGACGGTTCCGGTTGTCCGACCTGAGGCGTAGAGGGACATGACAGCTTGGATAGCTACGTAGAAAGCTGGAGTGTTGAAGGTCTCGAACATTATCTGTAGGTGGAAAGAAATGAAGCCATATTTCATGTTAATAAACAAGCTTTTGATGAATGATGAAGAAAAACAAATGTCAATTAGAATAATCAAGGTATAATTACATAATTGAAGAAAAAATGATTGCCCATTGAAAAAAAAGTTTTCATTTCATCAGTGCTTTTTCCCACAATAGATCTTCAGGCCAGATAGATATAGCAGCTTTCGTGATGATAATTTTGTTTTTTAATCAGGTACTCCCAGTATATCGTATGACCGAGAATAGCAAGTCATAACAGAAAACGAGAGAGAACAGAGGGGGTGGAAACTGCATGAGGAACAACAACAACAAAAAAGATGAGGTGAAAACGGTCACAGAAAATAATAAAAACACAATTTGAAAGTTTAATTGAGTGTGAACAAGAGAAAGAGATTCATCGGAAACTTTTCCTGTATAGATAAAGAGGAGATTGTGTTAATTAAAAATTAATCAGCTACAGCATGTTACCGAGAACAAAAAAGACATAACAGAGAACGAGAGAGAGAGAGAGGGGAAATGGATTATTACCTGTGTCATCTTTTCTCTGTTTGCTTTGGGATTCATCGGAGCCTCAGTGCAGAGTATCGGGTGTTCTTCGGGGGCGACACGGAGCTCGTTGTAGAAGGTATGATGCCAGATCTTCTCCATATCGTCCCAGTTTGTGACGATACCGTGTTCGATCGGGTAATTGAGCTTTAGAATTCCTCTTTTGCTTTGGGCCTCGTCACCGACGTAGCTGTCTTTCGAACCCATGCCAACCATGACCATCTGGGGGAAATATGAGAAAGAAAAATGACTGTCACATACTTTTTTACTTTTTTATTTGAAATTCATTCAGGTGCTTTTTAAGCTCTGGGCCCCGTCTTATACAGAGTTGATATCATTCGCAACTTATTTGCGATTGATATCAATCGCAACTATGCACATGAGAGATAGGGGGCTGCAAACTTGCGATTGATTGGAGGACTTACGATTGATTTGGATCAATCGAAACTCCTTGTAAGACGGGGCCCTGGTGTAACTTATTTATTATGATTAAAACATAGAAGATACAAGTATATACGGATATACCAGCCAAATGCGTTCAAAACCAGGATATAGGGCCTAAAGGGAGTGTGTCATGAGGAGAATATGTGTCTTTCCTGTGGCCCTACCCGGGGTCAATCGGGTATAATACAAATACGGATGACGCGACCGCAGCATTCACGTTCGTGCTAAATACGCGAAACCGAAGCGTGAGGAGCGCGCGCTGACCCAGTTAATCAAGTCCAATCGTTTACGTGCAGTTTTCCAAAAGAAGACGTAGATGGCGTTAACCAGTATTTCCCATGATACACTCCCTTTAAGGCTTAAGCCACCCCGCGTCCCCGCCCCATGAAAACGTTGAAAATATAAATGTTGTGGAAATTGGTATCTTATATTTAGGCACCAATGTGCTACAATTTGTAGTTAACATTGAGAAGGATATACCCTTTTTAGTGTATTTTAAGGATTAAAACATTGTTTTTACAGGAATTTTTTTGTTTGGATTACTCGTTTCGCTCGAGCGCAAAATTTAGAAACAAGACAATTCGGGCAAGAGCTGCAATCCCCTGGCGAAAAGTACAGTTCTCCTTGAAAATTATTGAAATGATTAGAAGAAGGAAAAATTCTTCTTCTTGACTTTATTGGAAAGGCAATATTTCACCCTTTAAACAAAGCGATTCAATGAAATAAAACAAATAATCGTTGTTGATCATTCCTAGTCTTACCTGATGTTTAGGTCTACCGACGACAGATGAGAAGACAGCTCGTGGTGCATCGTCGCCTGCGAAGCCAGCCTTACACATACCCGATCCGTTGTCAACGACCAGGGCTGCAACGTCATCATCGTAGGTGGCCATCTTGGTTGTTGGTGTTGTTGTTGGGTTCAACTTTGAGAGTCGTAAAGCAAAATCTGCGTTTGGAACAGACGTTTTTTGTTGTTGGGTTCAAATTTGAGAGTCGTACGTCAAATCTGCGTATGGAACAGAAAATGTAATTTAACTATGTTTATTGCAAAATAATGTTTCTTGCTCGATCCGATTAAGCTTATTTCAGTTTGTTCATTTCATGTTTTGATTTTTGCCCCTAGTGTCATATATATATGTATACCATGTATATATATTATGTAGAAAAATAATATAATAATAATAATACATTTATGTAGCGCAGCTTTTATACAAAATGTATTCAGCTGCGCTGGTTAAGAGCTCCTTTTAGTAAATTCTACAAAATAGGATCTCTCAATAAATATTGAACAAGTATGTTTTTAATTTGGATTTGAAGACATTGATAGATTGAGTGCTTCGTATGTCTATGGGCAAGCTATTCCATAGTTTTGGGGCAGCAATAGCAAAAGCACGGTCCCCGAGAGTTACTTTAGTTTTGCCATGGGGAATCTGGAACAATAATTTATCTGTGGAACTGCGCAGGCTACGACTGTGGAACTGGACTTTGAGTTCTTCTTCTTCTTCTTCTGTTAAAGTACAGGCCACCATGCTGTTGTTGTATCTTCGTACTTTGAGGTTGTGCAGATATATATGTACAGTGCTGTGGAAGATCTGATCTAATCTAATCTATCTAGTTGGAGTAATTATGTTGACAACCCAAAGGATGGACAATGGTCTGTCCACTGCAGTCAATAGGGACTTTTAGATTTGCACGTTTACAGCTTTGACTGCAACGTGTGACGTCCTTTTAAGGCACTGCGCATGCGTCACGTCGTCTCAGTCGGCGATCGAGAATGCGTCAACCTTGATTTTCCTAAATCTAGTACGGTACTAGTATATGCCGCGTGCGCATAAAATATACAGTTCCTCAGGTAGACAAAGGAACATCCCTTCCCTGCTATTATGTAAAAATGTGTAGAACAAGTGTCACATGCATATTCACCTGTTCTACACATTTTTACATAATAGCAGTGAAGGGGTGTTCTACCACAGCAATAGGCCATTTTCGTAATGTAACCAAATTGAATGCATAGGTCTTTGTGAAGTGCCTCAATACAAACTATTTCATTCACCTCATAAGAATAATAGTATTTCAATAGACAGAATCCTAACTGCATACATTAGTTGTTGCCACGTTGGACAAACATTATGGCTTGACCTCCCTAGCAACACTTAATATATGCAGTTGCATTCTGACTATTGAAATACTACTATTCCTATCAGGTGAATGAAATAATTTGTATTGAGGCACTTCACAAAGACCTATGCATTAAATTTGGTTACATTAAGAAAATGGCCTATTGTCGAGGGTAGAATGAGGAACTGTATATTTTGTCCTCTTTCTTTGTCTGTCATGTAATTCATAGTGTTACTTCCTGCATGCATGTATATCGTCGAGTGCAATCTAAAAGATTTCTAATTGTAGTCAACATGGGAAGTTGAGTACGTTGACACGCATGATCAGTCGGCGTACGCCGTGTTCTCGTCTACTCATTCTAAAAGTCCCTAATGAAGTTAATAGCACTGGGATATCAGCACAGAATGGTGAATAGTCCCAGATAAAGATGCTGCATTGTGCTTGATCTGAGTCTAAGCATTCAGGTTCATTGAAGCAAACAATACACAGAAGCTACACAGTGAGGTACATACATGTACAGTAATGCACTAGTCTGCAAGCACAAACCCTGGTCAGTCTTCCTGCATTGTGCTTGATCTGAGTCTAAGCATTCAGGTTCATTGAAGCAAACAATACACAGAAGCTACACAGTGAGGTACATACATGTACAGTAATGCACTAGTCTGCAAGCACAAACCCTGGTCAGTCTTCAGAGTGAGTCAGCACTATAAGACTACCATAGGCCTAGGCTTCTGTCAAGGCACAATGACTTTTTGATAAAGTGTCAAATTATGGTCTGTGCTTGTAGACTAGTAATGCACAGAGGTGTACAGGGAACATGGATTCTTATATATTGTATATACTAGTACAGACAGCAATAAAAAATGTAACATTCAAGAACATATGAAATCATCACATATAAAACTTACAATTTGACCAGCTGATGCCATGTAACTTACACAATCATATAGTAATAGTACAAAAGATCAAATACAGCAAAATCAAGTAATTGGGAGCTCCTTCTTGGAGAGCAGCATAAGCATGTATACATGCTCGTGTGCTCAACCCAATCAGGGTGTTTAAATAGGATTACACAAAACAAAGTGATTCATAGTTTCCGACTCATGCAATAGAAAGTAATTGTGAATATCCGATAACTCAAACTTGCTTGAATAGTTTTAGAATCACAAAGAACCAATCAAATATGAAACAATAAATTAAGGTGAAAGATAAATGGGATTACTGAGACAATTAATTATCTTACCTGCTAGTAGCTTGTAGTATATTGAATACCTTTTAGATTTATTAAAAATTTAAGACGAATATTGATATGCAAAAAAATCTTGCAAACCGAAGTAGATAGTATCGTTTGTGAGTTTGTTGGTAATAAACCTTCTCAGCTTGTCAAGAATGTTAAAAGAATGCAGATGCACCTGTAAGTTTCTGTGAGGGGTTGACACGTCGAGTTCTGATGAAAATTGGAGACTTGCTGAGTCCTTTTATACATTTAGGAACAATTCCACTCCCCTTTGAGATATTAGATAATAGTCCAAATAAGGGATAATCTATTACTCACTGGGCGGTCACTTTGTATTATAAATAACAGCAGATGCTGTTAAATAAACACGAGGTGATGCGCGCGCATGCATAAAGTTCGGACTGCTCACTAAATTTGTATGACACATCGCGATAAGGGAGTTTACAGATAGCACATGGTACAAATGACCCCAAATATCCACAGATCTTCTACACATGGAGAAGTTCCACTTCGAGCATCTTAGAAAAACTGCCAAAGTCCTAGATGTGCTTCATGAATGCCTTTTGTTTGACCTCTTGAAAAGAATACTTCCACCTGCGTATCATAAAATGTACCGTTGGTGCAGAAATGAATAATGTTACATAACTTTCCTGAGCGCATATCCAGTATTCATCTCTGTGGGTTTTACCATTTTGGTACAAATTACCTTTATCTGCCCATGCGCAGATTGTATCTGTAAACTACATTATTGCGCAAAGTCCAAAGATAAAAGGGGTACAGACACTACTTGCATGAAGCTCGTCACTTCATGTATGCAAATTCAGTGATATTCAGTCCTGGTGATATTTATTATGTATTTCTCATTAATTATGGGTTTCGAATTTCAGCACACTCTTATAATATGTCCATATTAAAAACGTGCATATTCGCCAGGGGCGTAAATCCGTACCGAGGAGTGGGGGGGGGGGATGATCGGCGATAGCCATCACATACTACACGCCAGGCGCGTACGCAGGATTTTTCAAGGGGGGGGGGGGTTTAACATTTATAAATCGGGCCGAAAATTTCGCAACGTCTCAGCCGACCGCTGAATAAGCAGGGGGGGGGGGGTAAGAGGACACATCCCCATCCCCCCCCCCCGGGATTTACGCCCCTGATATTCGCACACAGCAAGTCGAACAGTTAAACGTAGAAGCTATTTACGGCGAAAATTGGCATTGACGATGTTTAGACAAATATTATTAGTCGGGTGGTTATCAGTTTATTATATTGTGCAAATTGACGAAGAACTTGACTTCTATATGTGGGAATAATAACACTAGGAGAGTATGGTCGTAGGGAATGGAAGTGAGAACCCCATGTTTAGACCTCGCATTCATAAATCGCCTATGTGGATAACTTATTATTTACTTGCTCATTTCTATGTTTTCTTTTCTACTCTCTCTCTCTCTCTCTCTCTCAATACGGCACAAATTTAGAATGGGTATAATGGAATATTGGAAAAAAAAGTATTGAGAGTTTGGAAATGATGGGGAACAGAATTAAAACAACAAAAAACATCATGCCAAGGATGATTTAGACATACTCCAGAGGAATAGAAAGCTGTGAATAGTATGACTCACAAAAAATTAGGCAAAAGATGAAACATTTAAAGTAAGAAAAAAGACCGGAAGTTTTGTTCTTTACTCTATCGATAACAAATGCTATTTCGGCTGATATCTGAACCCTTTCCTTAACAAAAAATAAGGCCATGATTTGAAGATTTGTTGTTGTTGTTGTTTTACATGGCACATGATGCGTCAGTGTGTTTGATAACAGATTTAATTGTATGATAGGGTAGTCATTTTGTAAGTTGAAAGAAATCGCAAAAATATATAAAGATTATATCTTGTTCAAAAGGCGTACCATACTGTCCAGTTTTACCTAGGCTACTGTTGATGAAAAAAAAAGTTTAAATGAGTCATTAAGAGTTAACAAAATAAGGTCCACCAAAAGTAAACACTTGGACCTCATTAGCATATGGGTATTCCCCTTTTTGATGATCAACAGTTGCTGTCTTATATAATAGACCCGTCCTGTGCTCATGCGAGTGCTGTATGCGTAATGAGTCATCTTTAAAATCGGGGGAATACCCTAACCCAACAAATGCAGTGCATTACCCGTTGAAGAATTTAGTCTTATTTTACAGACCTATTTGCACTTATAAAAGTCCCAAAATTATCCATCAATATCTCCACAATATTTTGTAGATACTGAGCTAAATGAAATTAACGGTGCAAGTGTAAATTCAAAGGTAGATTTATTTTCGGATATATTATTGGGGACAAATCATCTTGAATGAATCAACTTGAATTAACTTGAAACACTTGAAATTGTTAACGTAAGCGAACTATCGTAGGGCTTTATTAAATCTCCTCGCATTCTGAAGGCAAAACAAAACAAGGACAGTAGCATGATGACACGTAGCATTATTTTTTTCCTCATTATAATTGACAACATCATTAACACACACACACACTTTCACTCTCACTCTCTCTCTCTCTCTCTCTCTCTCTCTCTCTATCTTTCTCTCTGTTCTCTCTCTCTCACTCTTGTCTCACTGTATGAAATCGTTGAAACTAATACGACTCAGAGTCTTAGATGAAATGTTTGAGCGCATAAAAAAACTCATTTGCTATTTACAGTCTGTTTCTAAGACTACTTATTCTTGTTCGCTGAGGGGGATCGGAGGGTAGTAGGGCAATATACATTGTTTATTATGCAAATCGTTTTGTGTTAATCGACTGTTCCAGTCGGCCGCCACGTAGAGTGCCAGTGTGATGTGAAATAATTATTCTACGACAAATTTAGGATTAGTGAGGTGAAACTTTTTATATCTCAAAGGGCCGAGCGCTGTGACTACAAAAAGGTTGACAAACGCTGAATCAGATATAGATAGTAGATAAGTAGCCCTACATGTAGAGACGACTGGCAAAATAAACAACAATAATGATTATGTTGATCGCCCCATTGCACAGCGAACAATGTACACAACGATGACAATGTACAACCCTAATGTAAACACTAAACAGAGAATAGTCTTAGCCAAAGTCTGCGTTTATCATGTAGGCCTACCTAAAATCGTTAAGCTCATAAGTGTCATGTTAATTGTTATTGCCAAATGCTGTTGTTATTCTCAATTCTCTCTCGGGGATAAAACATTAAAAGTCCTAATTGTTTTGCTGATTATTAAAGTTGTCTGTTTCAAGAATTGTTGTCATTAAATAGTCTTTAGAAATCAATGGTATTTGCAATAAATATACCTTAAATGGCAAAAATAAATTGTTCCCATCAAAAAGACCTGAAACTAAACATTTTCTTGTTATAATATAAAATTAATTTGGTGTACTTATAATGTAACAATATGGAAATACTGCTCAAAGTATCTATGAACTTGATTCATTTTGGCGAATAAATCGGATGTGTTATAAAGCTTCTGACCATTTAAAAAAAATCTTAAAAACTGATGAAAATATTGATTCTAATGTTCAGAGATCTTTCATTTCAAAATTAATATATCTATGTTTACTGTTTAGTACAAGGTTTACCGGAAAACACTCCTGAATTATCTTTATCGGAATCTTTAGCAGGAAAAAGGGTTACTTCATAAGTACAAGGGGTCTGTAAATTAGAACTATCTCCTCACTCTTCGTGGCCCGAATTCACAAAGGAGGTTTGTCGACAAACCGATGTGTATGTGCGTCATATGACGCGTTTCGACGCCTGTATGTTTACGCAACGCGCTCCATACTGGTATAGGGGTATTCCCCGTTTTCATGATGACTCATAATACGCGTTCTGCCTATGTAATACAGTTAGTCATCATAAAAGGGGGATGCCCATAATTATGCTAATGACTATCGAGGGTCGACTTTTGGTGGACTTCTCTTATTCACGTTTAGTGAGTCATTTTAACTTTGTTTTTCAACAATAGTCTAGGCGAAACTGGACAGCATGGTACGGCTATTGACCAAGATATCGTTATCTCGATTTACGAATTTTTTTATTCTTTCTTTTTCTTTTTCTTAACCTTACGAAATACAGAGTGACTACCCTATTATGCAAATAAATCTGAATAAATATAATTAAAATGACACATCGCGTGTCATCTAAAACAAATCTTTTATAACTGTGGCCTAACTATATATTTATCTATTTATTTAATTTGAAGTGTAGGGTAGGGATAACGGCCGGAAATGAATTTCTCATCAAAATAGTAAAGAACAAAACTTCCGGCCTTTTTCTTACTTCAATTCAACTTTGGCTTACTTTTGTGACTCACAATATTCCCAGTTTATCTATTCCTTTGGCATGTCTGCCTTAGGTCTAATTCATCAATTCTATGATGTTTTCATATTATATATTCCTTTAACTCATATTTTCCATTTTTCATTTATTTTTTATTTTCTTTAAAATTGTTACTTAATTTCCACGTGGGTGAATATAATATGTCGCCTTAATTCTTTTTGTTTTATCTTGTTCCGTATTAATAGTTATTATTTGTATATTTTTTCTCGTGTAGGATATTATTGGGTGTTTCTTTTCAATCTTAAAGGTACTGTGTCTCATTTGCCGGGCGAAAAGTGATAAGGTTCAGGGGCGGATCTAGCTTTTTGCTAAGGGGGGGGGGTTGACCAAAATAATGACGATGCAGAGCATCGTCCACGAGCCGCGAAGCGGCGAGCCGATTTTTTGGGGGGTGTTTATTTGAACCCCGTAAGTGATGTTTTCCTGGCATCTATTAACACAATGGGGACCATAAAAAGCAGTGCATGATAACGTCTTTTTAAATCAAGTAACAGTTTAATACACAGTTATATCCAGAGTTATCATGTGTTTGGTTAAGTTACCAGATGAGTTGAATATCTTCTCACAATATTTGCACTTGAAAGGGTTTCTCTCCGGCGTGCGTTCTTTTTTCTTTCTTTTTTTTTCTTTCTTTTTTTTTTTTTTTTTTTTTGGGGGGGGGGGCCGCCCAAGGGGGTGGTTTAAACCCCCTAACCCCCCCCCCCCCCGTAGATCCGCGCCTGAGGTTAAATTCCAACGGCATATGAAAAATAATTCTAATTTAGAACTTCCCTCAGAAGAAAAGGCTTGAAAATGTCTATTTGTGGGAAAGAGAGAGAGAGAGAGTTGGACGAAGAAAATATTATGAAAGAGGGAGAAAAAGAAAAAGAGCGGGATAGAAAGAGGGCAAGGGCGATGGCAGAAGGGTAAAGAGAGAGGGGGTCGAAAAGCTACGACAAAAAAATACACAATAAAAACAAACTAAAACCGACACAGAGTGGGAAAAGAACACTTCTAATAAAGAAAAAGTTGAGTTCTGGTCATGCGATTGCATTGTGAAAAAAACGATGTGGAATCGATCAGGAGAAGTTGATCATGTAACATATAAGTATTGGTACGTACTGCAAGGTTCTGGAGTCATCAAAATGATAAGAAATTGGGCTCAGTTTTGATTGAAAGTAACAAGTACTTAACACAGAATAATGTATATGGGACGAAAGAGATATTACTCTTTGAAGGGACTACACTAACATCTGGCATAAAAATCGGGCCTAATTTTTAAACTGTTACTTGTCATATTTAGAATTTGAGCCATTTGAAGAGCCATGCTTTTCATGGAACATTTTTTTCTCTGATGTTCTTCCACATCTGCATAATAACAAGGAAAATGCTCACAATTTAATTTCACCTCTCACAAGCTTGTTATTTATTGAACTGTACATACAAAAGAAATATAGTTTACCATTATTTTTACATAATTTACCAATAAGACTAAACATTCTTCGGAAACTTATTTTAGCGTTCGTTCATATTTTGCCAAGTAGTGGCCGCCTGGAATAGTCGAAATAGGCGACTATGTTGCGTGGGATTTGCAGGAAGTTTTTGTTAGTTTGTGTATACGGTGATTTCGTCAATAGATGCTGCATAATGAACATTTTAGAACGATTTTGAGCTAGGTTGTCTCCAAGTGAATCGTTATTATCACAACTCAATGTATACTATGAAGGTTTATCCTGGTAATGAGCGGTTCAAGTTGGTATAATAGTACAACCCTTAAATGAATGTCTATAATTTCATATAATTTATATTTTTCACTTTCTATTTCCCCCTAACTTCCTTCGCTCTTTCTTTTCCTCTTGCATATACTTATCCCAGGCGTCTACATTTGTTTTTTCTCCCTTCCCCCCCCCCCCCCCCCCCCCTCTCTCTCTCTCTCTCTCTCTCTCTCTCTCTCTCTGTGCAGTAGATTATATGGAGTCTTTGCAGAATCAGGATTAAAATTGTAGATATTCATTTTATATATACATATATACATACAATATTCAAGCTTTCGAGGTAATCAATAGTGAAAGAATGAAAATAATTCATTTATATAATTAAGTCAACCGGAACACCAGTAATCTTTTATATACAGATATAGTATACATCTATCTACACACCAGCGCATTTATTCATGACGTTGGTGGTATATACACTTTGCATTTATTGTGTATTAGGATAAAGAGGGTTTTAATTGATATTAATAAATACAAATTATTCCTCAAAACATTTCGATATAATTAATCAAATGAACAGACGAATCCAATACGATTATAAAGTATAAATATGTGAAAATATATGAAAAATTCAAAACATTGTACAATATTGTCTGCTGGTACAAAAAGATATTTCAACAGAAATGTATTTTAACTATAAAAGTAGAATAGAATAAAATAAAATAATATTTTACATGTTATTTATACTGTTAATGCACAACTATATTTCTTTTTTCATAAAGAAATCAACGAGGCATGATAAATAAACAAATATCACAGTTACGTCCTTAATCTAGGCCCTGTTTTACAAAACTTTTTATCAATAACAAATGCTAAATTTCTATGACAAATTTGCTCTCAGCCAATCAAATGCCACGATTTCAGTATAGCTTATAACAGTTATCGTTATTGATAACAAGTTATATCGTGAAACAGGGCCCAAGGGTTCTTGGCCTGAGATTTACTTCACTAGTTTAGGGGGCCGTAATGGGAGAAAAGAGTATTCAATTCATTCTATAGTCAATAGGATATGTCAGCTATGATTACATATTTCAAGTTGCATTTACATACAAAATGAAGCAAATTCAGCCACCATATCGACTGGATATTTTGTAAGTACGCTGCTTAAAACTCTTATGTATACCTGTTTGGGGCCCGGTACTTACTATTCACAAAACCCTCTGAAAGAACCAATGTTATATGTACAGCCTTTTCGAAACTAAAAGAGCATATTGCTTATTTTTACAGAAGTTTCAGAATAAACCATCGTTTTGCTGAGTTCATGAAATATATTTTAAAAGCACTTACTAGGTTCTAGGCACTTTTAGAATTGTCAAGATATTGTATTTCAAAACTCCTAAAACATCGAATCGTTGGCAAAGTTTGGAAAACTTTAATAAATTCCTTTTCAGCGCACGGCCTGTCTCACTTGGTCATCTTGGAGTGAAATCCTGTTCAAAATATTATCCAAATCATTCTGTTTAGAAGCATTTCCTATGAACGATCCCTGGTCCACATTCGTCGTACTCCTGCTTGCTGATCCACATGTTCTGAAAGGTGGAGAGAGAAGCCAAGATGGAGCCCCCGATCCACACGGAGTACTTTCTTTCAGGAGGAGCTATGATTTTGATCTTCATGGAGGGTGGAGTCAGGGCGGAGAGCTCCTTGTGCATCCTGTCAGCGACTCCTGGAAACATGGTGGAGCCACCAGACAACACCGTATTGGCGTAAAGATCCTTGCGGATATCGATATCGCACTTCATGACACTGTTGTAGACTGTCTCGTGGATTCCGGCCATCTCGTGGCCGAGGAAAGACGGTTGGAAGAGGGCTTCGGGAGCACGGAATCGCTCGTTGCCGATGGTGATGACCTGGCCGTCGGGGAGCTCGTAGCTCTTCTCGAGTGACGACGACGACGCAGCGGTTTGCATCTCCTGATCGAAGTCGAGGGCGACGTAGCAAAGCTTTTCCTTGATGTCGCGGACTATTTCTCGTTCGGCTGTTGGTGAGAGATGAAAAAACGAACACGTTCAGAACCGAGGCATAATTATTATCATGTGGTTTTCATGGTCATCCTCATTCTCAAATAGCTCGTGAATGTTTTCCAAGTGACTATACAAAATGTCACACAATACAACTTTACTCAAAACATGATGCATAACTAAACAAATAAGGACAACAGTATTCGTAAACGATGCTAAGCTAATCAAGTACGAATTATTATACTGACTTTCATAAGCAATTTTTTTCTTCTTAAAGGGGCACATTCCGAGAAAATTAGTCGATTGCTTATAAAGGGTGGTGGCCAGTTGCAGCCTCTAATCAGTTCATCGAATTGTCTTAAATAATGTAACTGTTCCCAGTTAGACTTTTGGGGGTGTTTATTTCCCCGTCTTTCCTCTACACTTTGCAGTTGCTAAAATCACTTACAAATACATGTAACTAATAAAACACATTTTTGTATAACTTACCGGAAGTGGAAAATGAATATCCTCGTTCAGCGAGAATCCTCATTAGATAATGCGTAAGATCACGTCCAGCAAGATCAAGACGAAGAATGGCATGAGGGAGGGCGTAGCCTTCATAGATCGGCACTACATGGGAGACGCCATCACCAGCATCAAAGACGGTACCGGTTGTCCGACCTGAGGCGTAGAGGGACATGACAGCTTGGATAGCTACGTAGAAAGCTGGAGTGTTGAAGGTCTCAAACATTATCTGTAGGTGGAAAAAATGAAGCGATATTTCATATGAATAACCAAGCTTTAAAATAATGACGAGAACATTTGTTTAAATGTAGAATAATCAATGGACAATTACAATATTAAAAGAAAAACTCGATTGCCCATTAACCAAACCAAAACGTTTTCATTTCAATTTTTTGTTTTCATCGTAAACTTTTGCTGTAGATAAAGAGGCGTTCGTGTAAATAAAAAATAAAATAAAAAGACATAACAGATAACGAGAGAGAGAGAGGGGGGCAGGGGGGAAACTGCGTGAGGAAAAGTATTTTTGTAAGAGATAAAAAGATCAAAACGGTCGTAGAAAATAATCAAAACAAAATTTCAAATTTTAATTTGGTGTGAACAAGAAAAAGAGTTTTAAATAGAGAGAAGAAATGGATTATTACCTGTGTCATCTTTTCTCTGTTGGCTTTGGGATTCATCGGAGCCTCAGTGCAGAGTATCGGGTGTTCTTCGGGGGCGACACGGAGCTCGTTGTAGAAGGTATGGTGCCAGATCTTCTCCATATCGTCCCAGTTTGTGACGATACCGTGTTCGATTGGGTATTTGAGGGCTAGAATTCCTCTCTTGCTCTGGGCCTCGTCACCGATGTAGCTGTCTTTCGCACCCATGCCAGCCATGATTATCTGGTAAAAAATATAAGAAATATAAAAAAAAATGAATTTCATATACAATTTACTTTTTAATTTGAATGTTTTTCAGTTGCTTTTTTAGCTCTGGTGTAAGTTATTTATCATTATTCCAAAATAAATTAGATAAAGTAGATAAGGATATATATATACCAACTAGCGTATGCGTTTAAAACCAGTAGTTGGGCTTAAGGCTTCGGCCACCATGCTCCCTGAAAACTTCGAAATATCAATATTCGGGAAATCGTTATCTTATATTCGGGCACCAATCTGCTACAATTTGTAGTAATGTTAACATCGAGAAATGTATACTCTTCCTATTTTAAGGATTAAAACCCCATTTGTTTACAGCCTTTTTTTCTGCTTGGCTTACTCGCTTCGAACGTGTGCAAAAAGTCGAAACTAAACTATTTGGGCAAGAGTTGTCAGCCCCCTTGGCGAAAAGTGCAGTTCTCCTTGAAATGTATTGAAATGGTTAGAACAAAATTGCCTTCTTCTTCTTCTTCTTCACTTAATTGGAAATGCAAATATTTCACCCTTCAAACAAAGGGATTCAATGCAGTAAAACATTCAACCTTTTTTTATCATTTCAAATATTCTTACCTGATGCTTTGGTCTACCAACAACAGATGGGAAGACAGCTCGTGGTGCATCGTCGCCTGCGAAGCCGGCCTTACACATACCCGATCCGTTGTCGACGACCAGGGCTGTAACATCATCTTCGAAGGTAGCCATTTCGGTTGTTGGTGTTGTTGTTGGGTTCAACTTTGAGAGTCGTGCAGCAAATCTGTATGTTTCTTGCAGACCGAAGTAAATTGCATATGTTGTTAGTTTGATGTTAATAAACCTTCTCGGCTTGTCAAGATTGTTGCAAGAATGCAGATGCACCTGTTGATGTAGTAGTTTCTGTGAAGGGTTGAACCGTCGACTTCTGATGAAAATGGGAGACTTGCTGAGCCCTTTTATACATTTAGGAACAATAATCAATTTCACTCTCCTCGGAGATATTAGCTAATTGTCCAAATAAGGGATGATCTATTACTCACTGGGCGGTCACTTTGTATTGTAAATAGCACCAAGGGTTGTTGAATAAACATGAGGCGATGCGCGCGCATAAAGTTCGGACTGCTCACTAAATTTGTATGACACATCGCGATTGCGCAAAGTCCAGAGATAAAAGGGGTATACTTGCATGAAGCTCGTCACTTATGTATATATGCAAATTTAAGAATATTTATTATGTACTTCTCAAGAATTATGGGTTTCATTTGTCAGCACACTCGTGTACGTCTATATTAAAAATGCACATCATTTATTCGCACACAACAAGTCGAACAGTTAGAAGCCATTTTAGGCAAAAATGGGCATTGACGATTAGACAAATTTTATTAGTCGGGTGGTTATCAATTTACATAACGTATGCAAATTGTCGAAGAACTTGGCTTCTATATATGGGAATAATAACACTAGGAGAGTATGGTTGTAGCGAATGGAAGTTAGAATCCCATGTTTGGGCCTCTACATTCATAAATCGTATATTTTGTATATTCTTATCAATTGACTTGATCATTTTAATAACTACTTTTTTCCCTTCTATTCTCTCTCTTTCTTTAATTATCTCCTTCCCCCTTCCCAATACTGTCTAGATTATCTCTTTTTTACCCCCTCCCATCCATATTATCTCTCTCTCTCTTTTTCTCTCTCTCTCTCCCTATGTCTATCTCTCTCTCTCTTCCTCTCTCTCTCTCTCTCTCCTCCCTCTCTTCTTCTCTCTCTTATCACTACACCCCTTCCCTCTCCTTGTTATCCCTTTCCCTATTTCCTGTTTGCACTCTCCCCATTTTCCTCTCTGCGTTCTTTCCTGTGACCCCGTATAGATACTGAAGATGAAATCATGTCATAATAATTAATATAGAGGAAAAAGGGTGAAAACTATGATGACAATAAAAGCAGAAGATAAAGATGGAAAAAAGCATAAACACAGAGAAGAAAATGGAATAATAGAAAGAAAAGTCTAAAGAATGGGAAAATATGGGGAAAGGAACAAGAAAACGTCATGACAATGATGGCTTTAAACCAACATCAGAGGAATTGAACAGTGTGAATATTGGGAGTCACAAAAGTAGGCCAAAGTTGAAATAGTTGAAGTAAGCAAAAGACCGGAAGTTTTGTTCTTTATCATTTCGATAAAAAGAAAAACAATTCTAGTTGATAACTTTACCTTGCCCTCGAGAAAAACAAAGTCAGACCATAGTTTTTGTAAGATTTGTTTTTAGATGAAACATGATGAGTCATTTTACTTCTATCTTATCATTTTGTTTGATGAAAATGTAAAGGTTAGTCAATCTCCATTTCGTAAGTTTAAACAAATCGCACAATACACTATTAGTTTAGTTCAGTAGGCGCATACGGTGTTGTCCAGTTTGACCTGGGCTATTGTTGAAATAAAAAGTTGAAATGAGTCATGTCCACCCAAGTTAATCCCTCGAATCATTAGCATACGGGTATTCCCCTATTTGATGACCAACAGTCACTGTATTATATAATAGACCCGTACTTTGATCATGCGAGTGCTGTTTGCGTAATGAGTCATCTTTAAAATCGGGGGAATACCCTAAACCTTCAAAATGCAGCGCATTAGCCGTTGAAGGTTTATTAGTCATCGTGAACCGAGGGATTCCCCTAAAACCTGCGCATGCGTGACAGAATGAAAAGTATTAGTCTTTATTTTCAGACCGATCTATACGTACTTTTCGTGGTTCAGTGTCAACCCTTGCATCACTGAGAGGCGAAATGATGAACGTTGTGAATTTGGATTCGCCAACTTCTCTGTCTAATGTTGCCGAAAATCTGCGACATTTAGGGACTTTTAGCGATGCTTAGTGGCAATTAGCAACATTTGAGCGAATGTGTGCGAAAGTGTTTGCGAAAGGCAGTTGGCGACTGTTAACGACTGTAATGTTAGCGACAGTTTTTGCGAAGGTTAGCAACTATTTGCCGATCCTTGTCATTTATCATAACAATACTATTCTCATCTTTCTCCTCTACAATCTATTCAAGTTAAATCCAGTGCTAGTATTCATAATTTGACAAATTTAAATGTTATACGAGACAAATACTTCGGCTTGGTACAATCATAGTTAGTCAGTAGACTGGTTTACTAAACATGTTCAAATGTATAGATTTTTCTTTCCTGGGGACCTACACGATTGTGTAGTGACGATGCATTCCATTAATGTTGAACAATAATGAATGAACTACAAACTCTGGAATCTAGTCTGCATACATTATATGTTGCTATGTCGGGCAAGTCTCGAGCAAGCTTTCATGTTGGCAATAACAAACCTTTGTTAAAAAGGTACGCATTTATAACAAATTCATTCGAATATGTATGTAAAATGGTCCGTTTGCTTCTCTCTAAATAATTTTGCGCTGATATGTTTAAACGGTCTACGCCGAAGACTATTCATTGTTACCTGTGTGCGTAAAGGTGCTCCCATTCCAAACGTGGACACTATCACGGTAGTTCAGTGTACCTCGGTCGAGCGAATGTGTTTGTTATGCAAATCATCTATTGATTTACCCATGGATCTAGTTTTAAGGGCGGCGACTTTGCGTTTTACACCCTGGCCTGGACATTTTCCCGGTAAATAGCAATGAAACTGCTTGAATGAGTCTAGTCTACGCTCCTCGATCGGGCGCGCCAGTTCCAAATCGAATCGTACACATGCACAGACGTACGTCGATGCAGCATTTATACACACCGTACGCAGCTGCAATACTGAAGATTAAGGGAGAAGATATAGGATTTCAAGTTCAGAACAACAAGTTAAGAAGCTTGCTGCACGATGGAATAAATCGAGGATGATGACGGAGTGGCAATGCAGACGCCTTTGCGGGTATGAATACTGTAAATCCAGTTTTGAATTGTAGTTATATGAGTACGATCAGTGGCGTAGACAGGTTCGTACACCTGGGGGGGATGACTCAGGGGCGGATCTAGCTTTTTGCTAAGGGGGGGGGGTTGACCAAAATAATGACGATGCGGAGCATCGTCCACGAGCCGCGAAGCGGCGAGCCGATTTTTTTTTGGGTGTTTATTTGAACCCCGTAGGTGATGTTTTCCTGGCATCTATTAACACAATGAAGACCATAAAAAGCAGTGCATGATAACGTCTTTTTAAATCAAGTAACAGTTAAATACACAGTTATATCCAGAGTTATCATGTGTTTGGTTAAGTTACCAGATGAGTTGAATATCTTCTCACAATATTTGCACTTGAAAGGGTTTCTCTCCAGCGTGCGTTCTTTTTTCTTTCTTTTTCTCTTTTTTTTTGTTTCTTTTTTTCCTTTTTTTTTTTGGGGGGGGGGGCGCCCAAGGGGGGGGGGGTTTAAAACCCCTAAACCCCCCCCCCCGTAGATCCGCGCCTGTTTAATCTTGTGGTTATCTTGTGGTTTCCAAACCACAAGATAACCACAAAATACTTGTAAGATTTTCTTTTTTTTACCGTCTGAATTGGCTTTCACCGTGTGAATGCGGCTAATAACAATAAACACAATTACAATAATGATGAGGATTATTATTATCATCATCATAATTATTATTATTATTAATATAATTGTTATCATTATTATTATTACTATTATTATCATCATTATGACTTATTAAGTAAGCAAATATCATTCCCCAAAACCTGGGGGGGATGATTGTACATGCCATCCCCCCCCCCCACCTTGTGAGGTGGGGGGGGGGGATGCATCCCCCTCATCCCCCCCCCCCCCGTTGTCTACGCCCCTGCCTGAGTACGATTAACTGTAACTGTCAGGCATACATAGTTAGCAAAACTAAGAGTAAGACTAAGTGAGTCGCTGCACAGTGTCACATTGTCACTGTCACTGTCAGTACTGTCTGTCAGTCAACATTAACAACAGCAATGTCAATTGGACTAGCTAAGCATAAGTAACAATGTAAACAAACATAACGTTAGATCTAACGTTATGTAGTCTAGGACTGCAGGAGGGCCTAACTTAAGGTGTAACTTACTAACTTAATACAGTTCATGAGTTAACTTAGGAGTTATGAATATGAAGTAGATCTAGCCCTGTGCTAAACAAGTTCTCCAATAAAGTCTACTAAAGCTAACTTTACTACTTCTACTATCTACGTACCGTATAGAATCTAGATCTACTAGGTCTAGATCTAGACTATGGTTAATACTTTTCAGTTAATAATTTTAACTGTCAATGTTTTCCGTAGCCTAGGGCCTAGGCTAGGACTCAGTTCGCGTTAATGTAGGTGTCACTTTACTTCATCAGCTCACATGTCGATGTTTCCCTGAAGGCTGTGACGCAATGAATTAGGCTCGCAAAACATTCCATGTTTATTCAGGTTTGCAGTAACCATGGTAACTGCTGGATCTGGATTCACTTGTAGATCTAGTTTGAGTAGTGATGTTTGCGATACACATGGGCGAATTGTGTGTGCAAACTGCAATTATGCAAGGTCAATTAAAATTGACCTCGTAGGTTTACTCAGGATTTACTCGGGATGATATCCGGACATCGCTATTCAGCATCGTCGTCCAGAGTGGTGCTGCTGCTGTGCGACATGACTATGCTTCTTTGCTAAGAGCTATTTGAAACTTTAGGGCAGAATGAGATGTTTGGTTCTTTATTTCGATGGGTAAATTGTTCCAATTGGTAATAGTTTGGGGTAGATAACTGCGCTGGTACGATTGGGTTCTGCATAGAAGTGGGATGAGTCTGTTGTTGTCATCTCCCCTCGAACGGGTAGTCGCACAGCCTACAGGGACCTGCTGCACAGTGAGGATTTCCTACTAAAGATAGATCTAAATTAAACCCCTGCATGCAAAGGTGCATACATTCAATCTGTTAAGACTTAACACCCAAGGATTGAAGCATGGTCCCAAAATAACCTATTTTATTTTGAGGTAGGTTTAGATCTGTACCTGATTCAGTTGATTATTCTTCCCGCGATTCAGTTGATTATTCTTCAGCAAAAAAGATGGCAGCATGCAGCCATTTCTAGCACAGCCTGACATACAGATGGTTCTGTGTGTGGCAATTGCCCGACTTTAGCTGTGCCTGTGTTATACCTAGTAAGCAAGGCCCCTACTACCGGTATCTAACAGTTAGATTGCGATCTTGATCTAGCCCCCCTACGCCCTAGCCTAACTGTTATAGTATAGAGCTTGCCCTCTACAGATCTTGGAATAATATTGTTTTTTGTTTTGTTTGTTTGTTTTGCAGGCAATTCTACCTAGATCTACCCATAATGAAGATCATGAATACCATTACCATGTAAATAACTTTGAGAGCCATGATGAATCTGGATTCACAGCATCACTGGTGATAAATGTCAAAGCAGAAGATGATGCAAAAAATGGATGAGCGAGTTTGCAGAGTCTTCTCGCACCACATGGAGGGTAATGAGAACCTGCCCGACAGCGAAGAAATATGTGCTCTTCAAGGTATTGGTTTAGCAATCCTCTTTCTGTTGCATATCAAAATCAAAACTGTCCAATGACAAGACATTTTCATGTAAAAGTAAAAAAAAAATACTGGTAGTGGTAGGGGGGAGGAGGGTCTAGATCTACAACTGCAAATGTGATTTCCACCATTTTCAATTGGCAAATAAAGACTTGTCTTGCTTCAACATGAATGACGTAAATATTCATATTTTATATTGACGGCGCCGTAAAAACTCAAAACAATATTGCAGGCAATTTTTTTAATGCTGTTTCTGATAAAAAAACAAATTACCCCAATTGAAGAAACCTCTGATATATACTATTACATGTTGTGTTGGTAAATTTGTTTCTATGGTTTTGCATTAGTTTGGTTGAATGTAATTTTATTCTGATGTTAAAGAATTTGGTGATCTTATTTATATGTCCCATTTTTCATCACTTTTTTTTGCAGCTTTTTTTTCATATGTGTTATGAAATTATACTCATATTCATATCTTTGGTTACCTACAGCTGCAGCACCCTAACCAAAGTACGATTAAGTCCCCTGGAAGCTCTTTTTCAAGCATTCTATAATTGCTTCCTTTGGTGTCCTGACTAAATTTCATTCATATCTTAGTTTCGTATTGTACATGTATATGATTGATAATAGAAGATCTATTGATGTCATCATGGGCAGCAAAGACGGGCTAAGGAAGGGACATCTCGTCACAGCAAGGACACTGGGTGCTGCGCTAAACTTACTCTCACTGTAAGGAGAACAGTGACACAATCCGGGAGGAAGAGCAAGTATGTGAATATAGTAGCGATAAATTGTCAATCACCTATTTAGAGGAAACCAAAACCCAAGGAGAGAATCAATCTCATATGAAAGAGTAAAATGAGAGGAGCAATTTAAAGAAAGTTTCATCAAAAACGGTTATAAAATAAGAGAGTTATGGAAGTTCGAAAAGTCTCGTTTTACTTTCTATGGGGATCCTCAAATTGGCAACGCTGCTTCAAAATGGCTGATTTTGTGGACAACTCTCCATTCACTTTGTACACAAATTTTCAGATTTTTCCCATTATTTCTCATATTTGTTATTGTCTCCTTCTGACCTTGACATATATGGTGTGAAATATATTTTCCCATGACATATGTTGAGCTCAGAAGGAGGTGAGACGCACTTTGAAAGATAATGGAAGAATTCTGAAAATTTGTGTACAAAACGAATGGAGAGTTGTCCACAAAATCAGCCATTTTGAGGCAGCATCAATTTGAGGATCCCCATAGAAAGTACAACAAGACTTTGCAAACTTCCATAACTCTCTTATTTTATAACCGATTTTGATGAAACTTTTTTTTAAATGTTCCTCTCATTTTACTCTTTCCTATAAGATTGATTCTCTCCTTGGGTTTTGGTTTCCTTTAAGAAGGCCATCAGCACATAGTGTGCATTTTCTTTCAAATGGAAGTATTGAATTATTCTGTCATGTTGGACCTGATGATATAGAATGAAGTAGACCTAAAGAAAATTGGCTTTCCCTTTATTGTATACGTGTACATGTAGATTTGAATACTTCCTCATACGGTACTCCTTATCATACCGGTAGTTTAACGATGTGAATTGTAAATTTTTCAGTCGCTCGCATAATATTTTGTTGCAATGCATTTTTGTACATCATTTTTTCTATTCCATCATTACAGAAACTCAGACCCCCATATCCAGACACATCCAACACTGGTTAAGCTAGAATGGAAACATAACCATGTTATCTCCATTCCTGCTGCACTTAAGTACAGAGATACGAGTCCTGAGACCTGTGCAAAACTTGAGGAGCTGTTTAAGAATGGGAACTCACCAGCCAGTGCACTCAACATTCTAGAATTGGAGCTACAGATACAGGATCCAGACAAGTACATCATGAACTGTGCAGACAGGTCGATTTGCCCAGATTTGCACTTTTGTTACCGGTAAGTTTTTTATTCATTAAACGTTCCCTGTTATTTTATTTTTTTTTTTTTTTTTAGAAATGGTAAATTCCACCAAAAATGTTCATGACATAAAAAAAAACATATCTGCCTCTAACGTAAATTCTTTGTCACTAACCTTATTGCCATGGATGTTCATAAATCATACAGGTCTTTCAACAAAAAAAATTGTACATGTTGGACTGGAGACAAAAAATTCACTAAAATGCAAATTACACAGGCTTTGTTTAATATTTTTTCCTATAAATTTCACTAAAGGGAAGAAGAGGAATACATTTCCATAGTCCAAAGGCCATGAGATATTTAATCAATTACAAAGGGGTGACATGACCTCCTAACAAAACTGTCATGTCCGTTACGCTATGTTTTGAAGTCTAAACAGAAAATGGAATACCAAATTATTTAAAAACCTGTAGTTGTGTTTAGAGTGTCATCTTGAATTCAATTTAAAACCCAAACTTAGTTATATTTCCATTGCAAAGTTCACTGAAATTTCAAACTGTGCACAGGAGGTAAAAAAACATTTGCTATTTCGTGTCATGTCCGTTACACTCACTAAATATCAATTTTCTCTTTATCTATTCAGTAAAATACTTTAAAATTTGCTCTGTATGTCACTGATAATGTTATGTGCATGATAAAATGAATGAATTGCGTTTTGGAACTGTTAATAATTGTAACGTCACAATAACTTCAAGTAACAACTTGGATTGGGATATGTAAATTCTAGATGTTCGACTTTGTACAGGTAAATGATTATATTAGTGTTACGGTAGGCCTACTGTTTTCTTGAAATTCAAACATTTTTAACTTTTCATGTTAGTTGTGCACCAGCACCACATAAATGCTTGGGAAATTTCATATTTGCACTCGTTTCAAGCTTCAATTGCCAAGATGCAGTTTACAAGTACATGTACTAGTATATTATAAAAAATAGTGAATAAATCACAATATCTCTGTGGAGTATCTAAATAATAATTATAATATTGGATGATCAATTTTCGCGAAATACGTGAAATATTGTTACTCGCTGAAGAAAAATATTTTCACGTATCATCCATTATTATGTGTATTCAGTTCGTTATCTCCAAAGTAAAGTGCGGTGCACGCCTCTGCGCCCATGAATCCGCCTATGTTCAGATCTCTTTTTATCTACATGTGCATGTATTTTCAAATAAAAATTTCTTATAGTCATTTCTTGCATCTAAATCTTAACACACTGTCAAATTATCTGTTCAAATTTCTACTATTGTTTGCTTTCATTTTTACTACATATTTCTTCTTTATATAACTATTTATGCATACACATACTCCTGTATCTTTTGTATTACTTCTCTGACATTGAAGGATTAGATTACCTTCACGAAAAAAAAAAGTATATGAATGTAAAGCAGTAAATAAAGTGCAAATGAATTCATGTAAAACTGGTGTATAATTTCCTTTATATGTTATGTGTCTGTACATTACACTAGACAAAGTGATGAATGGAAAAAGAGAGAAAGAGAGGTCTTATAAACAAATATCATGAATTTAAAATGAGAAAGAGAGAAAGGGAGAGAGAGACAGAGGTCTTAGAAACAAATATGAATTCAAGAAGTGAGAAAGAGAGGGGGTCTTAGAAACAAATATCATGAATTGAGAGCTAGAGAGAGAGAGGTCTTAGAAACAAATATCAAGAAATGAGAAAGAGAGGGGGGGGTCTTAGAAACAAATATCATGAATTGAGAGCTAGAGAGAGAGGGGGTCTTAGAAACAAATATCATGAATTGAGAGCTAGAGAGAGAGAGGTCTTAGAAACAAATATCAAGAAATGAGAAAGAGAGGGGGGGGGGTCTTAGAAACAAATATGAAGAGAGAGAGAGAGGCCTTAGAAACAAATATGAAGAGGGGGTTAATGAGAGAGAAAGGGGAGGGGTCTGAGAAATACATACGAGAGAGAGAGTGGGTCGAGAGAGAGAGGTCTTAGAAAACAAATATGAAGAGAGATGAGGGGGGGGGAGGTCTTAGAAAACAAATATGAAGGGAGAGGGGTCAAGAGAATTAGAGAAATTAGGTCTTAGAAACAAATGACATGAATTTAAAAAATGAAAGACGTGATCCCACAATAATAGAAAATGGTACGAGTGCAATATTTAAATCACAGTTTATGTATTACATTACCATTACACATATTATGTCGAGTGTAGTCTGTGTATGTGTCGATATGTGTACACGTGTGTTAGGGGGGGGGGGGGGGTCCGAATCAGCAAATGGTTTGAAAGTAGGCTACACGTCAAAAATTGAAACCCTGAAGAAGGCGGAATTAAACCACAAAAACCATAATATTATTTGGTTTCTCTCTTTCCTTACTTTGATTAATTCCTTCTCTAATTTCTCTCTTTCTTTCAAGTTAGTTTTTGTTTTCTCTCTCTGCTTATGACATTCTTTGTTTCCTCTCTGTTCTTTAATTATTTATTGTTTTTCTCTATTTCCTTCTGTTGTTATTCGTTGTTTTTCTCTCACTCGTACGTCTCGATACAAAAGTACATGTACCGCGTACCGCGACACTGGACATATAGGACGTACGTTGAGCATTGCAGAAGAGCTACGTGCGCGCGCAATATCTTGTCATGGATAGACTTTTCCCAGTCGGTTCCTTGAAATTTATTGGGAAAAGGTCCAGGCCAGGGTGTAAAACGCAAAGTCGCTAACGGGCGCCTCTCACCAAATATGGAGAGCGTTAAATCGCGACCTCTGTGCTCTCGCGTTTCTAATAAATTGCAATGGATTTTTTTTCGTATTTCAATTTCTATGAAGGATGTGCTTCCAATATTACATACTATACTACTACTACTACTACTACTACTACTATACTACTACAATTACCACTTCTACTACTACCACTACGTACCACTTATGCTACTACTAAAACTAATACTACTACTATTTCTACTACTACTACTGCTTCTACTTCTACTATTCTAAAGCAGGGTTCCTACTTAGCCGAGTTGTATTAGCGACTTAAGGCGAGTTGTGGTGAGTTGCCTCAAAGAGGCACTCGCAATAACTCGCGAAAGCTCTTCTTGTAACTCGGGATAACTCGCGACAACTCAGTATGGCTCGGCGTAACTCGTTACAACATTCCACGACTCTCCTTGATTTGTGAACATGTTCAAAATTGTCACTGATCCATTGTAACTCGAGGTGAACTCACTTACACTCGTAATATATTCGCATTACTCGCATTACAAGCTCGCGCTGCCCTCTTCTTAAGGTGGCGAGTTGCTACGAGTTACATGTATATGAAGAGTGCAGCGCGAGCTTGTTACGAGTAATGCGAGTATATTACGAGTGTTAAGCAAGTGCACCTCGATTTACAACGAATCAGCGTAAATGTTGAACATGTTCAAAATGTTGGAATGTTGTAAAGAGGTTAGCAGGGCTCCCACTTAGCCGAGTTGGAGCCTCGAGTTGTGGCGAGCTGGCGCGATCTTATGGCAAGCAGTTTTATCATTAAAACTTATTTCTTGATTAAGAATTCAATTCTTAATATCACGAAATCGAATTCCTGATATCACGAAATCGAATTCTTGATATCCAGAAGTACCATTGCTTTACAACGTAAAATTATTTCTTGATATCAAGAATTGATTTCTTGATATCAAGAATTGATTTCTTGATATCAATTAAGAACGGCTTGCCATAAGATCGCGCCAGCTCGCCACAACTCGAGGTTCCAACTCGGCTAAGTGGGAGCCCTGCTTTACGCTAAGCCATACCGAATTGTTGCGAGTTATCCCGAGTTACAAGAAGAGCTGTTCACGAGTTATTGCGAGTGCCTCTTTGAGGCAACTCACCACAACTCGCCTTAACTCCCTTATACAACTCGGCTATGTGGGAGCCCTGCTTTAGTATCGACAATATGATAAGTTGATAACATAAAATAAGCAATCAATGTTGGTATTACTATTGGCATGTCTAACGATCGCCTTTTATGGTTATCCATGGCGGTCGCATTTGAATATTCTAATACCGGGCAAGGAGCGTTTCACACTGATGTCCAAATATGGTGTCAGCTTATTCACTCATTTTTGTAATCCACATCAACTTTTTTCCTTCAACATTGAACTATACTAATCAAGCATTTTGTTCATTTCAAGAGCCATTGACCCACAAGTACATGAAAATGAGAATATGATTCCCAAAGCCCAATCACTGTCTAAATTAAATTCTGGTTAATTAACGTGAGACTATTAAGTATTGGCTACGGTCTGAATATACTCATGAAAAATAGAAAGTCGCAGTGTGTGTATCGAGACGAAACTAGGCTGTTCCTTTTCAGTCATTTTATTTGATTTAGAATTTGGAACTTTGTGAACGGGATTTATAGGGAGATGAGAATCTCTTTCTCCTCTAGTTCCTTCTTTCTTGTGCCTTTTCCCCACCAGTCCACCACCATTTCTTTTCATGTATTCGATACATTTTGTTTCTCTTCATCCATTTCGGTCCCACTCTCTTATGTTTGGTGATAAGGTGAAAAGACAAACATGTTTAGAACCGGGGCAAAATTCTTCTTACGTGGTTATCATGATTATCCTTATTCTCGAACAGCAAAGGAGGGGTGCATGTCAAAGCATACACATAATACTATGAGCATGATGAAAAGCTCAAACATATAAGAACAGTAGTATTATACAAATAATACTCAGCTAGTAAAAATACAAATTACCGTTATAATTGAAATAGGTAGATCTTTTTTAAAAGGGCACTTTTCGAGAAATGAGAGAATGAAGGGGCGTTTCAGATTGGTTTTCAAGGAAGGGGGCGGCCAGTTGTAGCCCCTCACTGAGATAAAAAAAAAAAAATCCAACTTTATGAGCGACAGTGTATGAATACAGAAGATCAAAATACTTTCGACATAAACTCAGACAGGTGAAAATTAAGTGACAATAATTATGAAAACAAATAAATAAATGAAGAATTGGAAAATATAGTAGAGAAAGGAATATAAAAAACATCATAGAAGTGACGAATTAGACGTACTGCAGACATGCCAGAGGAATTTAAAAACTGAGCCAAAGTTGAGTTGGAGTAAGAAAAAGGCCGGAAGTTTTGTTTTTTACTATTTTTATAAGAAATTCATTTCTGACTGTTATCTCTACCCTACCCTAAAAATAAATAAATAAATATATGTATAGTTAGGCCATAGTTTTAAAGGATTTGTATTAGATGACAAGCGATGTGTCATTTTAATTATATCTAATCATTTTGTTTGAAGCGGATTTATTTGCATAATAGGGTAGTCATCCTGTATTTTGTAAGTTAATTTTTTTTTATAAATACAAATAGAGATAACGATAACTTGTTCAATAGCCGTACCATGCTCTCTGGTTTTACTATTGTTGAAAAAGAAAGTTTAAAGTGACTCACTTAACGTGAATAAGAGAAAACCACCAAAAATTGACCCGTGAACCTCATTAGCATATGGGCAACCCCCTTTTGTGATAACTAACTGTACTACTGTACTATCACTTGTCATGCGCGTTGTGGGCCTATCAAGTGTTAGGTGGTACGCGTCTTAAATGAGTCATCATGAAATCGGGGAATACCCTTACACCAGTATGGAGCGCGTTACGTTAAGGGTGAAGAGATAGTCCTAAGGCCTAAAATAAAAACTTGTTGTATTGCCCTTTAGGTGCCAAAACATGGGTCGGTCCGTCGGAAAAGATTTTTTTTTGTTTTAACTTTTTTTTTTTGGTCGCCCTTTTGGGCCTTATTTTTCATGCAGTGCATGGTATAAACTATAAACACGTACAAGAGGCCAGGGTCTACTTGGATGTTTACGCTAGTAGGATTTTGAAACTAGGGCAGAAGACGAGTGAGAATTTGAGAATAACTTGATTTTATGCATTTATATCCCATTTAAACAAATAAAATGCATATTTTTGTATTCACTATTCATTATTTTCTTTTTATAATAAAAAACGGTTAAAAAAAAAACACTTTTTTAAAATGTCGACCGTAGATTTTCAGATTTTTGGGTCGGTCGCAAAGGGCAATACAACAAGTTTTTATTTTAGGCCTAAAGATTTCGATAAAGATAATTCAGGAGGGTTTTCCGGTAAACCTTGTACTAAACGGTAAATATTCAAATGGAAGATATCTGAACATGACAGGAATCAATATTTTCATCAGTTTCCAGATTTTGTTTAAATGGTCAGAAGTTTATTTAAACACATCCGATTATCAAAATCAATGAAGATCGTTGATACTTTGAGCAGTATTTCCATATTGTTACATTATAAGTACACCAAATTAATATTATATTGGAATGAGAAATTTTTTGATTATAGGTCTTTTTGATTGGGAAAACATATTTCGCCATTTAAGGTAGGCCTAATATTTATTGCAAATACCATTGATTTCAAAAGACTACTTATACAACAATTCTTGAAACAGATAACTTTAGCCAAACAATTAGGACTTCTAATGTTTTACCCCCGAGAGAGATAACAACAGCATTTGGCAATAACAATTAAAATGACATCAGTGAGCTTAACTATTTTTAGGGTATGATAAACGCAGACTTCAATAATAAATTTGTACAGGCTTTGGTTAAGACTATTCACTGTTTTGTGTTTAAATTGGGGTTGTACATTGTCATCATTGTGTACATTGTTCGCTGGGCAGTGGGGCGATCAACATGATCATTTTGTTTAGTTTGCCAGTCGCTCTACATGTAGGGCTACGTATCTACTATCTATATCTGATTCAGCATTTGTCAACCTTTTTGTAGTCACGGCGCCCCTTTAAGAAATAAAAAGTTACACCTCACCCAATCCTAAATTCATGGCAGAATATTAATTTCGCATCACACTGGCACTTGACGTGGTGGCCGACTGGAACAGTCGATTTAAACACAAAACGATTTGCATAATAAACAATGTATATTGCCCTACTACCCTCCGCTACTGTAATATCCCCCGCAACGAACAAGAATAAGTAGTCTTAGAAACAGACTTTAAATAGTTACTGAGTTTAGGCCTACCTTATGCGCTCAACCTTTTCATCTCTGAGTTGCATTGAGCATCTCTTGGGGTGGATATGTGCGCATTATAAAATGTTGTTATTATTATTATTATTATTTGTTTCATACAGGGAGACAGGAGAGGGAGAGAGAGGGGGAGGAAGGGAGAGAGAGAGAGAGAGAGAGAGAGAGTGTGTGTGTTTGTGATGTTGTCAATTATAATCAACAACAAAAATGATACGTGTCATCATGCTACTGTTCTTGCTTGTTTTGCCTTCAGAAAGGAAGGAGGTTATAGCCATATGATATTTCGCTAACTAATACTATTGTTTCAATCTTATTCAAGTTGATTCAGTCACGATAAGTTGTCTCCAATAATATGTCCGAAAATAAATCTACCTTTTAATTAACATTTGCACTGTTAATGTCATTAACTAGTATGTACAAAACAATGTGGGGATATTGATGGATAACAGTTACTGTGTGAACTTCCTGAGTGTAAACGTGTCACTAAATTGAGACTAAAGTTCTTCAACGTGTAATGCGCAGCATTCGCTGGGTTAGGTCGCCTGATCATAGTACGGATCTATTATATAACAAATAGGGGAATACCCATATGCTAAAAAGGTTCGAGGGTTTAACTTTGGTGACTCAACTTTTTATTTCAACAATAGCCCAGGTCAAACTGGACAACATCGTATTCGCCTACTGAACCAAACTAATACTTTAAAATAATGTATTGTGCGATTTGTTTAAACTTACGAAATGGAGAATGACTAACCTTTCAATCTGTTATCAGAATCTTTCATCAAACAAAATGCTAAAATAGAAGTAAAATGGAATGACGCATCATGTTTCATCTAAAACGAATCTTACAAAACTATGGCCTAACTTTGTTTTCCTCTAGGGCACGGTAGAGATATCAACTACAATTGTTTTGTTTTTATCGCAAGGGTAAAGAACAAAACTTCCGGCATTATCCTTATTTCAACTTTTTGTAGGTCAAAGTCATCTTAGCCATGTTTTTTTTTTTTTATAAATTCTTTTCCCCACATTTTTCCAATTCTTAAGACTTTTCTTTCTATTATTCCATTATCCCATCTCTGTTTTTATGCTATTTTCCATCTTTATCTTCTGCTTTCATTTTCATTATAGTTTTCACCCTTTCCCCTCTTCTTTCATATAGGACATGCTTTCATCTTCATGATCTATAAGGGGTCAGAGGAAAGAACGCAGAGAGGAAAATGGGGAGAGTGCAAACAGGAAATGGGGAAGGGAGAGCAAGGAGAGAGGGAAGGGGTGTAATGATAGGAGAGACAAGGAGTGAGGGAGAGAGAGAGAGAGAGAGAGAGGGGGAATAGAGAGTGGATAGAGAGAGAGAGAGAGAGAGAGAGAGAACGAAGGGGCGCCTGAGGAGAGAGAGAGGGGGGAATAGAGAGTGGATAGAGAGAGAGAGAGAGAGAGAGAGAGAGAGAGAGAGAGAGAGAGAACGAAGGGGCGCCTGGTGAGAGAGAGAGAGAGGGGGGAATAGAGAGTGGATAGAGAGAGAGAGAGAGAACGAAGGGGAGCCTGAGGAGAGAGAGAGAGAGAGAGAGAGAGCGAATAGGGATGGGAAGGGATTAAAAGAGATAATCTAGACAGCATCAGGATGGGGGAAGGACATACTTGAAGAAAAAGAGAAGAGAAGGGAAAAATAGCTTTAAAAATGATCAAGTAAAATGATAAGTATAATTATACAAATGTAAGATTTATTTATGTGGAGGCCCAAACATGGGATTCTAACTTCCATTCGCTACAACAATACTCTCTGATATTCCCATATATGGAAGTCAAGTTCTTTGCCAAGTAGCATAATATAATAAACTGATAACCACCCGACTAATAAAGGTTGTATAATCGTCATTGCCATGCACTCTTGCCTTAAATGGCTTCTAACGTTTAACTGTTCGACTTGCTATGTGCGAATATATGCATTTTGAATATGGACGTATAAGAGTGTGCTGAAAAATTAAGCCCATAATTCATTAGATATATAGAATAAATATTCTTAAATTTGCATACATATCAAAATGACGAGCTTCATGCAAGTATTGTCTGTACCCCTTTTATCTCTGGACTTTGTGCAATCGCGGTGTGTCATACAAATTTAGAACTTTATGCGCGCGCATTGCCTCATGTTTATTCAATAACCCTTGCTGCTATTTACAATACAAAGTGACCGCCCAGTGAGTAATAGACCATCCCTTATTCGGACAATTAGCTAATATCTCCGAGGAGAGTGAAATCGATTATTGTTCCTAAATGTATAAAAGGGCTCAGCAAGTCTCCCATTTTCATCAGAACTCGACGGTTCAACCCTTCACAGAAACGTACTACATCAACAGGTGCATCTGCATTCTTGCAACAATCTTGACAAGCCGAGAAGGTTTATTACCAGTAAACACACAATAGATGCAATCTACTTCGGTCTGCAAGAAACCTACATCATATTTCGCATATCAATATTCGTCTTGAAATTTCGACAAATCTAAAGGTATTGAATATACTACAAGCTATTAAGAGGTAAGATTATTAATTTTCTTTAATCCCATTTTTCATTCGCCTTAATTAATTGTTTCATATTTGATTTATTTCATAGCAATTCTAAAACTATTCAGGCAAGTTTGAGTTGTCCGTTATTCACATTTATTTCTATGACATTAGTCGGAAACTATGAATTACTTCGTTTTTTTGTGTAATCCTATTTTAAACACGTTTCGATGTTTTTACATGATATATACATACATGGTATATACATGACACTAGGGGCAAAAATCAAAACATAAAACGATCAAACCGTAAATAGATTAAATCGAATCGAACGACAAAACACTACTTTGCAATAAACATAAATTATACTAAAAACACATTATCTGTTCCATACGCAGATTTGCTGTACGACTCTTAAAGTTGAACCCCAACAACACCAACAACCAAGATGGCCACCTACGAAGATGACGTTGCAGCCCTGGTCGTTGACAACGGATCGGGTATGTGTAAGGCCGGCTTTGCAGGCGACGATGCACCACGAGCTGTCTTCCCTTCTGTTGTCGGTAGACCAAAACATCAGGTAATATTAAGAATGATACAAAAGTTTGAATGTTTTACTCATTGAATCGCTTTGTTTGAAGGGTGGAATATTGCCTTTCCAATAAAGTGAAGAAGAAGATTTTTTTTCTCTCCAACCTTTTCAAAAAAATTCATTGAGAACTGTACTTTTCGCCAGGGGGCTGCTAACTCTGACCAAATAGCCTAGTTTCGACTTTTTGCACACGAGCGAAGGGAGTAAGCCAAACAGAAAAAATTCCTGTACAAAATAATGTTTTAATCCTTAAAATACACTAGAAACGAGTATATAATCCTCAATGTTAACTACAAATTGTAGCACATTGGTGCCCGAATAATTATAAGATAAAGATTTCTCGAAAATTGATATTTTCATCATTTTTATGGGGAGGGGTGGCTGAAGCTTTGAGCCCCATATCCTGGTTTTGAACGCATGTGCTTGGTATATCCCAATATACTTGTATCCTCTATTTAGTAATAATAAATAACTTACACCAGAGATTAAAAAGCAACTGAATAACATTTAAATTATTTTTTCTTTCTTATATTGTTACCAGATAATCATGGCTGGCATGGGTTCGAAGGACAGCTACGTCGGTGACGAGGCCCAGAGCAAGAGAGGAATTCTAGCCCTGAAATACCCGATCGAACACGGCATCGTCACAAACTGGGACGATATGGAGAAGATCTGGCATCATACCTTCTATAACGAGCTCCGTGTCGCCCCCGAAGAACACCCGATACTCTGCACTGAGGCTCCGATGAATCCCAAAGCAAACAGAGAAAAAATGACACAGGTAATAATCCATTTCCTCTCTCTCTCTCTCTCTCTCTCTCTCTTATCCCTCCTCACGCAGTCTCTACCCTTCCCCCTCTCTCTTGTTCCCTGTTTTGTCTTATATTCCTCGAGCACATGCATGATGTAGCTGATTTATTTGGTATTAACACGAGCGCCTCTTTATGTACAGGAAAAATTTCCGATGCAAAAGCGCTTGAAAACGCTTTGTTTAAAGGGCAATCGAGTTTTTTTTTCTTTTTCTTTTTTTCTTCATCAATGATGTTATTATCCCTTGATTATTCTTCATTAAAACGAAATGTCTTTATCATTCATTAAACGCTTGTTTATTAATATGAAATATTACTTCATTTTTTCCACCTTTAGATAATGTTTGAGACCTTCAACACTCCAGCTTTCTACGTAGCTATCCAAGCTGTCATGTCCCTCTACGCCTCAGGGCGGACAACCGGTACCGTCTTTGATGCTGGTGATGGCGTCTCCCATGTAGTGCCGATCTATGAAGGATACGCCCTCCCTCATGCCATTCTTCGTCTTGATCTTGCTGGCCGTGATCTTACGCATTATCTAATGAGGATTCTCGCTGAACGAGGATATTCATTTGTCAGTTCCGGTAAGTTATACAAAAATGTCTTGTATTAGTTATTTGTAAGTGGTTTTAGCAATTGCAAAGTGTGGAGGAAAGATGGGAAAATAAACACCCCCTTAAGTCTTACTGGGAACACATTGATACGGTAATTACATTATTTAAGACAATTCGATGAGCTGATTAGTGGCTACAACTGGCCACCACCCTTAAAAACCAATCGACTAATTTTCTCGGAATGTGCCCCTTTAAGAAAAAAAAATTGCCTATGAAATTCAGTATGGTAATTCGTTCTTGATTAGCTTAGCATCATTTACGAATACTGTTGTCCTTTTAGTAAAGGCGTATTGTGTGACATTCTGTAAATTCACTTGGAAATCATTCACGATCTATTCGAAAATGAGGATGACCATGATAACCACATAATGATAATTTTGCCTCGGTTCTAAACTTGTTCGTCATTTTCACCTCTCACCAACAGCCGAACGAGAAATAGTCCGCGACATCAAAGAGAAGCTGTGCTACGTCGCCCTCGACTTCGATCAGGAGATGCAAACCGCTGCGTCGTCATCGTCACTCGAGAAGAGCTACGAGCTCCCCGACGGTCAGGTCATCACCATTGGCAACGAGCGATTCCGTGCTCCCGAGGCCCTCTTCCAACCGTCTTTCCTCGGCCACGAGATGACCGGCATCCACGAGACAGTCTACAACAGTGTCATGAAGTGCGATATCGATATCCGTAAGGACCTTTACGCCAATACGGTGTTGTCTGGTGGCTCCACCATGTTTCCAGGAGTCGCTGACAGGATGCACAAGGAGCTCTCCGCCCTGACTCCACCCTCCATGAAGATCAAAATCATAGCTCCTCCTGAAAGAAAGTACTCCGTGTGGATCGGTGGCTCCATCTTGGCTTCTCTCTCCACCTTTCAGAACATGTGGATCAGCAAGCAGGAGTACGATGAATGTGGACCAGGGATCGTTCATAGGAAATGCTTCTAAACAGAATGATCAGGAGAATATTTTGAACAGGATTTCACTCCAAGATGACCAATGTGAGACAGGTCGTTCACTGAAAAAGATTTTAATAAGATTTTCCAAACTTTGCCAAACGATTCGATGTTTTTGGAGTTTTTGAATACAATATGTTGACAATTCTAAAAGTGATTTATTCTGAAATTCCTTGAATGTAAGCAAAATACTCTGTCTTTACATAGTCTGTACATATAACATTGATTCTTAACGTTGTTAGCCGCATACCCTCTCCCCTTCAGAGGATTTGACATAGAAAGTTAGCATTTGTTATTGATAACATCTTTTATGAAACAGGGCCTAGGCAAAACTGTGATTATTGTTCATTTATCATAGCCCGATGACTTGTTAATGTACAAATTAAATAGTTGTGCGTTAAAAGTGTAAATAACGTGTAAAGTATTATTTTCATTTATGTTATTCTACTTTAGTTGAAATATGTTGTAGTACCAGCAGAAAATATTTTAAAATGTTTTGAATATTTCATATATATTTCATTTATTTATATTTGATAATCGTATTGGATTCGTTTGTTGATTTGATTAATTATATCAAAATGATTTTAGGAATATTTCCTAATATGCAATGTATGCAACGAATATGTTTGTCGATATACTGTACATGTGTTTGTTTTTAAAAGATTGCTGGCAAAGACGTTGACCTCAGGCCTTAAGAAAAGATGTTGTATTGCCCTTTAGGTGCCAAAACATCGGTCGGTCGGTCGGTTATCTTTTTTTAAATACCTTTTTTCTCCTTTTTTCTCCCTCATTGGGCTGATATTTTTCAGATTTGAATGCTTTTATATTTGTTTTCACTATAAAAAAAAAAAGTAAGAACAAAAAAGAAGACTTCTTTAAAAAGCCGACCCTAGATTTCAAGATTTTGGGGTCGGTTGCAAAGGGCAATACAACATCTTTCTTTTGTTAGGCCTTATGTGAATTAAATTAAATATTTACATTTTTTCACTTTTTATTACCTCGAATGCTGGAATATTGTATATATTATATATGAAATAAATATCTAATATTTTAACCCGAATTTTGCGAAGACTATAATCAACTGCACAGAGAGAGAGAGAGGGGGAGGGAGAGAAAGAGAGAGATAGAGAGAGAAAAAAGGGAAGAGAGAGAGGGCATGCATGTGTGTGAGTGTGTGTGCAAAATAAAACTTGTATGTTTGTATTACACAATTGGATGAATAAAACAAAATTACTTTACAGAAGAGAGAGAGAGGGGGGTAGGTGAGAGAAAGAGAATGAGAGAGAGAAGAAAAAAAAACGGTAAATCAATTCCTTTGAAGTGCTTTTCCACTAACTTGGATGAAATAACTGTTTTCAAGTACATTTTTAATTGTTATTATATAAGGCCTTACACAAAAAAAGTTCTATTGCCCTTTAGGTGCCAAAACGTCGGTCGGGTCAGTCGGAAATCTTCTTCTTTTTTTTTGTAAATTTTGTTTCTATTGTTTCTCTCCCTTTGGGCTGATATTTCTCAGTTTTGAATGCTTTAATATATATTTTTTTTCTAAAATACGGTTAAACAAATATTTGTTTAAAAGCCGACCGTAGATTTCAACATTTTTGGGTCGGTCGCAAAGGGCAATACAACATATTTTATTGTTAGGCCTTATACCAGCTCTGTGTTCGTGCCCCTTTCTCTCTTTGTTCCTCACCCTCTCTCTCTCTCTCTCTCTCTCTGTTCTCCCCTTCTCTCTCCACTCCCTCTCCCTCCGTATTCCTTTCCTTTTCTCCTTATTTTCCTGCTCCATATTTTTCCTTTAATTCTTTCTCCCCTTTTTGAGTTTTACTGAGTTTTTTCGTCGAATCATTGTTAAAAATCGAATTGTAAATACACTGTCGCTCATATAGTTTGAATATTTTTGTTTTACCCAAATTTATGGAATTTTTTTGAAATAATAATTCCATAAATTGGGGTAAAACAAAAATATTCCAACTATATGAGCGACAGTGTAGGATGTTTTTTTTTATATTTAAAAAAAAAAATCAAATATCTGTAAATCATGCATGAAATTCAGCCATTGGCTGCGATATGTTGATGAATGAATACTTTACCTTAACCTACGTAAATTGAGACTAAATCTTCAACGCGTAATGCGCTGCATTTGCTGGTTTAGGATATTCCCTCGAATTTAAAGATGACTAATTCCTCGCACTGTACTGGCATGCTCACTGTACGGATATATTACCTGAGACAGTATTGTTAATCAAATAGGGAAATACCCATATACTTTAGGTGGACCTTATTTTGTTCAATTTTAATGACTCATGTAAAATTTTCTTTAGCAACAATAGCCCAGGTCAAACTGGACATCATATACAAAACTATATCATATTGTGCGATTTGTCTAAACTTATAAAATATAGAATAACTACCCTTCACATCTTTTATCAAAGAAAATCCTAAGATTAAATCTTTTAAAACTATGGACTAACTTTGTTATTCTTATAAAATTACGGGTAGAGATATCAGCTGGAATTGTATTTCCTGTCGAAACGATGAAGTACAGACTTTCAGGCCTTTTCCTTCAACTATTTCTATTTCGTTGGCTTACTTTTGTGACTCCCATTATTCACAATTGTCTATTTCTCTTGAGTGGATCTACAAAAGCTATCATTGTCATAAGATGATTTCTTATCATTTTCCCCACATTTTTCATTTTTAAAACTTTTCTTTACATTTCTTCAGTTTCCTCTTTATATCTCCTTTCATCTGTATCTTATTTGTAACGATTTTTCCTCGTACGGAACGCAGTCACTGCACAGTATCGCACCAGCAGCGTAAATGAATGTCCTGCGCAGATAACCTCTGCTAATTGTTGATTAAAGTACAGTGTCTTTTAGGACACTTTAGACTCAAAAAAGCATTCGAATACACTGGAACTCACAGTTTTATTGTATACATTTTATACCGCTCACAACTCACTAGTGTGTACTAGATTTATACTGCTTTAAATGGGATTTCATCTTTACTTTAATATCAATATAATTATCTACTAATCTAGTGTTTGCACTATTTGCCAGGATAATTAAAGTTCGATATGTGCACGATAGTTATATTATGATATTGTTTGTTTATTTTTGTTTATATGCAGTTCTTAATGATGGTACTTACTATGTCTATGAAGATACAGTCTACAAAGCTTGAATAAAGACTAATATCTAAGCAAGCTAACAATGGAAGTTACAAATGGACCCCATGGAAGAACAGGACCATTTTGAAAATGGTTCTGAAATGGGCTATCCAACCGCTTGTCTATACTTTACACATTTACTTACTTTCTTATCGTTTGAAATGTGTTTTATATGTATGTTTTTTAAAACTTGTATGTATATATGGATTTCGGAAATAAAAACAAACAAACAAAAACAAACTGATTCAACCGAGGACGCAGGTTCGATTTTCGGTTCGGTTTAAAGGTCGGTCCCCAGACGTAAATAATCATATCAGATTGATACATGTCTGTAAAAACCCAATACACACACACACACACTGAAACACAAGAGAACTTGTTATGACTGTCATCTTAGGTGGTTCGTTAATGAATAATCATCAGGGCAGGCACATATAGAACAAGATTATTTACATTTGCATACGTTTGTGATGATCCACGTAATCTTTGGACATGTGTCATACAAGTTATGCGCGCGCATCGCCTCATGTTTATTCAACAACCTCTGCTGTTAAATTTCCATTACAAAGTGTTCGCCCTAGTGAGTAATAGATTATCCCTTATTTGGACAATAAGCTAATATCTCTGAGGGTAGTGCAATTGCTTATGCAGTATACAATTTTCCTTAGAAATCGACGGTTCAGCCCTTCACAATAATTTACGATATCAACAGGTGCACCTGAATTCTTCCAGCATTCTTGAGAAACAAAGAAGGTATATTACAAGCAAACTAACAATATATGCAATCTACTTCGGACTGCAAGATACCTACATCATATTTCGCATATTAAAATTCATCTTAAATTTTCGATATTAGGCCAAATAACAAAAATAATGTGTTTCTCGTCGGGAATTTAAAAAAAGGAGGAGGCAGAGCATTACCATTGACTATTTGGCAATTTGGGGCAATTTTCTTGTACGGTATTTGTGTTCTGATTTATATACAGTAAGTTTTGAATCGTGAAGTCGCGTTGCGGAGATTTTCGGCGTTTACTGTATGACACTAGGGGAAAAAATATCTATTAAAAACGATCAAACTAAAAATCAGCTTATTCGGATCGAGCAAGAAAAAACATCTTGCAGTAAACATTATCAATACACATTTTCTGTTCCTTACTCAGATTTGCTGTACTTTTTAATATTCACAAACTTGAAGCCAGCATTTGCAACAAAACCAGTAACCAAGATGATTGAAAATAATGTTTCAGTCCTAGTCATCGACAACGGATCGGGTACGATTGGGGCTGGTTTCGCAGGCGACGATGCACCACGAGCTGTCTTCCCATGTGTTGTCGGTAAACGAATATTTCAGGTAAGATTAGGAATGATAAAAAAGTTGACTTGTTTCGTGTTATTTTAATGGCTATGTTTGAAGGGTGTAATGTTGCTTTTACAATAAAGAGAAGAAGAAGGAGGAATAATAAGAAGAAGAAAAAGAAGAGGAAGAAGAAGACGAGGAATAAAACAATTACCATTTAAATAATTTTCAAGGAGGACTGCACCTTTCGCCAGGGGGCTGACGGCTCTTGCCTGAATTCCAAACTGTGTAGTTTCTAAATTTAGCGCACTAGAGAAGTGAGTCAATTAAGCCAAGAAGAAGAAATTTGTTACTATAATTCTATATACATTTTTTAAATTTGAATCCTTAAAATGCATTAATCCTCATTACTGTCAGTTATGACTTAAGGACGTAGGTTCCCTAGTTGATTAGCATAGTAGCACACACATGATTTAGCAGTCACGCAACAAGAAAAACACTGGCAAATTATTATTCAATAAAATCTGAGAATGTATACTAGTTTCTAGATCTATTAGGAATAAATCATTGTCAAAATCATTCCATAAATTGGGGTAAAAATAATTATTCCACCTTTATGACCAACAGTGTATAACTTGGGTAAAGGCATGGTGAAATCAAGTTTTGGGGAATAAAAAAGGAAATTAATGGGATTAAACTATATAAAGCAATTGATAAATAGTGAGGACATGACGTCACAATCTTGGCAATTTGTGTTGTGATTCTCACTGTTCCATAGTTTTACATACTTTTTCATAAATTCTTAACTTTCTTATTAGTTATCCGATTTTGCTCAAACTTTTTTTGATTGGTTTGTCTGATTTTTCTGCTTTTATATAAGGTAAGTTATTTTTCGAGTGGACTTGTCCTTTAAGCTTAACTTAATACATCGTAGCACCGCTAGAAATCATTGGCTCATGCACGTCAATAATGCATGTCTGTAAAATTTCACTTGTTCGGGGCAAAGTGGATGGGGCATAGTGCAAAGTGTTACAACTCGTTGTAGCATTTAAAAAAACTGATTATTTGAAAAACCGTGTCAGCGTCATTTGTTAGTGGTAGTCCTAAGGTAAAAGTATAAACCAAATGTTTTGCTTTACTTTGCTTTGTAATCCTGTTCTGGTTGTTCCAATTTTTTGGTCCACTTTGACCCGGATTCCCCTTTATCTTTGAATATGATTGTATCCTCAATCCTGGTTTTGAATGCATGTGCTTGGTATATTCTTATAAACTTGTATCCTCTATTTAGTAATCATAATACATAACTTACACCACAGATTAAAAAGCAACTGAATAACATTCAAATTCATTTTTCTTTCTTATATTTTTTCCAGATAAACTATTGTGGCATGGCTCCGGTAAAAAGCCGCGTCGGTGAAGAAGCCCTGAGCAAGACAGACATTCTATATCTAGCCCTGAACTACCGGAAGGACAACTACATCGGTGACGAGGCCCAGAGCAAGAGGGAAATTTTGGCCCTCAAATACCCAATCGAAAACGGTATCGTCACCAACTGGGACGATATGGAGAGGATCTGGCATCATACCTTCTACAATGAGCTCCGTGTCGCCCCCGAAGAACACCCGGTACTCCTTACTGAAGCTCCGATGAATCCCAAAGCAAACAGAGAAAAGATGACAGAGGTAAATAGATTGTCTTCTTGAAAAATAAGAAAATCCTCAAATAATTTGATTCTCCATCTTATTTCACTTTTATTGGTTTGCTCCATTTCCCGCGTTTCCTTAATTTCACCCTCCCCGATCACTCCCTTGTTCTCTTGCCCTCTCTCTCTCTCTCTCTCGTTCTATCTATCACGCTCTCAATGTCTTTCGATTTTGTTTCTCTGTCTATTGTGATATTGCTTCACACAATTATAAATGATTTCGAAAGAAAAAAACGCAATTATATTGTTTTATTGCTTATTGTCTGTTTGTTCTTCTCATTTTATGTTTGACCGGTTTATTAATATGAATCAATTTCCTTTCCTCTGTTTTCACAGATAATGTTCGAGACATTCAACACACCAGCTTTCTACATAGCAAACCAAGCTGTCATGTCCCTCTTCGCCTCAGGTCGGACAACCGGAACCGTCTTTGATGCTGGTGATGGCGTCTCCCATGTAGTGCCGATCTATGAAGGCTACGCCCTCCCTCATGCCATTCTTCGTCTTGATCTTGCTGGGCGTGATCTTACGCATTAAATGAGGATTCTCGCTGAACGAGGATATTCATTTGACAGTTCCGGTAAGTTTTTAAACAAAAATGTCTTATATTAGTTATTTGTATTTAAAGGGAGTGTAAACTGGCGAGAGGCTTTCCCTTGGCCTGACTCGGGGCTAATCGGGTATACTATGACTACGGATGACGCGACCGCAGCAATCGAGCGCGTGCAACAAACGGGACACCGAAGCGTGAGGAGAACTTCGGTCTGTTTAGCTAACGCTGACTACCATTAATCAAGTCCATATTCGTTTACATGCAGTTGTTCTTAAGAAGACGCTTAGATGGCTTTAACCAGTTTTTGCCAAGCCACATTTGCAACAAGATCTACCTATGACATTCAGTACGGTAATTTGTACTTGATTAGCTTACTATTATTTAAGAATGCTGTACTTATATTTTAGTTATGCATCATCTTTATATACTATTATCTTCCACATACTAAGAATCTTGCTCTACGATTGGTCAAAATTAAATCACGTGATGAAAGATAGTTCGCCCATCATTAATGGGAGAAGAAAAGTGCGTTGCACTGTGTACAAAGTAGTACTATCTACACAGTGCAACGAACTTTAATTGTATACGTTGCGTATTGTTCTCCTCTTTAAGCGCGTTTAGTGTTAGTACGCGATCTTTGGTCACGCGCGAACTATGGTCACACCACCATACTGCATGCACTGTACGTATCGTACACCGTTTGCTAGCTGTTTATTGATTACTTGTTGCTCTAAAATGACGGAAGAAGTGAAATATTTCCGATGAGGAATATAAAGCAAATAATCACCTTTTGGTTTCGGCAAACTATCACCTTCACCAAAGGTAATTATTTGCTTATTATTCGTATGCTTTGACGCACCCCCCCCCCCCTTGGATAGTCATTTTACAATCATTCACGAGCTGTTCGAGAATAAGGATAGGCCACGTTATATTCCACATACTAAGAATGTTGCTCTACGATTGGTCAAAAGTAAATCACGTGATGAAAGATAGTTCGCCCATTATTGATGGGAGAAGCAAAAAGTTCGTTACACTGTGTAGATAGTACTATTATCTACACAGTGCAACGAACTTTCACTGAAGATAGAGGTACTATCTACACAGGGCAACGCACTTTCACTGAAGATTATCCAAAAGCGCACTAAAACAGGCGTAATTAAGCGCGCATTACCCAAGAGCGCAATTAAAGAAAACAAATGCGCGCACCGTACCCTCAAGGGGTTGGGTTAAACTTTTAACTTTTTTGGTGTGAATTTGGGCCTGGTGTCTTTCATGTAGATGCATACACGTCCTTTTCTTTTTGTAGTTAAATTGTTTTAGATGTGGAATATAAAGCAAATAATCACCTTTTAGTTTCAGGCGATGGCAAACTATCACTTCCTCGTCGATCAGAATGTATACGCTATCTTTCCTCAGCTTCGCTTCGGAAAGATAGCTACATTCAGATCGCCTCGGAAGTGATAGTTTGTCCCATCACCTTCACCAACGGTAGTTATTTGCTTAATAACCACATGATACAAATTTTGCCTCGGTTCTAAACGTGTTCGTCATTTCACCTCTCACCAAACAGCTGAACGAGAAATAGTCCGCGACATCACGGAGAAACTGTGCTACGTCGCCCGCGACTTCGATCAGGAGATGCAAACTGCTGCGTCGTCATCATCACTCGAGAAGAGCTACGAGCTCCCCGACGGTCAGGTTATCACTATCGGCAACGAGCGATTCCGTGCTCCCGAAGCCCTCTTCCAACCGTTTTTCCTCGGCCACGAGATGGCCGGCATCCACGAGACAGTCTACAACAGTGTCATGAAGTGCGATATCGATATCCGCAAGGACCTTTACGCCAACATGGTGTTGTCTGGTGGCTCAACCATGTTTCCAGGAGTCGCTGACAGGATACACAAGGAGCTCTCCGCCCTGGCTCCACCCTCCACGACGATCAAAGTGATACCCGAGAGGAAGTACTCTGCTTGGATCGGTGGCTCCATGTTGGCTTCTCTCTCCATCTTTCAAGGCATGTGGATCAGCAAGCAGGAGTACGACGAATTTGGACCACCGCTCGTTCATAGGAAATGCTTCTAAATAGAATCGTGAGAATACTTGAGCAGGAAATCTTTTTGAGACGAAGACTATGGGAAATAGGGATTGTTCGTAGAAATTGCTTTTAATCGGGTTTTACGAAATTTGCCAAACGATGACATGTTTTCTGAGTTTTTTAAATACAATGTCCTGACAATTCTAAAAATGTCTAGAACCTAGTAAGTGCTTTTAGAATATATTTTATGAACTCTGTGAAACAGTGGCTTATTCTGAATCTTGAGGGCAAAAATAAGCAATATTCTTCTCTGCAATCGAAATGTCTGTTCATAGAACATTTTTTTGTTAACGTCGTTAAATGAACCTCCTACCCATCCAAAGGAATTTGTGGATGGTTAGTAAAGGTCCACAAACAGCTAATACTCGTAATGAGCATTGTACATGTACTCAGGGGCGTACGCAGGATTTTTTTTTTTTTTTTGGGGGGGGGGGGGGGGGGTAAGCGGACACTTTTTTTTTTTTTTTTTTTTTTGGGAGGTCAAAAAAAAATCGCAACGACTCAGCCAGCCGAAAAGTCGCTCAGTGGGGGGGGGGGGGGGGGGGGGGGGAGGGGGGGGGGGGGAGGGGTAAGCGGACACATTTTTTTTTTTTTTGGTCTCGAAATTTCAAAATTTGACATTTTTTGTCGTTGGGGGGGGGGGGGGTAAGGTCACCTTATTTAGGTTAGCCGTGGGTATAATTTTTTTTTTTTTTTTTTAATAATAAAAAATAAAAAAATAAAAAAAAACCCAAAGGGGGGGGTTTTAGGTTTTTTTTAGGGGGGTTTACATACATAAAAATACCAAAGGGGGGGTTTGAACCCCCAAACCCCCCCCCCCTGCGTACGCCCCTGCATGTACTTATGACATATTCAGTCGATATGATGGCTGAAGTTGCCTCACTTTGTATTATTTTGTATCCTAATCACTATATAACTAATTGAATAATCTATTATCCCATCGAGACCCCTTAAACTAGTCAAAGTAAATGTGCTATTATCTGGCCCCTTTTACCAACCAATAGTTTCTATTCTTGTATATGTAAATTATTGTATGAAATGTATTGCTGTTAGATGCAAATGGTATATAGCCTACCACCAACGGCATGAATAAACGCGCTGGTGTGTCGATAGATGTATATTATATCTGTATAATATACAACATCCCAGTAAAGAAGATGGTCAAAAAGACACTCCCAATCAAAACTAGCAAATTTACCATTGGAGAACTCAAAGTGGCAGTTACTTCTCTCTCCAATAATAAATGCCCATGTGTGGATGGAATCACAGCAGAGGTATGGAAGTCTGGTGCCCTTGACCAACAGCTTCTGGAAGTATACAACAGAACACTTATTCATGGCGAGAAACCAGACTTGTGGTCTAGGAGCATAATAATCCCTGAACCCAAAAAGGGAGATCTCAGTACCCCTCAAAACTACCGTGGTATAGCACTGATCCCAGTAGCTGCAAAAGTATTCAACAAAATGCTTTTGAATAGAATCTGTCCTCACCTGGAACCCCTTCTCCGGCAAGAACCAGAATGGATTCCGTCCAGGAAGATCTACAGTAGCGCAAATTCTAACTTTGCGAAGACTGGGGGAAGGTATTAAAGCAAAGCATCTGACAGCAGCGCTTACGTTCGTGGATTTTAAGAAGGCCTTTAATTCAATCAATAGGAAGAAGATGTTAGAGATCTTAAGAGTCTATGGAATACCACACACAATAGTTACAGCAGTAGGAGTGATGTACAAAGATACCACAGCTCAAGTACGTTCACCAGATGGAGAGACTGACTCCTTTACCATCTTAGCAGGAGTGCTTCACGGAGATACCTTAGCACCATACCTATTCATCAGAGCATTGGATTATGCTCTAAGAATGGCTACTGACGGGTTCGAGGATCTAGGCTTCACCCTACAGGAAAGGAAAAGTAGCAGATATCCTGCTGAAATGATCACAGATACCGACTTTGCTGATGATATTGCACTAATCTCAGACAATCTGGAAAAGGCACAGAAGCTCCTAGAACAAGTAGAGTCTGCAGCAAGCCAAGTCGGTCTACAAATAAACAGTACTAAGACAGAATTCATGATGTACAACCTTCGTGAAGGCGAGATCTGTACTGCTGACAGGACACAGCTGAAACAGGTCCAAGACTTTCAGTACCTTGGCTCGTGGGTTGATCAGTCAAAACAAGACCTGAAAATCCGAAAGGCGGAAGCCTGGACGGCTTTGAACAAGCTGACAGCCATTTGGAAATCAAACCACGGTAGAAAACTGAAAGTCCGTTTCTTTAGGGCTTCGGTGGAAACTGTACTGCTCTATGGATCAGAAGCCTGGACATTGACGAGTAGCCTGGCAAAACAACTGGATGGTTGCTATACAAGACTCTTGAGAGCAGCACTAAATGTCAACTGGAGTGACCATATGACCAATATTGAACTGTATAGGGACATTACACCGATCTCAGCCAGACTGAGAGACCGTCGCCTCCGTTTCAGTGGGCACTGCTGGAGGAGCAAGAGTGAAATCATTTCACAAATGCTCTTCTGGGAGCCCTCAAGGGGCAAACGCACCAGAGGGCGCCCAGCAATGACTTACATTGACCAGTTAGAAAAAGACACCTGTCTACCAAGACAGGAGCTCCCAAAGATCATGGAGAATAGAACTGAATGGAAAAAGCTTGTCAAATCAGTGCGAGTACGCTCGACCTAGTTATTGGCGATAAACGTTGACTTTATGTAAAATGAATTATTTCCACGCTTTCACTAATGATTACCTCAAAACCCTAGAATATTGTATTTACATATGAAATAAATATCTACAATTTCAATTAAAACTCTGCGAAAACTACATAATAGGCTACTGCACAGAGAGAGAAAGAGAGAGAGGGGGAGAGAGTGAGAGAAAGAGAGGGAAAGAGGGTAGGAGAAAAATGTCGAATGACGACTGGGATAAGTATGCAAGAGGTAAAATAAAAAAAGAGTGGAGGAGGAAGATCGAGAGAGAATAAAAGAGTGGGACCGAATTGATGAAGAGAAACGAAATTGATCGAATACAGGAAAAGAAACGGTGGAGAGGAAAAGGCAGGAGAAAAAATGCTTAGATGAGCATATTTTAATACCTTATTTGTGACACTGGCATGCAGGTCACTAATTGGAGTTGGTTCCAGGGGCAGAGCCCCAAGAAGCTCACGATCTCGCTATAAATTCCGTTCACAAAGTTCCACATTCTAAATCAAATAAAATGAATGAAAAGGAACAGTCGCAATGCACACACTGCGACTTACTATTGTTTATGGGTATAATTATTCAGACCATAGGCAACAATAGAAAAGGGTCATGTGAATTACTCGAGCACAAAAAGTAATGAATAAGCTGACACCATATCAAAAATAATAGCTGAGTCGTTGCGAATTTTTCCTCAAATTCTGCACACAAAAACAAAATCTATAAAAAATGTGCTCTTACCCCCCCCCCCCCCCCCGCGCTTATTCAGCGGCTGGCTGAGCTAGTCGTTGCGAAATTTTAGGCGGGATTTTCACATTTTAACCCCCCCCCCCCCTCCCTCGAAAAAAAAAACCTGCGTACGCCACTGAGAACGTATGTGCTTGTTGCAAAACGACTGAATCTTTTGTTTGTACTTTTAGAATGCCCCAAAGTAGTATTATTCTGGAAACGCGTTGTTGCATTTATTTGTAAAGGTGTTGTGGTCGAGTGGATACGTCATCGAACTGACGATCACGCGGTTCGCGGTTCGAGTCCCACCGCGGCACTAATGTCCTTTGACAAGACATTGATCTCTACATTTGCCACTCTCCACCCAGGTGTTAATTGGGTACCCGGTAGGATGCGAAAGCCAATGGGGTATGCTTAGCAATTTGAGCCTAGTAGCTCTTGTTGGAATGCTCCCCAGGGAGTGGAGAAAGTGCATACATTGTGTGCGAGCAAGCCAGAATTTGATGACCGGGGGTAATAATGTACAGCGCTTAGAAACTCGGACATTCCCGATGTATTAAGCGCTATATAAGCAATAATATTTATTATTATTATTATTATTTGTTATATTAACTTCAAGGAAACACTGATAATAAACGAAAAATACCTGATTGTTGGTGCAGATTCTAATTGTTCTAACACTAAAGATATAGATGTAATTATTACATATGCAATATATAAAATTTACATGTTAAACTACTTCCAAGGGAAAACACACAACAGTCTTGCAATATGGCATGTTTTTAAAAATGAACTGTGTTTGGATAACATTTCAGATGTTATATCATATGCCCTTCAACATTATAGCCCTTGATTTTATCTGATTGTAAAGATTTCAAGAGATGAGGTGTAAAGTGAATGTATATTTCTGTTTCAATTATTTTGTTGTTAAATGTATTTTATAACCGAAAAAATACCTCTGAAGAGGAAATATAAACAAATACAAAAAAAATCTTTACTTTAATATCAATATCATTCTCTACTAATCTAGTGTTTGCAGTAAGTAATATTTGCCAGGATAATTGAAGTTGTATGACACATGATATGTGCACGATAGTTATATTGTGATATTGTTTGTTTATTTTTGTTTATATGCAGTTCGTAATGATGGTACTTTTGTCTATGAAGATACAGTCTACAGAGCTTGAATAAAGACTAATATCTAAGCAAGCTAACACTGATTCAGCCGATGACGCAGGTTCGATTTTCGGTTCGGTTTAAAGGTCGGTAAATAATCATATCAGATTGATAAATGTCTGTAAAATCTTATACCCAATACACACACACACACACGCAGACACACAAGCGAACTTGTTATGACTGTCAACGTCGTTGTTTGTTAATAATCATCATTCAGGGCAAGCACATAGAGAACAAGATTACATTTGCATACGTTTGTGACGATGCACATAATGTATAACTATTGTCTATAGACTACACCCCTTTTTGATATATTTGGACTTTGCGCAATCGCCATGTGTCATACAAATGTATATTAATAACAGGCCGAGCCTTATGAGCGTGCATTGCCTCACGTTTATTCACTGCTGTTATTAGGGACTTTTTGATTTGCGTGGACTGATACGTGTGACGTCCATTCAAGGCAGTGTATTAAAAAGGACGTCGATCGTAGCAATCCCCATTATCTTCGTGCGAATCTAAAAGTCCCTAATTACAATACAACGAGTTCGCCCTAGTGAGTAATAGATTATCGCTTATTTGGACAATAAGCTAATATCTCTGAGGGTAGTGCAATTGCTTATGCAGTATACAATTTTCGTTAGAAATCGACGGTTCAGCCCTTCACAATAATTTACGATATCAACAGGTGCACCTGAATTCTTCCAGCATTCTTGAGCATCAAAGTAAGTATATTACCAGCAAACTAACAATAGATGCAATCTACTTCGGACTGCAAGATACCTACATCATATTTCGCATATTAATATTCATCTTAAATTTTCGATATGAGGCCAAATAACAATAAAGACGTGTTTCTCGTCCGGACTTTTCAAAAAAAGGAGGAGGCAGAGCATTACTATTGACTATTTGGCATTTTTTGGCAATTTGCTTGCATGGTATATGCGTTATATTCGATCCCGCACCCAGCTCTACCAGAACTCTTTTTCCCCTCGGACAGTAACTGCGTGGAATGCACTTTCAAAGATCACCCTTGACGCTACTTCACTGGAGGGCTTCAAGGGAGCGCTTCCATCCAGCATCTAGACCAATAACTAGATAGTTTATTCCTCAGCACTATACATCCTGACTTATGGATCCTGCTGAGTATCGTCGTAGAAGTAGAAGTTATGATTTATATACATGATATATACAGTAAATTTTGTATCGTGTAGTCGTGTTGCGGAGATTTTCGGCGTTTACTGTAGTCGTGTTGCGGAGATTTTCGGCGTTTACTGTATGACTAGGGGAAAAATATCTATAAAAGACGATCAAACCTAAAATCAGCTTATTCGGATCGAGCAAGAAAAAACATTTTGCAGTAAAAATTATCAATACACATTTTCTGTTCCTTACGCAGATTTGCTGTACAATCTAATATTCTCAAACTTGAAGCCAGCAATTGCAACAAAACCAGTAACCAAGATGATCATTAAAAATAATGTTTCAGTCCTGGTCATCGACAACGGATCGGGTACGATTAGGGCTGGTTTCGCAGGCGACGATGCACCACAAGCTGTCTTCCCATCTGTTGTCAGTAAACGAACATATAAGGTAAGATTAGGAATGATAAAAAAAAATTGACTTGTTTTGTGTTATTTTAATAGCTATGTTAGAAGGGTGAAATGTTGCATTTACAATAAAGAGAATAAGAAGGAGGAATAAGAAGAAGAAAAAAAGAAAGAAGAAGAATAAGAAGAGGAAGAAAAAATTATAACCATTTAAATAATTTTCAAGGAGGACTGCACTTTTCAAACTGTAGTTTCTAAATTAAGCGCACTAGAGAAGTGAGTAAATTAAACCAAGAAGAAGATATTTGTTTAATATATAATTCCATATACATTTTTTTTATTTGAATCCTTAAAATGCACTATAAAGGGTTTAAATCTGCCAATGTAAATTACACATATTAGCCTCTTGCTGCCCGAATATAAGATAACAATTTCCCGAATATTTATATTTTCCAAAATGTTTAGGGGGCGGGTGGCTTAAGCCTTGAGGCCAATTTCCTGGGCCCTGTTTCATAATACTTGATATCAATAACAAGTTACAAGCTACTGTTATAAGCTACTGAAGTCATGGCGTGTGATTGGCTGAGAGCAAATTTATCATACAAATTTACCATTTGTTATAGATAAAAGGTGTTTATGAAACGTGCCCCTGGTCTCGAACGCAAATGCTTGGTAGGGGAACCCGGGGCAAAGTGAAACGCGGGGCAAAGTGGAAACACGCCCGGTAAATTTGTGTTTATGCTGCCATCTATCTAAGTTCATGTGCCAATAACACTGCAACAACCTGAGTTGCGTGAATACGTCAGCTATGTGTACTTTTTGACGGAAAATATCCGTTTTTCATACATAATAAAAGATAAATAATATAAGTATATTATCTGCTAAAATACTGTGTTTATGCCGAATTAATCCAAAAGCCATATTATTAAGGATGGGCTTAAGCTTAACTTTATACATCGTAGCACCGCTAGTAATCATTGGCCCATCCACGTCAACAATGCATGTCTGTAAAATTTCACTTGTTCGGGGCAAAGTGGATGGGGCATAGTGCAAAGTGTTACAACTCGTCGTAGCATTTAACTCGTATCATGCCACAGGGCTAATCCCCATTGTGCCAAGCCAACCCCCCCCCCCCGTGCCAAGTTTATTTTTGAGATTATCTGATTAACGCGATGGCACTATGAATAGCGCGTGCGAAACACACATCACAGTACAATGAGCATGAACAATAACTGCTATTACGAACGCGTGCGAGCATGCACAAGGCAGATGGCTCGCTCGAATGTACAAAGCACTTTAACGGTAGCGTGCATGCAGCCTTATGGCAGGATATGAGTTAATACAACTGATTATTTGAAAAACAGTGTTAGCGTCATTTGTTAGTGATATAGTCCTAAGGTAAAAGTATAAACCAAATGTTTTGCTTTACTTTGCTTTGTAATCCTGTTCTGGTTGTTCCAATTTTTTTGATCCACTTTGCCTCGGATTCCCCAATATATTTGTTGTATACATATGAATTTAAAAAAAAAGAAACAACTGAATAAAATTCAAGTTAATAAGTATGGAGCAGGTGGCCGACATTTATCTTTCCATATTTGTTTCACTAGATTTGCATGGCTTCTATAAAGACCTGCGTCGGTGAAGAAGCCCTGAGGAAGACAAGCTTTCTAGATCTAGCCCTGAACTACCCCATCGAACACGGCATTGTCACAAACTGGGATGATATAGAGAAGATCTGGCATCATACCTTCTACAACGAGCTCCATGTCGCCCCCGAAGAACACCCGGTACTCCTTACTGAAGCTCCGATGAATCCCAAAGCCAAAAGAGAAAAGATGACAGAGGTAAATAGCTCTTGCCCCTCATTTTGATGGCAATTTTCTTGAAAAACAAGAAAATCCTCAAATAAGTCATTTGATTCTCCATCCTATTTCACTTTTCTTGGTTTGCTCCTTTTCCCGCGTTTCCTTGATTTCACCCCCCCCCCCCCCCGATCACTCCCCTGTTCTCTTGCCCCCTCTCTTGCACACACACACTCTCCCTCTCTCTATCTCTCGCTCTCTCGCTCTTTCTGTCACGCTCTCAATGTCTTTCGATTTTGTTTCTCTGTCTATTGTGCTTTTCCTTCACATAATTATAAATGATTTCGATAGAAGAAAAAAAAACGCAATTATATTGTTTTATTGCCTATTTATGTGTGTATGTTCCCCTCATGTTTTTTTTTTTGTCCTCTTTATTAATATCAATCAATTTCTTTTTCTCTGTTTTCATAGATAATTTTCGAGGAATTCAACACACCAGCTTTCTACGTAGCAAACCAAGCTGTTATGTCCCTCTACGCCTCAGGTCGGACAACCGGAACCGTCTTTGATGCTGGTGATGGCGTCTCCCATGTAGTGCCGATCTATGAAGGGTACGCCCTCCCTCATGCCATTCTTCGTCTTGATCTTGGTGGGCGTGATCTTACGCATTATCTGATGAAGATTCTCGCTGAACGAGGATATTCATTTGACAGTTCCGGTAAGTTTTTATACACAAATGTCTTATATTTAGTTATTTGTATTTAAAGGGAGTGTAAACTGACGACAGGCTTTCCCGTGGCCTGACTCGGGGCTAATCGGGAATACTATACGACTCCGGATGACGCGACCGCAGCAATTAAGCGCGTGCAGCTTACGGGAAACCGAAGCGTGAGGAGAACTTCGGTCTGTTTAGCTAACGCTGACTACCATTAATCAAGTCCATATTCGTTTACATGGCTTTAACCAGTAATTGCCAAGCCACATTTGCAACAAGTGTAGAGGAAAGACGGAAAATAAACACCCCTTCCCCCGATAAAAAGTCTTAATGGGAACACTTTGGTACAGTACTGATGAACTGACAATAAAAAAAGATCTTCCTATGACATTCAGTACGGTAATTTGTACTTTATTAGCTTAGTATTATTTAAGAATGATGTACTTATATTTTAGTTATGCATCATCTTTATATAGTATTATATTCCACATACTAAGAATCTTGTTCAACGATTGGTCAAAAGTAAATCACGTGATGAAGGGTAGTTCGCCCATCATTGCTGGGAGAACCAAAAGTTAGTTACACTGTGTAGATAGGCTATTATCTTCACAGTGCAACGCACTTTTACTGAAGAAAGAAGTCCTCTATACACAGTGCAACGCACGTATACGCTGCGTATTGCTCTCCTCTTTAAGCGCTTTTAGTGTTATTACGCGAGCTTTGCCCTCGCGCGAACTATCCCAAGACGAAAATCCAATTGAACACCAATTGAAATTCCAATTGGTTCCAATTGGTTTTAATTGGTCTCAATAGGTTTTAACAGGTTTCAATGGGACTTTAATAGGACTTCAGATGGTTTCAATTGGTCCAGATTAAATAAATTTATCATGATTTGTTAAGCAAATTATGACAATGCACATCAATTTTGTGATTTCTATTTTCCTTCAGCAATTATTAACCAATAGATTATTTTGTCTGATCATGTAACAATTACATTCACGTGTTAGCAATCGATATATTGATTATATGATTACTAACCAAGAAACAACATGCATATTTAGTATATATATTTGTACGAGCCTGTGTCAGTGTAAATGTAACTCTTAAATTCACTTCAAATGATCTATGTGATGAAGTTAATGCAAATGAGATTGGTGGAATATACCTAATTGGTGGACAGTTGCCAATATCGATTATGAAGTAACAGTAATTTATCACTGGTTCTTCTAACTGGATCGATTTACCAATTGAATCCCCATTGAATGTTCCCATTGAATCCCAATTCAATACCAACTGGCAATTTGGAGTACATGGAAAGTGAAACAATGGGTGCCCATTGAAACCAATTGGCAATTGGTCCCCATTGGAACCAATTGGCAATTGGTCCCCATTAAAACCAATTGCCAGTTGGTTTCAATGGGGATCAATTGCCAATTGGTTTCAATGGGTACCCATTGTTTCACTTTCCATTTACTCCAAATTGCCAATTGGGATTCAATGGGGCTTCAATTCGATTTTCGTCTTGGGATATGGTCACACCACCTTACTGCATGCACTGTACGTATATCGTACACCGTTTGCTAGCTGTTAACTGACGACTTGTTGCTCTAAAATGACGGAAGAAGTGAAATGTTTCTGATGTGGAATATAAAGCAAATAATCACCTTTTGGTTTCAGGCGATGGCAAACTATCACTTCCTATGCGATCTGAATGTATACGCTATCTTTCCTCAGCTTCGCTTCGGAAAGATAGCTACATCCAGATCGCCTCGGAAGTGATAGTTTGTCACATCACCTTCACCAACGGTAGGTATTTGCTTATTATCTTCCACATACTAAGAATCTCGCTCTACAACTGGTCAAAAGTAAATCACGTGATGAAAGATAGTGAGCCCATCATTAATGGGAAAAGCAAAGTTCGTTACACTGTGTAGATAGTACTACTATCTTCAGTGAAAGTGCGTTGTACCGTGTAGATAGTAGCACTATCTACACAGTGCAACGAACTTTAATTGTATACGTTGCGTATTGTTCTCCTCTTTAAGCGCGTTTAGTGTTAGTACGCGAACTTTGGTCACGCGCGAACTATGGTCACAACACCATACTGCATGAACTGTACGTATCTACGTACACCGTTTGCTAGCTGTTAATTGATGACCTGTTGCTCTAAAATGACGGAAGAAGTGAAATGTTTCCGATGGGGAATATAAAGCAAATAATCGCCTTTTGGTTTCAGGCGATGGCAAACTATCACCTTCACGAACGGTAAATATTTGCTTATTATTCGTATGCTTTGACGCCCCCCCCCCCCCACCCTTCGGATAGTCATTTTACAATTATTCACGATCTGTTCGAGAATAAGGATAGGCCATGATAACCACATGATACAATTTTTGCCTCGGTTCTAAACGTATTCGTCATTTCACCTCTCACCAACAGCTGAACGAGAAATAGTCCGCGACATCAAAGAGAAGCTATGCTACGTCGCTCTAGACTGCGATCAGGAGATGCAAACCGCTGCGTTGTCATCGTCACTCGAGAAAAGCTACGAGCTCCCCGACGGTCAGGTTATCACTATCGGCAAAGAGCGATTCCATGCTCCCGAGGAGCTCTTTCAACCGTCTTTCCTCGGACACGAGATGACCGGAATCCACGAGACAGTCTACAACAGTGTCATGAAGTGCGATATAGATATCCGCAAGGACCTTTACGCCAATGTGGTGTTGTCCGGTGGCTCCACCATGTTTCCAGGAGTCGCTGACAGGATGCACAAGGAGCTCTCCGCCCTGACTCCACCCTCCACGACGATCAAAGTGATATCCGAGAGGAAGTACTCCTCGTGGATCGGTGGCTCCATCTTGGCTAATCTCTCCACCTTTCAGAGCATGTGCATCAGCAAGCAGGAGTACGACGAATTTGGACCACCGCTCGTTCATAAGAAATGCTTCTAAATAGAATCGTGAGAATACTTGGGTAGGAAATCTTTCTGAGACGAAGACTATGATTGTTCATAGAAATTGCTTTTAATCGGGTTTTACGAAATTTGCCAAACGATGACATGTTTTCTGAGTTTTTGAAATACAATGTCCTGACAACTATAAAAGTGTCTAGAACCTAGTAAGTGCTTTTAGAATATATTTTATGAACTCTGTGAAACAGTGGCTTATTCTGAATCTTGAGGGCAAAAATAAGCAATATTCTTCTCTGCAATCGAATTGTCTTCTCATAGAACATTGTTTTTTAACCTCGTTAAATGAACTTCCTATACCCATCCAGATGAATGTGTGGATGGTTAGTAAAGGTCCACAAACAGCTAATACTCGTAGTGAGCATTGTACATGTACTTATGAAATATTCAGTCGATATGATGGCTGAATTTGCCTCACTTTGTATGTGTATCCTAATCACTATATAACTAATTGAATAATCTACTATCCCATCGAGACCCCCTAAACTAGTCAAAGTAAATGTGCTATTATCTGGCCCCTTTTACCAACCAATAATTTTCTCTTCTTGTATATGTAAATTATTGTATGAAATGTATTGCTGTTGGTAAATAAATCAAATCAAAATTTTAAAAAATATCAGGCCAAGAACCATAGATCTAGGACATGCATGTAACTGTGGTTATTGTTTATTTAACACACCTAAGTGACTTATTAATGTACAAAGTAATGCGTTATTATGTGTACGAATATTTGTTAGTCATTAGTATTAATTACATTTAACCCTTGTTATCCTAATACACGATAGATGCAAAGGGTATATAGCCTATACCACCAACGTCATAAATAAACACGCAGGTGTGTCGATAGGTGTATATTATATCTGTATATAAAATATTACTGTTACAGTAGTTAGACGTTGACTTCATAAATCGATGAAAATCGATTATTTTCATACTTTCACTATTGATTACCTCGAAACCCTAGAATATTGTATTTACATATGAAATAGGAAAAATGTCGAATCAACTGGGATAAGTATGCAAGAGGAGATAGAGGAAGAGAGAGAATAAGACACAATATAAAACACAATATCGAATACATAAACAGAAATGGTGGAGGGGAAAAGGCAGGAGAAAAAAAGGAGCTAGTCGTTGCGAAATTTTAGGCGGGATTTTCAAATTTTGAACCCCCCCCCCTCGAAAAAAAATCTGCGTCCGCCACTGAGAACGTATTTGCTTTTTGCAAAACAACTAAACATTTTGTTTATGTTCTTTTAGAATGCCCCAAAGTAGTATTATTCTGGAAACGCGTTGTTGCATTTATTTGTTATACCTTTAAGGAAACACTGATAATAAACGAAACCAATACCTGATTGTTGGTGCAGATTCTAATTGTTCCAACACTAAAGATATAAATGTAATTATTACATATGCACAATATGCAATATATAAAATGTATATTGCATGTTTTTAAAAATGAACTGTGTTTGGATAACATTTCAGATGTTATATCAAATGCCCTTCAACATTATAGCCCTTGATTTTATCTGATTGTAAAGATGTCAAGAGATGAAGTGTAAAGTGAATGTATATCTCTGTTTCAATTATTTTGTTGTTATATGTATTTTATAACCGAATAAATACCTCTGAAGAGGAAATAAAAAATAATTTAAAAAAAATCTTTACTTTAATATCAATATCATTATACAAATAACGCACGGCCCAGAGTGCAATAGCGGTGAATGCAGTACGCGCGAGGTTTCTTTAGATTGGTGCCGCTCTGTGCAACGAGCCGCTTGCGGCGAGTTGACAGTGCGAACCATCTGAAGAAACCGAGCGTTTACTGCATTTACGTTTTGCACAACAGGGTCAAGTGCGTTATTTGTTTTATAAAATAGCGACACAAATAGCAACAAACGAAACTTTAGATCTAATAAGTTAGAGTCTACGAGAGTTCGCTCTAGATCTAGATCTAGAGTTATGTTGGTTCTACTTCTAACTGTTAGACTAAGACCTTGCAGGCTTACCAATAAGTCAATGGGATTCATTGCCTTGATTAAAAATAAAAATCCATACAGTGGGTCTAGAGACGAGTCTACATCAGACAGCTGAAATTCCTGGCTTCATTATAAAATCCAAAAGTCAAAACAGGCCTAAATCCAAGGCAAAAGTAAAATAAAATTTTGCTTTTTAATAATACCCCGCTTGCCGCTCTAGCTAGCTAGCTAGAGCTAAGCTACGCGTACGTTGCGCTGGGGATCATGGTGGAGCGTACAATATTAGCTACGCGTAGCCTACAATAATTGCAATGCACTCGAGGGAGCGCGTACTACACGTACGCGCGCGCACTGGATCTCCATGGTCACGCGTACGCACCGTGCAATATAACTTTTTACTGCGCTTTTTCTGCACTCATTTCTGCAAAATCGTGCTTGCATCAAAAATTTGTCAATGCCATGTGACGCGTATTGACCAATCACGATGCTTAAAATACTAGAGCCATTTTATAATATCTACTAATCTAGTGTTTGCACTAAGTTATATTTGCCAGGATAATTGAAGTTGTATGACACATGATATGTGCGCGATAGTTATATTGTGATATTGTTTGTTTATTTTTGTTTATATGCAGTTCTTAATGATGGTACTTTTGTCTATGACGATACAGTCTACAGAGCTTGAATAAAGACTAATATCTAAGCAAGCTAACACTGATTCAGCCGATGACGCAGGTTCGATTTTCGGTTCGGTTTAAAGGTCGGTCCCCAGACGTAAATGATCATATCAGATTGATAAATGTCTGTAAAAACCCAATACACACACACACTGACACAAAAGAGAACTTGTTATGACTGTCATCTTTGGTCGTTGATTATTAATAATCATCACTCAGGGCAGGCACACATAGAACAAGATTACATTTGCATACGTTTTTGACGATCCACATAATGTACACTGTCGCTCATAAAGTTGGAATATTTTTGTTTTAACCCCAATTTATGGAATTATTTTAAAAATAATTTAAAAATGATAGATCTAGATAATAGTATACATTCTCAGATTTTATTGAATAATAATTTGCCAATGTGTGTTTTGCGTGAATACTAAAGCACGTGTATGCTACTATGCTTATCAACTAGGGGACCTACGCCCTTAAGTCATAAATGGCACTAATATAGCACATCGACACGGTTTTGATCCTGGGGCCTCACAGTTACGAGGCCATTGCTTTGTCACTGAACCATGACTGTACGATGCGGGGGCTACGGTAAGGGGCAGTTCCCATAAATAAAATAAAAAACAGATAATGCAATAAATTTTCAATCATTTATTGCATTTTACCCCGGTCCCCAACATAAAAAACCCCTCTGGACGGCCATGCATTATGGCTCAAGGCATGGGCACACAGAGGATTTTGGGGGTGGCGGCCAGGATCAAAACTGTGTCGATGTGCTATATTTTAATTTATAAAAAGAAAAATTAAAAAACCTGCGTACGCGCCTGTATATACTACACCCCTTTTTAATATATTTGGACTTTGCGCAATCGCGATGTGTCATACAAATTTTAGATTAATAACAGGCCGAGCTTTATGAGCTTGCATTGCCTCATGTTTATTCACTGCTGTTATTAGGGACTTTTAGATTTGCACAACGAAAATGTGGATTGCTACGATCGACGTCCTTTTAATGCACTGCCATGAATGGACGTCAACGTATCAGTCCACACAGGCGCGAAAGCAGGGGGGGGTTGGGGTTAAACCCCCCCCCCCTTGATTTTTGTTTATGTGTATGTTTTGTGTATGTTTATTGTGAAGAAAAAAAAACCTTTTGATTTTTTTTTTTTTTTTATGGCTGAGTCGTTGCGATTTTTTTTTGGGACTCCAAAAAAAAAAAAAAAAAAGTGTCCGCTTACACCTCCCCCCCCCCCCCCCCCCCCCCCCCACTGAGCGACTTTTCGGCCGGCGCAATTTTTAAATTTCCCTGAGTCGTTGCGAAATTTTGGGCCCGATTTTAACCCCCCCCCCCCCCCCCCCCCCCCCTTGAACAAATCCTGCGTACGCCACTGAGTCCACAACGTGTTCGCCCTAGTGAGTGATAGATTATCGCTTATTCGGACAATTGGCTAATGTCTCTGAGGGTAGTGTTATTGCCCAGTCTACAATTTGTGTTAGAACTCGACGGTTGAGCCCTTTACAATAACTAATATGACATCAACAGGTGCATCTGAATTCTTTCAGCATTCTTGGCAAGCACATTAACAATAAATGCAATCTACTTCGGACACATTATCTGTACCATACGCAGATTGGTTGTACAATATTGTCAAACTTGAAGCCAACAATTGCAACAAAACCAGCAACCAAGATGATCATTGAAAATAATGTTTCAGTCCTGGTCATCGACAACGGATCGGGTACGACTAGGGCTGGTTTCGCAGGCGACGATGCACCACGAGCTGTCTTCCCATCTCTTGTCGGTAGACCGAGGAATCAGGTAAGATTAGGAATAGGGACTTTTAGATCGAGTGGATGAGAACGGCGTGAACGTCCACTGATCATGCGTGTCCATGGCAGGCCGTTTTAACATTTATTTCTATTTCTTGATATCAAGAAATGATTTTCTGTTGTAAAGCGACCCTTACAAAAGAAAAACCTAATGGTAAATGAATGGTGTTTGAGTAGTAGCATCAATGGTTAATGGTATTTCAATGGTGTGCCAATGGTGGATTCTGTATGGTGAATGGTGTTTCAATGGTGGTGTATGATGCTGAATGGTGTTTCAATGGTAGAGTCTGTATGGTGAATGGTGTTTCAATGGTGGAACTGTATGGTCAATGGTGTTTCAATGGTGGCGTCTGTATGGTGAATGGTGTTTCAATGGTAGAGTCTGTATGGTGAATGGTGTTTCAATGGAAGAGTCTGTATGGTGAATGGTGTTTCAATGGTGGAATTGTATGGTGAATGGTGTTTCAATGGTAGAGTTTGTATGGTGAATGGTGTTTCAATGGTGGAATTGTATGGTCAATGATGTTTCAATGTTGGAATTGTATGGTCAATGGTGTTTCAATGGTGGTGTCTGTATGGTGAATGGTGTTTCAACGGTGGAATTATATGGTCAATGGTGTGCCAATGGTGGATTCTGTATGGTGAATGGTGTTTCAATGGTGGTGTATGATGGTGAATGGTGTTTCAATGGGAGAGTCTATATGGTGAATGGTGTTTCAATGGTAGAGTCTGTATGGTCAATGGTGTTTCAATGGTGGAATTGTATGGTCAATGGTGTTTCAATGAATGGTGCCCATTCAAGCGTAGCGAGCGTAATCTCAATGGTATCCGAATGGTATTTAAATGGTGTTTGTGAATGGTATCTGTATGGTATTTTCAGTGGTACTTCCGAATGCTATACCATTGGTATACCATTGAACATTTTTTTGTAAGGGAATGGTAATCCTTGATATCAATAAATGATTTTCTGTTGTAAAGCAATTGTAATTCTTGATTATCAAGAATTGAATTCGCGATATCAAGAAATAGGAATAAATATTATAACGGCTTGCCATAGATACGCATGATCAGTTGACGTTTACGTCGTTCTCGTCCACTCAATCTAAAAGTCCCTAATGATAAAACAGATTGAACGTTTTACTCATTGAATCGCTATGTTTGAAGGGTGAAATATTGCCTTTCCAATAGAGAGAAGAAGTAGAAGACGAAAACGAAACAATTTCAATAACTTTCAAGCGAGTAAGCCAAACAGAATATGTTTATTACAATAATATCTTATTTGATTTTAATCTTTAAAATGACCTAGAAATGGTTTAAAATTGCCAATGTGAATTACACAATTATAGTAGCCTCTTGCGGCCCGAATATAAGAATTTAAGAATATAAGAATTTTGAAATATTTAAGAATATAAGAATTTTGGTATCCCGTGCGTTAAGCTATATCAGATTATAAAATGAACGTTTTCAATAATTTTTTGTTCTTCATTTGAATAAGAGGTTATCATATATTCTTTTTTTAATTTTCATTTAACAAAATATTTAAAAATTCTATTTAATTTGAAAATTCCATTCACTTATTTCTTGTAAATGATCAGTTATTTCATGTGGATGAAACAGGGCCTCATGGAAGACCACCAAATTGGTGATGTGCCACCCTGTATAAATATCAGAAATAAATAAATAAATAAAACGATTTCCCGAATATGTATACATGTTGTAACTTTAAAGGTACTATGTCCCTTTTGCAGACAACCTCAAATGCTGTAGAACTTTGCAGGAATTATGAATATGTCATGTATGTCCTATCTGTGAAATTTAAACGTTAGCAGTGTCCTCATATTCAAATTATGCAAGGAAAACTGTTTACTTGCTAGACTTCACTGTCAGACACTATTGAGTGACTGACTGGCTTTTTTTCTTCTTTGGTAATAACATACATGAAAAGAGTTGTAAAGGGTACATGAGTATTTGTCTACATCAATAACCCACTTCTTGTGATGCCCAAGATTAAACTGATTGAATCTTTGCGCAGCATAAAACGTATGACCATTCGGTACAATTGCCTGAAAATCAAGACTATTACTTTTGGGCTCTATAGCCCTAAAGTCGATTTGACAACTAATAGTCGTTATTTTCCCACTTGAAGACATTTTCAAGCCCCACCTTTTTTAGGGAAGTTCTAAATTAGTATTATCTTTCAAATGCAGTCGGAATTTAACTTTTTCATTTTTTTGGCCTGCAAATGGGACATAGTCCCTTTAAGGGGACGGGTGCCGGGTGATGTGTGTGTATAATTGGGTTTTTACAGACTTGTATCAATCATATATGTCTGTGGACCGATCTTAAACGTCACCATCCGAAAGACGTGACTCAGTTTCGAACCTGCGTTATAGTTTGTAACTTCCATTGTTAGCTGGATCTCGAACGCATATGCCTGGTATCCTCTATTTTGTATACATATGAAATAACGTGCGAAACAACTGAATACAATTCAAATTGAAACGTATGTCGCAGGTGGCAGACATTTATTTTCCCTATTTTTTTTTTCACTAACAAGGGCATGCCTGCTAATGGTTTGAAAGAAAGCTACGTCGGCGACGAGGCCCAGAGCAAGAAAGAAATTCTAACCCTCAAATACCCGATCGAACACGGTGTCATCACAAACTGGGACGGCATGGAGAAGATCTGGCATCATGCCTTCTACAACGAGCTCCGCGTCGCCCCCGAAGAACACACAATACTCTGCACTGAGGGTGCGATGAATCTCAAATCTAACAGAGAAAAGACGACACAGGTAAATTCTATTTTTAACCGAGCTCTTGCCCCTCTTTTCGATTGAAATTTTCTTTAAAAACAATAAAATCCTCAAATAAGCCATAAATTTGGATTCTCCATCCCATTTCATTTTTATTGGTTTGCTCCTTTTCCGGAGTTTCTTTAATTTCCCTCCCCCCCCCCCCAATCACCTACTTATTGTTCATTTGCTCTCTACCTCTCTTTCCACCCCCCCTCTCTCTCTCTCTCTCTCTCTCTCTTCCTCTTTCCATCTCTCACCCTCTCCAATGTCTTTCGACTTTTTGCTCTCTGTCTAACGTCCTTTCCTTCATATATTAACGATTCTGGACTTTGTATCATGAACATTAATGTCAAAGTGAAAAAGTATATGGTTATATTGGTTATTTATGTTTTGATAAACTTCTCATTTCATTTTTACCCTCGTTAAAGGTACTATGTCCCATTTGCAGGCCAAACAAATGAAAAGGTTAAATTCCAACGGCATTTGAAAGATAGGGCCTAACACTAATTTAGAACTTCCCTCAAAACAAAAGTGCTTGGAAATGTCTTTTTGTGTGAAAATAACGTACCGTTAGTTGTCAAATCGAGTGCGGTCGTTTAATTAAAAAGTCTGAATTACAGACCCTTGTACCGAATAGTCGTAAGTTTTGTGCTGTGTGATGATTCAATCAGTTTAATTTTGGCCTTTACAAGAAGTGGGTTAAATGCGCATGTGCCCTTTAGAGCCCATTTTATGTATGTTTGTACCAAAGGAAAAAAAAGTCAGACAGTCACTCAATAGTGTCTGACAGTGAAGTCTAGAAAGTAGACGGGGTTTCCTTGTTCGAATACTAGGACACTGTTAACGTTTACATTTCACAGATGGACATACGTGACATATTCATAATTCCTGCAAAGTTCTACAGAATTTGATGTTGGCTGCAAAAGGGGTACACAATACCTTTAATAAATATGAATGTAAATATGTTAATTTCTTTTTCTCTGTTTTCATAGATAATGTTCGAGACATTCAACGCACCCGCTTTCTACGTGGCACGCCAAGCTGTCTTGTCCCTCTACGCCTCGGGTCCGATAACTGGGATTGTCTTTGATGTTGGTGGGGGTACCTCACACGTAGTGCCGATCTATGAAGGCTACGCCCTCCCTCATGGCATTAGTCGCCTTCCTCTCGCTGGGGATGATCTTACGCATTATTTGATAACGATTCTCGCTGAACGAGGATATTCATTTGTCAGTTCCGGTAAGTTATACTAAATATCTTATATTAGGCATTTGTAAGTGGCTTTAACATTTGCAAAATGTAGAGGAAAGGCGGGAAAATACCCCCACCCCCCCCCCCCCCTCCCCTCCAAAAAGTCTCAATGGGAACATTTTGGTTCAGTAATTGCATTATCTGATGAACTGAACATTTGAGGCAATTTGATAAGCTAATCAGTGGCGCCGAATCTCGGTGAGGGGCTACAACTGGCCGCCCCTTTCCTTGAAAACCGATCTGAATCGCCCCTTCATTCTCTCATTTCTCAAAAAAGCGACCTTTTAAAACATATGCTCGTCTTTTCACCTATCACCAAACAGCTGAAATAGATATAATCCGCAACATCAAGGAGAAACTGTGCTACGTCGCCCTCGACTTCGATCAGGAGATGCAAACGGCTGCGTCGTCATCGTCACTCGAGAAGAACTACGAGCTCCCCGACGGCCAGGTCATCACCATCGGCAACGAGCGATTTCGTGTTCCCGAAGTTCTCTTCCAACCGTCTATCTTCGAGTTGCCCGGCATCCACGACATGGTCTACCACGGTGTCAAGAAGTGCGATGTCGATATCCGCAAGGACCTTTACGCCAATACGGTGTTGACCGGTGGCTCCGGCATGTTTCCAGGAGTCGCTGACAGGATGCACAAGGAGCTCTCCGCCCTGGCTCCACCCTCCACGACGGTCAAAGTGATACCTGACAGGAAGTACTCCGCGTGGATCGGTGGCTCCATCTTGGCTTCTCTCTCCACCTTTCAGAGCATGTGTATCAGCAAGCAGGAGTACGACGAATGGGGACCAGTGATGGTTCATAAAAAATGTTTCAATTAAATTTTACGAACTTTGCCAACCATTTCTAAAAGTGTCGAGAACCTAGAAAGTGCCTTTTAGAATATATTTCATGAACTCTATGAAACAATGGTTTATTCTGAAACTTCAGGGGGGAAGCAATATACTTCTCTGAAATCAAAATGTTTGTTCATATAACATTGGTTCTTAACGTTGTTAGATGAGGACCGACGGCTTTAGGTCCTCTCCGATGGAACCGGATGCCTCACTTTGTATTTGTATCCTAACCACTATAGAATTGATTGAATAATCTATTATCCCATCGAGACCCCCTAAACGAGTCAAAGTGAATATCAGGCCAAGAACCGTAGATCTATACTTCTACTTCTACTTCTACGACGATACTCAGCAGGATCCATAAGTCAGGATGTAGTGCTGAGGAATAAGCTATCTAGTTCTTGGTCTAGATGCTTGGTGGAAGCGCTCCCTTGAAGCCCTCCAGTGAAGTAGCGTCAAGGGTGATCTTTGAAAGTGCATTCCACGCAGTTACTATTGTTCATTTAACATTTAAATAAACGCGCTGACCAGTGTGTCGATAGATGTATATTATATGTATATCTGTATATAAAAGATTACTGTAGTTAGACGTTGACTTTATAAATCGATGTAAATCGATTATTTTCATTCTTTCACTATTGATTACCTCGAAACCCTAGAATATTGTATTTATATATATGAAATAAATAGCTACAATTTCGAACAAAATTCTGCAAAGACTACATAATAGGCTACTGTACAGAGAGAGAGAGAGAGAGAGAGAGAGAGAGAGAGGGGGGAGAAAGAGAGAGAGAGAGAAATAGAGAGAGATAGAGAGAGAGAGAGAGAGAGAGAGAGAGAAGGTAGGGAAACAAATGTCGAATGACGACTGGGATAAGTATGCAAGAGGAAAAAAAGAGTGAGGTAGGAAGAGAGAGAATAAAAGAGTGGGACAAAAATAGATGAAGAGAAACGAAATTTATCAAAAACAGAAAAGGCAACGGTGGAGGGGAAAAGGCAGGGGGGAAAAAGGAACTAGACTATGAATCTCGTTCACAAAGTTCCAAATTCTAAATCAAATAAAACGAATGAAAAGAAACAGTCTAGTTTCGTTTCAATACACCCACTGCGACTTACTATTTTTCATGAGTAATTTCAGACCATAGCCAATACTTAATAGTCTCACGTTAAACCAGAATCTTATTAGACAGTGATTGGACTTTGGAAATCATATTCTCATTTTCATGTACATGTAGGTCAATGGCTCTTGAAATGAACAAAATATTTGATTAGTATAGTTCAATGTCGAAGAAGAAAAAAAGGTGATGTGAATTACTCGAGCACAAAAAGTAGTGAATAAGCTGACACCATATTTGGACATCAGTGTGAACGCTCCTTGCCCGCCCGGTATTAGAATATTCAAATGCGACCACCATTGCTAACCATAAAAGGCGAGTGTTAGACATGCCGATACCAATATTAATAGCTAGCTTGCTTGCGTGCTCGTCAGAGAACTTTGGACATGTGACGACTATTTCAATTTGTCTTTTAATTAATCAAATAATCTATTTATGTATTTGCTTATTTGTATGTTTGTTTGTTTGTTTATTCATTTATTATTTATTACTTATTTTGTGCTATTATTATTAATCGTTACTAATTGATATTACCACTATTATGATTATGTAGTAGTAGTAGTAGTAGTAGTAGTAGTAGATATAGTAGGTTGTAGTTTTACGTAGTGGTAGTAGTAGACTAGTAGTAGTGGTTGTAGTAGTAGTAGTAGTAGTAGTAGTAGTGGGTAATATTAGAAGCATATCCTTCATAGAAATTGAAATACGAAAAAAAATCGATCGCAATTTTATCAGAAACGCAAGAGTCGTTTTTTAAAACGCTACATCCATATTTGGTGAGAGGCGCCTGCAAATTATATGTAGACCATGGGTAAAATCAATAGCTGATTTGCATAACAAACACATTCGCTCGACCGAGGTACACTGATCCACTGTGATAGTGTCCACGTTTGGAATGGGAGCACCTTTGCACACACACACAGGTAACAATGAATAGTCTTCCGCGTAGACCGTCTAAACATACCAGCGCAAAATGATTTAGAGAGAAGCCATTTAGACCGTTTACTTCATGTATTAACATATTCAAATGTTTTGTATACTTTTTAAAGAAAGGTTGTTCTTGACAACATGAAAGCTTGCCCGAGGCTTGCCAGCCATAGCAACAAGTAAGATATGCAAATTGGATTCCAAATATTGTAGTTCATTCATTAATGTTTAACATTTAATGGAATTCCTCGTCACTGTACAATCATGTAGGTCCCCAGGAAAGGAAAATCTATACCTTTGAATATGTTAGTGAACCAGTCTGCTGACTACTGACTATGATTGTACCAAGCCGAAGTATTTGTCTCGTATCAGTTCGAAATTTGTTAAATTATGAATACTGGCACTGGAATTAACTTGAAGAGATTGTAGAGGAGAAATAGGCGAGAATGATTGTTATTGTTATGATAAATAAAGGGGGCATGCCAAATGGCGGAAGCCTGCGAGATTTCTCGTAAGATATCTCTTCTAAAAGTAATGCTCACTTCTCCTAGCTTCTCCTATGCTCTCATGGGCTGTCGGTCTCATGTACATTTAAGAATTTTCGTTTTTTTTTTTCTTCGGTTTCGTAAGGTGTCGATAGGTCAACTTGGATGTTCCAATCTCTAAGAGATCCACAGAGATGCAAGGCTAGGCTTAGACTTATTGCTTTAAGACGTTATCTAGCTATTTCAACTTGTTTACGCATAATTTGTTTTCTAAAGCAGAATAGGTTAGTTAATACATTTTATATAGAACCACGATAAGTACTTGTAGATATGTCTGAAAATAAAGGCTAATACTTCTTCATTCTGTCACGCATGCGCAGCTTTTAGGGGAATCCCTCGGTTCACGGTGACTAATAAAGTTTGTTGACGCCTTGATTATCTTTTGAGATGGATAATTATAGTGTACGTCCGCTTTTTAAATATTGTCATTGTTATTATTTTTCCACCACCACTACTGCTATTACTTCTACTACTACTACTACTACTACTACTACTACTACTACTACTACTACCACCACTACTACTCCTATACTACTACTACTACAACAACAACAACTACTATTACTACCACCACCACCACTACTACTACTACTACTACTGTAATCATCTTTTAGTATTCATCAATATTATATTCTTTCTCACACTTGTGCTTTTTATGGGTTTTTTTTTTCATTTACTTTTCTCCCCCTCTCCCCTTCTCTCTCTCTCTCTCTCACTCACTTCTTTCCTCCGCGTGATTCTCCTTTTCTTTACTTCATTACGTTCTTTCTTTTTCTCCCCATTTCTCTCTCTCTCTCTCTCTCTCTCTCTCTCTCTCTCTCTCTCTCTCTCTCCTCTCCCATCTCTCTCTCTCTCTCTCTCTATGTATTTTCATCACTTCCGCACTCAACCTCATGCGTTATCACATCCCTTCTCCATCCATCACGCCAACATTTTCCTTGAGTCGAAAGAGCAACAATGCTATTTATCATTTCGGAATTCAGGAACAAGACGTATTTGTTTGTATATATTTAGTCACTGGAAGAAACATAATATGATTCAAATGTTTTAGGCACAAATATATATTCTCAAGATCTCTATCAAAATATATGATTACATTTGTCAGATTATCACCAAAAAGGGCTATCACATTTATGTTCCAACCATACATGTAAGGCTACGTGAGCAACGTCAACAGTGAATACAACTTCGTATTTAATACATAGATTCAGAAAATAAACATATATTGTCATTTACTTCGGGAATGTACATCTACATCTAGAATACTAAATACTAAATATGTTTTTGTTAATAAAACACTGAAGTTATTGATAACTGCGTCATGTTTATGTACATTATCATTCATTATTTCCTCCTTTCATAATTACTTTTAGACTACGCTCAAGAAAATACAAAACATTCATGTATAGAGAGTTCATTTATACATTTTACTACAATTAATGAACGCACACAACGATTATTTTTATAATTTAGGGAAATTCATGAAATACACTGATATGATAACGAACCCGCAACAGTATGTACAACATTGACATAAAAAACGCCACATTGGCAATAAAATAAGCTTATAATAAAAGTACAGCCCGCCATATTTTAAAATAAAACTTGTTAATTGCAGACCATATCTATCTGAAAATGTCGAAGGAAGAATCTGAAAATGTTGAAGTGTTAACAATATATACATGTACAATTAATAATGGATCCAGAGGGGGCGCAAGGGGCAACAGCCCCCTTTTATAACTCAATCTCACAAACCTTAAGTACACAAAAATCTACCCCTTCCCCCCCCCCCCCCCCTCCCGATATGGTTCTCGACGTAACCCCTTTTAAATATTCGCTCCAAACAGCCATCAATCTGAAAATGACCAATATATTCCGGAATTGTGCCCCCATCTTTTAAAGAATTCTGTATCCACCCCTGGAAAAAGTATGCACTTGACAAGTCTATGAATTAGTAAATCACAATCATCCTCATTGTCAGTCAATACCGTAAATGTAATGTTGATTCAACGTAAGCAATTAAAAGTTAGTTTACTGCATACAAAATAATTCGCAACGAAACATAACACTACCATGTTAACTTTTTGATTGTCAGTATTGATTGCCGAAATCAAAATAACCGAGATTTTTGTTTCTCTCTAAGCAAATTAATTACTACTTAATAGTCATTACATTAATTAATAGGTTTTATATGAATTATTTCAATATCGATAATTTCATTCAGAAATGTACTCTAACAATTACTGCTAAGTAAAGTTCTAACAAGATTTTGGGCATTTGCAAAAAAATTTGCAAAATTAGTTCAATTCACGATATAACATGTACAATGATTATAAGAAAAGACAATATATAAGTAAAGAAGAGGTAATACGATGAAAGATGTCATATAAATTACAACAATAAGTCTGGCAGTTTTTACAAAAAGAAAAAGAACATGAATGTCCTCTTCATTGTTTAGAATCCATTGTGTTGCTGCATGCAATGATATCCCAAAATACGGATGAGAAGATGAAAATTATTTTATTTGTTTATAGATTCTAAAAATTGACTTTTTGAGCATAACACATAAACCTTAGGTCAAATAATGATTATACACACAGTATTTCCAGAGAGTGTATTTTCCCAGCGCATTTTTATTGATTTACAAAGCTTTACATTAAGACGACATTGAGTCGGTATTATCTGCCCTATATGAATATGTTTTTCCTTTAGAAAAGGAAAATAAATTCTTAATTTATCGTCATTTTCGACATTTTTAAAGGTAATACAAAGTTTTGGGAAAATTTAGAAAATTGGGTGGTGGTGATTCTTTTCAATTTTGATATATTTGGATGCTCCTGTGGATGTAATATAAGCACTAGAAAAGTTAGCACCTAAAACGCTTCTGCTTTCGAGAAAAATTGAATATAAAAATTTACCGGTGCTCCCGGTAAATTTTGATAAATTTCAAAATAGCGCCTACGGCCGTACAATGGTACCTGCGACCATGAACATTTCAGAATATGTAGTTGTGATATATAATTTCCAAACGGGAATAGCTAATCGGTCCATTTTAGTCAAGAAAAATTGTTTTATAGCTTAATTAATATCTTGACCTTGAGAGGGAGCTATACAACATAAAGAGTTTATTATTTATAATTTCATAACTTTAGAATCGATTTCAACCGCGACAACGATCACTGAATATTGTAGGGTCGCATATGCTTCCAATATGTTCATTTGAACCAAATTCGTGACCCCATACCAAAACTTTGTAATACCTTTAATATAAGTCCAGAAAAAAAGTTCCATCCACGAGATATTTCATAATCAATCGAATCAATCGTATTAAAAAATATTTAACTTTAAAAATAATTATGTGATTTCTAGAAAAATTGAGGAGTACCTAGATTCAACTTGAGGGTGTGCTCTGCCTTCACAGGTCTATACAAAAATATTAGAATAGTCCTAATAGGTAAATATAATTTGACTGGCCTTCGACTTTTAACAATACGTGTATACCTTTCAATTTCAATCCGATTTCTGGTATTGATAGAAGAACATCTGGAGGTGTTTCACAAAGGTCCTAGGTAGAACTCTAAATTGGACTTAACATCGATGGAGAGCCAGTTGTAGCCTTGAAATGCAATATATTCAAAAGCAGAAATGCAAGTATTATAGACTTTTCATAAATTCCAAATAAAGAACATGAAATCTCCTTGATAATAGAAAATATGAATGATTTGAATCAACATTTTATGCCTTTTAAAATAAGTTTTACAAAATATTTTCAAGGATGCTAACGGCTTTCCATAATTGTTAAGTGCAACTTAGGATCTTTGTGAAACACCCCCCTGGACTCTCTTCTTTCACTTCTCCGTAATCCATATATTTTATTCCTTTTTGTGGGTCAGGATAAAATCATTCTGGTAGAAGTACTCGACACCCCATGATCGCGTCCAATCGTTCATTGCATCCACGTGCTCGATCTGCTTCACATCAAATGAATCTAAAGAAGATAAGAAGAAAAGAGGGAAGTACAGGTGAGAAAGCATTATTAGGGACTTTTAGATTTGCACAACGACAACGTGGATTTGCTACGATTGACGTCCTTTTAATGCACTGCCTTGAATGGACGTCACACGTATCAGTCCACGCAAATCTAGAAGTCCCTATTATTAAACGGGACTGCACTACTTGTAGCTACTAGCGTTCTTTAGATAGACAACGATGCCTATGCGGTACCCGTTGGTCCACCATGCCCCCCCCCTTTTTTTTTCTTATGTTAATTGAGAGCTGGTTTGATGAGATAAACACCTGTCAGTGTCCATGCTGGGTGTCTAATCCCCCTGTCCAAATTAGTACAGACGGGCTTTAAGAGCTTGCTGTTACTAGCTGTCCTGGGCGTAGCCAGAGGGCACAAAGGGACATGCCCCCTCGTTCTGCTCATCTGCCTTGAAAAGAAAAAGGGCACCACCATGTACACTTCTGGCTATCCTCGGTTAAAATCGCTGGTTTCATTATACGAAGAGAGGCTTCAAACTAACATCATGAACTGAACGCAACTAATATTCAACCACTTTATCCTTTCCTCCCTAATTCATTCTTTAAAACAATAAGCTACATAACAATACAGAAAATAACTTCTAACATTTTACCGACATTATCAACTTCATAACCAGAACGCCACAGGCTATCGTTGATCAAACAGAGCTAAACTTTTAACTTTATAACAATTTTCATCGGGAATTGATGACTACACTGTAAAAAATAATTTGTTCATTGTAATTTTTACGTATTTTTTCCATGTAGAATTTACTTGAAAACATTAGTTTTGCCACTTACGCACTAAATTTAAGTCTTGCTAACTCAAACTTTCAAGTTAGTAGAACATACGTGGAATATTTAAGTAAAATCAAATACATAAGAACTTTAAGTAATTTCAGCTTGTATTAATTTAGTAATTTTAACTAAAAATCAGAAATTATACGTATTACTCAAACAGTTTTTGTTGATTATTCTTATCTTTTTAAAGTAAGGACCGATGCAGTGCGTAATAAAAGTATTTACATAATTTATGAATATTCATTAAGACCAAATTAAACTCTTTTTTTAAAATAAAACGATTCTTTTTTGTGGTTGAATGAAAATTTAAGGACTTTAAAACATTTACTAATTCATTAAACATGGCTAAGCAAAGACAAGACAATTTTTAATTGTTACCCAGTTCAAAACAAATCAAAACTTGATATTTCAGGAAAATGTCAACCAATTTTCCTTTTAAGATGCTACGATCAAGTATATATAAAATTTGGAGCCTTTCAATATGTGTCGAATCTTAATCTTAAATAGAAGTAGTGAATGATTAGTGGATGCTACTTGTTAGATTAAATGGGTACCAAATCGTGCAATATGTAATCCTATCATAGCTTTTTTTTAATTATTTAAAATGATTACAATACTTAAATTATTTACGTTAATGTAACTCGATTTAACTGAGTAAAAATTTATTCAGCAAAATAAGTAAATTCTACTTAAGATGCCGTAGGTAATATTTACTTAATAAAAATAAGGCAATTCTTTTCCTCAATTTTATTGAGTTATTTCGACTATTATTTTTTTACAGTGTACAAAGTTAACGTAATATATCGTATACAACATCAAAGAGATAACAAATTCACAAATGTTAGCTACATAATTCTTACCGAAGAACCTCTCCAAATCTTTAGGATCTGTAGTGTGGGGAGGCCCAGCGAAAACGGAATGTTCAAGTTCAAAGCAGTCGAGAAGATATCGGCCATCTTCTTTTAGTAACTTCGATATGACGTCACAGTACCTTGAATTTCGGAGGCAAAGTTAGTACAAAAATAAATGACTGATGACAATGATTGATAATGACAATGACAATTATTTTTTATTTCTTTAACGGCTCCTTCTGGGGCACGGAAGTATTACAGTTGAATAGTACATATATAATGTTCAACAATGATATTCATATAGAAAATATTTTGTTTAACACACACAGAAAATCTTTAAAAACAAGAAAATCTTTGGCAGCGAACAACAAACAAATGAAGGCAAGCTTGATGAGTCAGATAGGGTATAATAATTAGATAAATTTGAATTAGCTAAGATGTGTTTAACCATTTTGGGGGGGCAAAAGAATATTATTGGTATAAAGTACATCTACTTATTAACATTATTTAAATAGGACTTTATAAACGCTGTGAATGATTATTAACATTATAATGTCAAAAGAGTTTCATAAGCAATATGAAATGCATGCCTAAAAAATAAATTCACCTTATTTTTAACATTAACATTATTTGAATAGCACTGTTTGTAAATGATGGGGATGATTATTAAAATTATAATGGCAATAGAGTTTCATAGTCAATATGAAATGCATTCCTTAAAAAAAATATATAAAAAAAATCACATTTGTATAGTTATCCGTATGAAATATTCCGGAAATCCGCCTACCTTTGTCTATCCGAGGGATTCATTGCCGCGCAGGAACCGCGGTCCCAGATACAGTCAAACTGACCGACGAGGGCGCTCGTCACGCTGAAGAAATCACAGGCATAGAGTCGTACATCGCAGTCAACACCCTGATGTGAAAATAAGGATTAAAAATATTTATAATAATAATAATTTTTAAAAGGAGGAACCGTTTAAAATGATAATCTGTTTCTGGCTATGGATTGGATTGAAATGGGTGAGGGAAAAGAGAGATCGAATGCAAATAAGAATACCGAATAACAGAAAGAGGGAAAATTGTTGAAAATAAAGTAGAAAGTAGTACTTTTCACGAGTGAGAATCACAAGGGGGAGGGAGAGCGAAACACAAATTTTAATTCAATTATCTTCTTATCGAGGTCCGAATGATTGAAATTTCGTCTTTTTGTTTACATAATGTCAAAGATAAACTATAGTTCTGGTAAATATAGAAAAGTATAATAGCTGAGTAATGAGCACAGAAAGATAAGGAAATCTGAGTAAGTAGGCCCGACACCCCGACACCATGTGCTTAATACAGGTCACTATGTGCATATGGGAGTTTTTTTTTTTATCGAAGATGATGCCCAGTGAGTTTTTGTGCGTTATTTCACTGGTTTAAACAACCAATTTATTGCAGGATAAAAAAATCCAGAATATATCATTACAATTATCTCTCAAACTACGATTCCCATACCAGAGGTCAAGATAAAGCCCCATTGCACTATACTAATAACTACTTGCACCCTCTATTATAGCAAACAATGCCTAATCGGTGCCTGTTAGTCCCCCATGATCCTCTTTTTCTTATGTTAATTGAGAGCTGATTTGTAGGGAGGTCTAATCCCACTGGTGCACACGGGCTTTAAAACTAAAATCTGCAGTTCCTAAATGATAAATCAGCACTGTGGCCCATTATCTCGAGTATGAACATGATCAAAGAAGGGGAAGAGGGAAATATGGAAGAGCGCCATCTGTCTACGAACCAAAAAAGGAAGGTATCCCCGAACAGGCAAACGTGCATATTGTCAGCAAGATTGAACAAAAATCCCTACCAACTCTATTCTTTTTAGAAGGGGTGGCTATTAAATCGAATGTACTGGCAAAGAGAATAAGACCCCTTTACTGGCAAAGTGATCAATGTGTAAACAGAAAGTACATTGGAAAGCTTTAACATTCAGGGGTGGGTGTCATGACCCGTGCATACCCCCATCAGCTACGCTAAAATGAAATAATTATTAGAACAAAATAATTATCTCCGACCAAGAAAAATCGACTACAACATACTTCTAATTAATATCAATTATGTTTTATGCAGGAATTCTTTGATTATTAATGAATTGATGAGGGTGTGACTGAAAGGGGGCCAACAATCAACGAACTAAGTTGAATTTGGTTTTGTCATCATTTTTAAAGTGCAATGAGCTCTCATATGTAGATATGTCTCGGTGACACGTATATTCAGCTGCACATGCTAAAACAAATTGTTCTGTTCATTCTTCAGGTATACAAATTTAAAACGAAAATATTTGAAGGGTCTGTTTTCTTTCTAAACCTCCGATTTTGGCAAGATTTTAAATTGTTGGATAAATATGTTATTGTCATTTTGCGCGTAAGTATGTATTTTTCAAATCGACAATTTTGTCATGAAAAGAAATATTAATAAATTTAAATGAATTGCACATAGACCTCTACTCTATCCGATTATGAGGAGACGGTTGCCGAAATATGAGATGAACATTGTCCCGTTTTGGTAATTTCGAATTGCCCGAGGGCTGCAGTCCACCCCCGTCACCAACTGATGCACCTGTGATTATCACAATTACAATAATCTGAGACTGAACTATATATAGCTTGTACATCACAGATGCATTGTATATACTAATCATATCACTCAAAACCGTCAACTAATTAAAACTGACTAGACACACCATTCAAAATATCATTCGCATTTATTTTCATCAGACACTTTCCATCCTCTTCTAAAACGTGTGGTCTTCTGAGAACCCTTTCTGGATTAGATTAGTCTTACTAATCGGCCAAGTCCATTGTCACTCATAATCCAATCAAGTCCGTTTCCATGTCCAGCCAGCGATGGCTCATGTCCACGATTATGAACTGATACACATCCAATTTATCAGAAGGAAATCCAGCGTTTAAACCCAGACAGTCAACATGAATAATAGCGGTCAGGCCTGCCCCACCCAACAATAAATGAGTGGCTACTGGCCATAGATAAATAGATAAATGGTTTATGAGCTATCCCATTTTGTATTATTATTATTATTATAATGTGGGGCTAGACCAGCAGAAAGTAGCAGGAGTTATGGTTTCCCATGTATTGCTTTCAGATTTTATCTCTCAATTTCCAAGTTTTAGCTTATAGTCTGCAAAATTAATGTTCTTGCCGACACCTTATTACATGTATCTGCATTACCATGACGAAGGGATTGTGCGTTTGTAAGGGGGGTGGGGTGGGGGGGGGGGCGTTTTGACCTATATAGGCATCTAGATGATATGCTTAAATACTAAGGGGGGAGGGAATGGGGCGTGAAAACTGATCACGAAATACTGACCCTTTTTTAGTATTTTATCTGTATTATTACAATTATATTTTAGCTGAATTATGTACTGGCATCAAAAGTCTGATTTTTGGTTCCATTATCAGTGATTATTAGTTTGCTCTTGTTTTGTTTTATTATGTATTGTAATATTTTACTAATTATCAATGTCTTTATTATTTTACATTTTGATAGTATTAAGTTATACAGGGCTATCTTGCAAATAATTTTTCAATTTACTGAAGAGACTACCCTGTATATAAAGAACATCGAATAAATATTACTTTTACCATTGCTTTCTAAATATAATTGTATTGGTCACAGTTGAACCAAGCATTTATGTCACATAGTTGTGTTGTCCCATATACCCACACGTGTGTGCAGTGTTTCTCAATATTTGTGATATTCAGCAACATTTGCTTATAATTATTATAGTAACATGTATTATGATAATCAGCGCTAAATTTCACTGCTTGCAAACACTAATTAAATCTTAAATATTTCAGTTTGAAGTTGGAGGTCAGCACCGGAGGGAGATATACACCCCTTTCCTTAATTTAGACAACTTTTTGACCCTCTGTCGGGAATTTTGTTTAATATCAACACCCCACTCTACTCGGCATTATAATGGCCTCTGTTACAAATATTTATTCATTAATTGTTGTAAATGGTTATGATTGATTTGAAATGTTTTGTTGGAAACATAAAAAAATTTGAATTGAATTGAATTGAATGGCCTCTTAATGCCCCCTGATCATCAATTATCATCATCTGTCAGTTGCAGAGACCCTCCGCCTCCCTCTCAATTCCTCCATCATAAGCAAAAAACACTCATTAAAATTTTCATTCGAAAAAGAAGAATAAATGAACTACAACGCCCCTCCATGGAGCCCCCTCCCAAGCAGCAACGCGCCTGTGGACCGATAGTCATTGTAAACCACTCAGCATAAACTATATATATTTTAACCAGCTTTCGCAGAATGGGTGTTGGGAAAAGTCATTGTGCCAAAGTCAACGGTGCAAATATATCATATTTCAGCGGGGGATAGCAGCGGGGGCTATCATTATAATTAATTTTTCCTGTCGCGTAAGCCTGTTACTAGAGATGACTCAGTAAAGGTTATCAACTGATTTTGTCAAAATCTACAGCAGGAGAAGGGGGCATAGCCGACACCCCTTCCCCCTTTCGGTAATGATGCCTAGGACTATGACAAGGAGGGGGCGGGGGATGGGGGGGGGGGGGGAGTTAAGGTTGGAGAACGTTGGGAAGAAAAGCGCAAATGAGGAACAAATATATTGATGTGGATGAGGGAGAAAGAGGGAGTAGGAGAGGGTGATAGAAAGAAAAGAGAGAGAGAGAGAAAGAGAAGAGGGAGAAAGGAAAGAGGCGAAAGGGAGAAAGAAGGAGAAAGAGAGAGTAAAAGGGGATAGAAAAAAGAGGGAGAAACAGAGAGAAAAGAGGGAGAGAGAGAAGAGGGGAAAAAGAGAGAGAGGGGGAAGAGGGGAAAGGGAGAGAGAAGGAGAAATAGAGAGAAAAGGGAGAGAGAGAAAAAGGGAGAGAGAGAAAAGGGAGAAACAGAGAGAAAAGAGGGAGAGAGAGAGGGGAGGAGGGACAGAGAGAGAGAGGGGGAGAGAGAGGAAGAGAGAGAGAGGGAGAGAGAGAGAGAAGTATAGTGGAGAGGGGTGAGGTGAGATTTGAGAGGGGTGCAAGAGGGAGAGATCGGAGCTGAGGGATTATTCGTTATACCCCAATTATATCCTCATGCTTAATGAGAGTGCTTCTGCAGTAGTCCTGCCAATCCAGTATTGCCTGCTATTGTAGCTATGCGTGGGCTAAATGTATTCCGCGCTCATGTGCACATACGATAAGATCATATCATAGACTGCTCTACACATATTATGCAGAAATAAGATATTTTTCTTATTCTGAATAAAGACATCCCCGATATGCAAGTACGATACGACCATTTGACACTCTCTGCACATACTACTTCTTCGTATTCTTCAATCCCCTTTTCAAGTTTGCTGTTTCCCCTTCCCTTTAACACTTTAAAAATAGTCATTTATGTAGAATAAAATGGCATTTACAATAATGTTAATGTCCATTTATTGAACTGAAGGGTAGCTTTAAATCGGCAAAACATTAAAGGTTGGAATACCCGTTTTGCAAACTACACAAATCGGAAGCAAAAAAATACGACGTCTTTTATGTTCAAGTTCATGGTTCTTCCTGTCAAGATACAACGATTAGTTGTTTTTTTTAAACACTGTAGGCTGCAAATAAAAGAAAAAATTACTAGTGTTGCCAATTTGATAAAAAAGGGATCATCAATCAAGCCTTTCGAAACACCCCTCTCTTCTTGGGTAAATTACCTTGAAAAGTTTTCCTTTTGGTCCATCTTTAATTTCTTCCTCCTCGTACTTCAGGTCATGACCTTCGAAGAACTGTCTGCAAGCCATCTCGGCGATCTCGACACCGACCACCGAATGTCCTTTATCGGCTAACCTGCGAACAAAAGATACAGACGTCGACGTCGTAAGCAGGGGCAATCATTTCATTCTGGAAAGTTTGGGCTTTTCTTTTTCATCTTAGCCTTGTCAATAAAGCTTTCCAGAATACGGTATTTTTGCTTTGATTTATTTATCAATCTTTTTTCCTCGAATATATCATAATCTAACGAATATACTGCTTTAAAAGCGTGAAGGTGCCGTGGTAGCGTGGTTCATTCATTTGAATCGCAATCCAAGGGTTGAGGCTTCGAATTCTTCTCTGGCACTAACTTCCTTTGGCAAGATATTCATCCACATATTACGTCAATTTCCACTCAGGGGTAATAATAATTGCAGGGCCCTCTGGGAGAAGAAAATTAAAGATGATGAGGCGCCTCTCTATAAACTTAATTGTTCTTATATTATTGTACAAATGAATAAACGGCTAACGGCTTCGTGCGATAGATACACACAGCCTCAACTCGAGGGCGGATAGACCGTATATATAATGGACTCATGCGCATGCTTCATTTTGTATATCGTTATTGTTATCAATATTATTATGATTATTACTACTAATATTATTATCACTATTATTAATATTATTGTTCATTATTATGACTTTACTTTGTGTGTATGCGACTTCTGTCGACAAAGCTTGGACAATACCAACAAAACACTATTTTGGGCAATCATGATAGTGGAAAGCCGATATTTACCATTTGATGTCGAGTGATTTTCCACAGCAGGGTAAGAAGAATACCGGGTTGGTCTTCCCTTTAACCAGCGTATCATGGTGCTTCACCAGCATTCTACGAGAAGTAAATAAAATAAAAATCAGTATTAAAGGGAGTGTAGCATGGCAAATACAGGTTAACGCCATCTACGTTTACTTGTAGACAACTACACGTAAACGAATATACTTGATTAACGGTAGTCAACGACTTAATCTCTACAGGGTCAGCGTTCGCGAAAAAGACCGAAGTTCTCCTGACGCCTCGGTTTCGCGCAATATGTTGCAAAAACGTGGCCAGGAAAGACATGTAGTCTCGTCAGGCTACACCCCCTTTAACAACCTTAGCAGCAGCAAATGTCAAATAAAATTAAAAGTGAATCATTATAAACAAATTTGTATTTAAGAATTGAGAGCCTGAATATATCGACTTTATAAGGGATGTCAAGCGTTTGTTTTTTGACGCATGCTATTGTCTTATGCCCGTTGCACCCTTAGCGTCATTGTGTAAATGCGCCAATTAAGCTGCACACTAAAATCGCTATCAACCTATAATCTAGAACCATATGGTACAGAACACGGCATAAGAGCAAACATTTTTTATTCAATATTAAAGGTAATACAAAGTTTTGGTATGGGGTCATGAATTTGGTTCAAATGAACATATTGGAAGCATACGCGATCTTACAATATTCAGTGATCGTTGTCGCGGTTGAAATCGAGTCTAAAGTTATGAAATTGTAAATAATAAACTCTTTATGTTGTATAGCTCCATCTCAAGGTCAAAATATTATGTAAGCTATAAAACAATGTTTCTTGACAAAAATCGATCACAACTACATATTCTGAGATTTCCATGGTCGCAGCTACCATTGTGCGGCCGTAGGCGCTATTGGAAATTTATCAAAAATTTACCGGGAGCACCGGTAAATTTTTATATTCTATTTTTCTCGAAAGCAGAAGAGTTTTAGGGGCAACATTTTCTAGTGCTTATAATACATCCACAGGGGCATCCAAATATATCAAAAATGTAAAGAATCACTATCCACCAATTTTCTAAATTTCCCAAAACTTTGTAATACCTTAAATATATTTTTTGAACTTTAAATAAAATAATTATTTTCACTGGCGATCTGGAGTTCACAAGATCAAGGGGTGCGCAAATATGGGTTGGTATTTTCACCCCCCCCCCCTCCTGTGCAATGGAATATGCCTACATGCGTTTCGATCTGAAATTGAACTCTGACCTGTTGGGGACTTTCATGGTGAACCGTGTTTTGCCCTTCCGCCATTGCTCCAGCCAATCCTCTAACGCCATATGACCGTCTGACACCTCCCCAAACTGATTCCTTCTCAATGATTGGTCCTTCTTCTCCGCTCCCGCCTGCCCATTGGCTGACTTTGATTTTGACTCCGCCCTCTCCTCATTTGCATTTTCCGCTTTCGTTTTGACGTCACCGTTCACAACTTCAGTCCCAGATACTGATTTTGGTGTTGCTTCTGTTGCCGCCGTGTCTCGCTCTTTAGAAGTGGTTGTGGTAGTTGCGGTTGATGTTGACGAGACGATGTTGCCGTTGTCGACACTTTGTGGTTTGGTAACGTCTGGGCATGTTGTAGGAAGGCTAGATGTTGGCTCGCTGTTGCTGCTGATGTTGTTAAAGCCATTTTCTCGTGATTTTGTTGACGAGTTTTTCCGCCTTTTCGGGCTTGGCTGTGAGCCGTCCTCCTCCAGCCTCGAAATCGAGCTCGGTACCGCCGATGAACCGCTCATAATTTCCAAATAGTTCGCGTACAAAAATGGAATAACACAATGTTGTTGTCTCCTTTAACCTAAGATCCTACAGAACATGAAGATAACAAAAAGAGGGGAAATAGTTTAAAACGATGATAAACAGCCTAGTCTATAAAGATAACTTTGAAGTGCAATCTTCCACGATAAGTGAATAGTACATGTTACAGACTCCTTTTCAACTCGTGCAACTTTCTAGTGACTCCGTTTCTACCCACATGAGTATTTTCGATGTGTGTAAAGTGGGTAATTTAGTTTTTATAGATGTGTGTCAATGAGATATGAATATTTACGTTTGGGAACTGACAGATGAGAAGCTTTTATTAGCTTTATACATCCGTCGCACGAACGAAACCGACACCAGATAAAGAAAAAATATAACATCATGATCCCGAATGGCCGAACGTCGGTTTCGTTTAGCTTGTAGTCGGTATGGAGTAGGTATGGAGTCGGTTTGGCGGTGTGATGGAGGAATTGTTCACCAAACCGACTCAAAACCTAAATGTAATCTTGCATGGCCATTCGGAGTATTAAATGTCAGTTTTATTCGGTCAGATGTCGTTCGGGTTGTTGTGACCGGGTATGCATGACTCTGGTAAAATTTCATCATATTCGTATGGACTGATAATGACCTTTAAGCTAATACATAGTGATAGAACCATGCCCTGGACTAAAACGAAAACTAATCCAAGCCAAATTAAACGCTAATATAGCCTTTCACGCCATTTGCTTATATTTCGCTCTCTCTCTCTCTCTCTCTCGCTCTCTCCAGCTCGACAGCAAAACATCGCACTATTTACAAACTCGTGTTAATATTCGTGGATGAAATAAGTATTCATACAGCGGATATCATAAATACGAGATTAGAGGCTAATGGAAATTGTATTTATTGTTCATTAGGCATTTAGGGTTGAACAGAGGAAGCCATACTGCATCCAAAAAGCAAAGGCGAGTATGTTGCCAAACAGGATTATTCCCGTTCGAAGGAAATAATTCATCACGAAAATGACAAACCTGTGCTCGGTTTAAAGGCAGGTTAAGTATCAATCGACCAGTGACAATACATCCTATTATTGTAATTTGGAGAACAACTGTATTCTCTAATGTTGTTTAAAAAAGGGGAAGAAATCCATCTTCTCTTGCCCGAAGTAACAATAAGCACTTATAAAATGGTTCATCTGCCGTTTGCTACACCGAACCCTGCCTTCTAGTAAGTAAATAAATTTAAAAAATATAAAAAATTTAAAATTAAAAATTTTAAAAAAATTAATAAAAAATTAATAACTAAATAATTAAATAAATAACTAAAAAACCTTGCCTCTTACTTCAGACAATCATGGATCCACCTTTGCCGCCCTATTTTCTGGCTACGCCACTATGTATGCTAACGGACATCCTTCATAACAATTTCTAAGAATGTGCACGTCAAATGTGATGATACTGATCACACGTGGGACTGAGAACAAAAACCAAGAAAAGCCAAAGAGGTGTGAGGGCCCACAGAAGGGTAATACCAGAGAGGGTAAGAACAAAATATTAAATACAGGGAGAAGAAAAAGAGAGAGAGAGAGAGAGAAGTAGAGAGAGAGAGAGAGAGAGAGAGAGAAAGGAGGGAGGAGAGAGAGTGAGAGAGAGAGAGAGAGAGAGAGAGAGAGAAAGGAGGGAGGAGAGAGAGAGACAGAGAGAGAGACAGAGAGAGAGAGAGAGAGAGGAAAATAGGAGACTGGGAGATGGAGAGAATAAGGGGAAAAGGAAAATTAACAAGATTTTATAGAAAGAACATCAAGAAACGAATGCATACATACATACATACATATTGATATTTATATAGCGCCTTTACAAGAACATGCTCAAGGCGCTTTAAATTTTAAAATAAAAACAGAATAGTTCTATACTCTCCAAATGCATGGAGGAGAGACTTGAAGAGACCGAGAGAGAGGGAGAGAGAGAGACAGACAGACAGAGAGACAGAGAGAGGGGAGAGGGGATAGAGACCGAGAGAGGGAGGGGCGTCAGAGACATAGAGAGAGAGATAGAGACAGAGAAGACAGAGAGAAAGAGGTGTCGCGAGAGAGGTGAAGGAAAGGATATCAAAAATTGGGTCTCCTCTTTTGACAATTCCACACGCCATACAGGAACATTTCAATTGGCAACGATCCGCTGCACGTGCCAAGCTACCACCGCAAATTGAACGTCTAGCCTTCTTCTTAGCCCAACCTTTATCACATCATCGGTCTAAATCGGTCCCAAATTAGCAGTTTCTAACAACTTGTCAATTTCTCAATTGGCGCTCCCCCCGGTTAATGAGAAAACGGAATCAAAATGTGATTGTGACAAATTTCACGACGACAGAGTTGTACGACCACCTAGCCCAACCAGCGCTGACGAGTGCGTTACTCCTTCCTGTTAATATCACAATTTATAATCAAAATAATGATTGGTTGAGCGCGTACACGTGATTAGGTAATTTTACTAATGACCGGTCATTAGTAAAAATCCGGTCTTTAGTAAAATCATGTTATAAAACTTCATTTTATTAAAAAAAAAAAAAAAGCATCTTATTAAACAAATAATACAATTCATTTTGTTCGGGCATTAGTAAAATTACCCACACTCGATACCTTCGAAACAGTCCAACCACCCTCAGATATCGCCTCGGGCGTGTGAGATTGTTCTAAAGGTACTTTGTGTAGGTAATTCTTACTAATGCCCTCACTGCTGTGTATTATTTGTATACTAATTGACGGCATTTTCATATTCATGAATAATTATACGCAGAATGAGGAGGGGGAGGGAGATTCATTGGAAGAAAAAAAACCACAGTCAAAGTCGCAGGTAAAATTGAATTCAAATAGTTTTTAACACCGTTGCTGATTTGAGTATTCATGTATTGTGCGGTACAGGAGGGTCCAATTAAAATCCAATAAGTAAAGTAATTAAATAATATATAATCATCTTATTGTGATGAACATTGCAGATATTTCTGTACTTCTATTGGCACCAGTTTCACGTTATTATTGTTCCAGTTTTGCTAGGCATAGCTTTCAATTAATTCAGGATATATGTCAACATTATACAATTATACCAACTTCATCCTCTGAACAATAGTAATTGTAGTTCGTACTCCTTCGTCAAGGTGGACATTTTTCATGGCATTTCCTCCATTTTTCGTATAAACCTCCTACATGTATGTTGACGATGATTAATATTAATGAAATGATATACCTTGAAATGGTAATCCCTTTCGACAGCGCCCCAAAACTAACCCAGGACATGGAAACAAAAGGTCGTTCATTTTGGCAATATTTGTTTTCAGAGAAGTAGTTTTCGTATCAAAATGTACTTTTTTTGGAAGCCTAAAAATCAAACTCATGGTAGAAAATGTGATTTAAAAAAAATGCAAATGGCTTATCATATTGTATTGTGTCCTTGTCGAAGTAACATCCATCATAATTTCTGCCAATAAATAAACATTTTGATAATGATCCTTCTTATTAAAGTAAAAATTGAGAGGCTGAAACGAGACTGCAGGGAAGTTCACGGTTTGTGCATCGCGAGCCAACTGTCATGTGTCCTGCGTAAAGCGCGTGGGTGTCAGCTTCCGATATTTCCTCCGTTATGAAATATGGAGCTGAAAAGATGCTATCAATGTGGAGAAATGGGAGTGTAGGGAGGGAGAGAGAGAGGGGGACGAGAGAGGGGAAGAGAAAGAGAGAGAGAGAGAGAGAGGGGGAGAGAGAGAGAGGGAGAGAGAAATGGAGGGGAGGGGAGGGGAAAGAGGAAGAAATGAATAAGAGTGAAAGGATAGAGGTAAGAAAAGTAAGAAACAAGGGGGTGACAACTGAGAGAGCTAGAGAGGGGCAATTAGAGATGGGGGAGAGAAAGGAAGAAAAAAAAGAATCGGAGGGGAGGGAAAATACTTAGAGGAAAACATGTGAGAAAGAAGTGGATGACACGAGAGAGAGGGAGAGATAGAGAGAGAGAGAGAGAGAGAGGCAGGGGGAGAGAGATAGAAGAAAGAAAGAGCGGAGGGGAAAGAGATGGAGGGGAGGGGAAAGACGTAGAAGAAGAATATTTAATAAATACAAATGAAAGGATAGAGGAAAGAAATGTAAGAAAGAAGGGGATTACATAAGAGAGAGAGAGAAGAAAAGAAACAGAGAAAGAAAGAAAGAAAGAGCGGAGGGGAAGGAGTGGGAGGGAAGGGAAAGGGGGAGGGGAGGGAAAGACGTAGAGGAAGACTATTTAATAGATAAGAAATAAATAATGAAGGAAAAATGAGTGAAATAAGGGGATGACATAAGAGAGAGAAAGATAGTGAGAACATAGAGAGAGAGAGAGAGAGAGAGAGAGAGAGAGAGAGAGAAGACAAGAAACAGAGAGAGTGGGAGAGAGAGAGAAAGTGATATAAACAGAGAGAGAGAGAGAAAGACTTGTATACAAAAATGATAATAATGATATATATACGCTTGATGGATTTTAATGAACGAGTGACCAAGTTTCATGTCGCCGCCTCCCCAGCAGGGGCTCTGACGTCACTACTATGCAAATCTAATGAAGCATGATGGGTAGTGAGTGAATGAAATAAGAGTATTTCGACACAGGAAGGTGACAAATGATAAACTAGTTTGGCCAAAACAGTGACAGTCTTAAAAGGTCATGTACATGTACGTTTCATGGAAATTCATGAAATTGAGGGATATTAAATCATGTTCATCTTCTAGATATAGATTACATTGATACTAAAAAGGTTCTGTTTAAATACAGCCAGATACTTCAACCCCAAAAAATATGTATTTTTCTTTAAGCCTGGGATTTTTTCCCGGATAACAACAGCAACAACAACCAACATAATAAACATAATCATCACTATCATAATAATAATAATAATAATAATAATAATAATAATGATATTAAATAATAACACTTAGTATAATAATTAATTTAATGGTAATGGCTGCAAGGACAACAGCCCCATGTCACTTAGAAATATAGTATTCAAGGGACTTGGTAACATGGTTCAGATGAGAGAAAATGATGCTAAGGTAGAGACATCAATGCTATATGTACAATTAAAGATAATCTGAAAGTTTGAGTGAAAACAGACCGTTATTAATGATACAAATTGGGAAAACTGATCTGATCGTTTCCTTAATTCTCCCAACTATATTATTACAATTTAATTACATTTTAGGTGAATGAAATTCGTCACAAAGCAATGAATTGGCTTATATACCATTCCAAAAATTTAAGTGTTGAAAGATTTGTTAAAGCCTGTTTTATGTCTTATTTTCATGGAAAAACATTTGGGAAAATTCAAAGAAATGGTTGAGAGAATTTACTGTTAGAGAGTGTTTCATAAACCTTCAACAATGTTACCGAGTCACTTTAAGCGCGTTATAAAATGCTCGTGGAAACACGTCCCCAGATCATTCATTCGCTTCTTCTTCCTTCCGTGAATAACTCTCCTCTTCCTGATCGAGTTGAGCCATTCGAGACGACCGAGATATGATTCGTTAAAAAAATGGCTGAGGCAAATAAAAGACAAAAATTGCCCCCTTCCTTCAACTCAATAAGCCCCTAAACACTGACCCCTTTTTCCGCGTACGCCGACTATCGGGTTACAGTTTGGCATTGCCAATTTGGCTACACGGGTTAGTCTACAGATTTGGGCGTAAATCTCTCTTTGGATGGTAAGGGCTGTATATCCAACTCGAGAAGGAAAAAGTGCAATCAACCTTATTGAGAACCATGATAACAGTGGATTTCATGAACAAACTCAGCCCAGTGTAAGCTTAAATTTAACCTACAATAATTAAATAAAATGATCACAGCTACTTTTGAAAAAAATAGCCTTGTACTGTACGTCGGCTTGTGCAATGTGCGAACAATGTATTATTATGTTATACGATTTCATTCATAGGATATGACAATAGGGTATTCAAATTGTCCTTGAGTAGATTTTTCGAAAGTAGTTGCGATCGTGATGAATAGAGAAAGATAGGGCGCTAGATGAAAGGAAGGTAGAGAGGGTGAAGGGGAAGGTGTAGAGGAACATGATTCTTACAACTCTATTCTTTAAATACAGAAAGTAATTTATGTTTAATACAACAGATACATGAAGAGGTAAAATGTCCCCCCCCCCCCCCTCTCTCTCTCACACACTAAATTTCTCGCCCTTCTTAATGTGCCGTCGCTCCCCTCTGTTTTGTTCTCTCCTTCTCCTTCTCCCTCCCCTGCCCCCTCTATCTATCTCCCATTGTACACATCCCCCGCACATCTGTACATCTCACACGTTCACCTCCCCCATATCTCCCTCCCCCTCTCTCTTCTCTCTCTCTCTCTATCTCTCTCTCTCTCTCTCTCTCTCTCTCTCTCTCTCTCTCTCTCTTTCTCTCTCTTTATGTCTGCCTCCCTCCCTCCATCCCTACAACCCCTCTCCCGTATTCTCATCCCTCTCCCCTTCTACACCCCTTACAACAGGGTGTGGCAATGGATGACCCCCATTAAAGCTGGGATATTTGGCTGCTCTACAATTGGGTCGGATTATCTTCTTGGTGAGGTCAGCCCAGCACGGGATGATCCCATTTTAAAGCCCTCTTCTATTATTCATAATTACGTCGGCCAATATTTTATTTCCAAGAATTACGGATTGCGAGCGATTTTGTAACCTTCTTTCTCTTCTTTAAAAAAAAAATCCCTATTATGTATATTCTAAAACACACCCTCTCCTCTTCCCCCTCCTCGAGAAGGGCATATAACTATAATGTTTAGTTTCTCGTCCCCTCCTCTATACCACCTTGGTTTTAGCCTTTGTAGTACATGTACAAATACAATTTGAATGGACAAATTTGTGTTGAAATTGCATTCATGCTCATAAAAAGGTATCAAATATCAAAACAATATTGGACCCCCTCCTTCTTCGAAAAATCCAACCGAGATACTAAGAATCAATAATTCTGGTAGAGCTAAAGTCACACCGAAATGATATTTTTTTCTAGAATAATCGCTTTGGTGACACTCCACATTATTTTCATGGTAAAGTTTGGGAGGTGTTCCCGGCAAAAGGAAAGAAATTGCAAATCGTTAAAGGGAGTGGATCGCCAGTTTCCATGTGCAGAAGGCCATAATTCGCTGACACCAGACTTTGTGGAAATACCATGAATGGGGGTACAATTTTGCACACAGCAAACCCATAGTCCAGTCAAGAATTACCCCCAATCTCTGGGAGAGCTCGAGAGTCTTCGGCAAATCAAAGCATTACATAAGGTCCAATGGTCATAAAACTCAAGGCTAACCCTGGTGATTGACAACACCTGTTATTGGGTAAACACCCGAACGGTGTCGAATTCCCCATGAGAGCCGACTACTCAGTGACTTTAAGATATAAATAGATAAATTCAATAACTGTATAGTAGATGAGCTACATAGCGAGAACTATTATTAACACTTTGTGCAGACCAAAAATATCATTAAAATCTAATGTACAGTAAACAAATTATAATACCGTAATAATAAATAATTAAGTATACGTGGTAGACGAACTAAAATCAATAGGCCTATGCGTTCACGCGGGATAAATGATTGGAAAAATTGGCAGTGTACACTGTACAGAATGGTACCTTTATGTGAAGGTATTGACCAAATCTATAAATGTCTTTTGCTTGAATTTCCCTTTGTATTACAGGTGTTCTAAACTCGTGAGTATGTATTATTGGATTTTCACAGAGTCCCGTATATCAATCAGATCGGAGGACGAACATTTAACATAGGTTACAGTCAAGTGTCGTGGTCTAGTGGATATTTCGCCTGACTGTGGATCACATGGTTCGTGGTTCGAGTCCCAACGCGGCAATTGTGTCATTTGGCAAGATATTCAATTTACATTTGCCACTCTCCACCCAGGGTGTAATAAACGGCTACCTGGTAGGATTTTTTTTTCCTTGAATGCTTTTATCGCCTTAGGGCAGCTGGGCTAAAGCCAGTGTAATATTAATACTTTGTAGGCGCATTGCATTAGCATCCGCTGTGATGGATATGTATGCGATATGAATGTAGGTATTATCATTATTATTATTATTAACATCATCGTTTTAAGCCAGGGTTCGCCAGAGTCGCTCTACATGTATATGCAAAGACAAAGAGCTACACAATAGACCAAATCATATCGATAAATAGGTCTACATCAAATAGGGAGAAAGACCAGGAGAGTCTACATAGTCAACTTTCAAGTTGTGATCCTCAGTGGCGTAGCCAGGTTGTGGAACAATTGGGGGGGGGGTAGAGACGGAGAAACGGGGGCGTGGTGACATAAACAATCTAAAAGTTGCATAGTAACACTGGAGTTTAAACAAATATCAACAATTTCGTTTAGCCAGGAAAGCCTCATCAGCTTTCTGGGGGCGCTGCAATTATTATCACCCCAGCATTTGCCAGGTACCCATTTACGCCTGGGTGGAGAGTGGCAAATGTGGATGTAATGTCTTGCCAAAGGATATTCATGCCCAGCTGAGATTCAGACCCTCAACCCTTTAATTGAGAGTCTGGTGAATGAACCAATATACTGTGACACGTACATAGGGGTAGGTTTAGGGGTAGGTTTAGAGTTGAGGTCTTGGCCCTTTAGTTCCGTGGATGACTCAGTTTTCTCCATTTACGGGACGAGGGGGAGAGCAACGCCCCCCTCGCGCCCTCCTTTCTACGCCTCTGGTGGCCCTTTTGCTTCTCCCTCTAACATGGGAGTGGTAAGCCCTCCTCTGCTCCGATGACAGACGGTTATTAGCACCCGACAGGCAGGGTTGATATTCGAGCTTCCGGCTACCCGGAGTGTTGCTGGCCGATATGATGATGATAGATCAATTAAATATGATTCTCTCTCTCTCTCTCTCTCTCTCTCTCTCTCTCTGCATCCCTTCCTCCCTGTACTCTTTCTCATTTCTTCTCTCTCGCTGCCTTTTCCTCTCTCGACCCGGTCTCTCCCACTATCTCACTCTCTTGCAGTTTTGTGTATTCATTACCCACCCCCTTCTCCATCCATCTCCCCCCCCCCAGAATCTCTTTTTTCATTCTCTCTCTCTCACCCCCCCCCCCTTCTTTCTCTCTCTTTCCTTTCCTTTCTCTCTCTCTCTCTCTCTCTTTTGTTATCTTTATCTCCCCCTCTCTCTCTCTCTCTCTTTATCTCTCTCTGCGTTTTACATTTTGTCTTGATACAAATCAATAGCTTCATTTGAATTTGCAACTACAAACAATCGTAATACTCAACGTTACAAAAGTGGATGGAAGCCACCGTATGCATTGCTAATATAATTGTTTTAAAGATATATATATCACAATCAAACTGAATACTGGTCGATTCTCTTTGTCTTCCACTATTGATTCACCTGCCCCTGAGCATGTCGGGATCTGGATAATAATACTCTCTAATTGTTCTTGATTTCTTTGTTTGAATGCATTACAATGCTCATGGGTACAATTATAGCTAGCTCGCTTTGTCTAAATTGTTGTTGCGGTTTTTCCTGTACATCTGACTTTGTTGAGGAACGTTCGTCCAATTATGTTTGTCTTTGTGCAATTTTTGCACCTTACTTTGCAGCCGTATATGGCCCCGTTTCATTCATCACAAAAAAAGTTAAAGAGAAAAACCCCGACAGTCCGACGATTAATTTAAACCTATACCCCCTTGCAACAGATCGCGTCTAATTGTGACTTTATATTACTTCTCATAGTATTTCATGATGAGTATGCATTCTTGATGATATCAAGGGTTATTCTTTTTATTTAACTCTTCCAATAGAATGAAATCATTATTGTCATGATTGTAAAATGGTTTATTTCCAAATAAAATATACACCATCAAATGTATAAGTACTTTTATCTATTTATTTATTTATTCATTCATTCATTCGTTCGTTCGTTCAATCAATCATGTATTAATTCGTTCATTCATTTATTCATTCAATCATTTATTTATTCATTCAATCATTTATTCATTCATTCATTCATTCATTTATTCATTCATTTATTAATTCGTTCATTCATTCATTCATTCAATCATTTATTTATTTATTTATTCATTCATTCATTCATTCATTCATTCATTCATTCATACACTCATTACTTCGTTCATTCATCCATTCATTCGTTTTCTTGACGTTGGATGACCTGCATTGTAAACAAACCCTGTGCACACCATTTCGAAGAAATGATATCATGATTTAATGATTAAACTAACAAACAAACAAACACACAACGATGCACAGTTGGCAACATGTGCACAGAGATATTTGTCAAACAGAATTATAACAACGGGGATAAACAGTATTTTCATACATTAATAAGTTTTCAACCCGAAGACAAAAATGAAAGGGGAAAAAGGGTGAAAATAGAAGACGACAGGACCCCCCCCCCCCCCCTCCCTCACTTATTCTCCTCTAACAACATTGGCCTGGTTGAATCATAATTCACTCACTCTAATTATACCAATGCCACCCCTCCCCCCTCCAATGAAAATGCCCCCCAATGGTTAAACCCAGGCAACGTACGCCACTGTCAGCATTTAGAATTCCTATTATCATTATGCCGTGCTGTCCGGCCGGCCGGCCGAGAGAAGATTGCAGGTTACGTAATTCGTGAACATTCGTGCAAACACACCAAGATTAGAGAGACAGACAGAGATAGAATTGTATCCCTGTACATCTTAACATATAAATATATGTTGTAAACGCTCTCTATTTTTGTTTCTTTCTTTACTACGACTTTTATCATACTTTCAGAGCAAAGTGCATTCACTGTCGAAATACCGGTGCCCCCTACCCCTCTCCTTCCTCCTCTCCCCAAGATACCCCCTCTGCAAACGCTATACGCAACGGCTTTCATCGAAAGGGTGCGGTGCGGCGCGGCGCGGTGTGGTGTGCTCAACGCACCCATTCGATAAAAGAGGGGGGGCTTTTCTCGAAAGGGAGCGTTGAGAGCGGAGTACCGTTTTAACGCACCCTTTCGATAAAAGCGGGGGGGGGGGGGGCTTTTCTCTAAAGGGTGCGTCGACTAGTCTTTCGCATCAGTCGTTTAAAATGAGGATCTCGGACAAAAGGTAATAGTTGCCAATTTAAGTATATCGAAAATGTATTAAATAAAATGGAATGGTCTTGATTACAGAGTGGTCTCTTTCGTTATTACTATGTTGATGGGGGAGACAGAGAGAAGGGAAAAAGGGAAAGGGAAAGGGAAGATAAAAGGAAAGAATAAGAAGAAAAGATGGAAACTCTGGGGGGGGGGGCGAAGGGCTCTTGCCTCCTCACCCCCCCCCCCCCCCCCCCGCCATAAAATAAATAAGATAGAGAGAGAGAAGGGAAAGGGAAAGGGAAAGAAAATATAAAAGGAAAGAAAGAAGAGGAAGAAGGAAAGAGGGAAACGGGGGAAGGGCGAAATTAGGCTCTTACCTCCCCCCCCCCCCCTCCCGCCAAAAAATAAATAAGAGAGAGAGAGAGAGAAGGGAAAAGGAAAGAGAAAGAAAATATAAAAGGAAAGGGAGAAGAGGAAGAAGAAGAAAAGAGGGAAACGAGGGCAAAGGGCTTTTGCCTCCACCCCCGCCCCCCACCCCCCGCCAAAAAAAAAATAAGAGAGAGAGAGAGAAGGGAAGGGGAAAGGGAAAGAGAAGATAAAAGGAAAGAAAGAAGAGGAAGAACAATAAAAGAAGGAAACCGGGGAAGGGCGAACGGCTCTTGCCTCCCCTCGCCAACAAAATAAATAAGAGAGAGAGAGAGAAGGGAAAGGGAAAGAAAATATAAAAGGAAAGAAAGAAGAGGAAAAAGAATAAGAAAAGAGGGAAACGGGGGCGAAGGGCTCTTGCCTCCTCCCTCCCCCCCCCCTCCCCGCCAAAAAAACAATAAAAGAGAGAGAGAGAGAATCTGTTCTGATCCTGGTCCTGATCCTCAAGAGGGATATAAAGATGACCAATAAGAACGTTATTGTTCGAGAGAGAGTGTTTGTTGCTTCTAGAACATTTTAGAATTAAGTCCCACCACATTGCAGTTGTGGGGAGGGACTATGATTATATTACCCCCTTGGATGGCTTCCCAGAGTCTGGCTTTGAAGGTTTCGACTGCGTCGCAGGCAAAGATGCTGGGGGGGGGGGGGATTTCAGGCCCGTATGATTCTTGGAAAGAAGGTGAGTCGATATATCCGTCTTGCATCTTATGTTGGAGAAGGAGAGGGAAAGAGAAGATAAAAGGAAAGAAAGAAGAGGAAGAGGAAGAAGAATTTGTGTTCTGCCAGTGTCACAAATAGATATATAAATATGCTCATCTGACGATAATTTGATGTATAAAACCCCTCACCTTCTTGGGGCTCCGCCCCTTGGATCCAACACCAATTTGTGTCCTGCCAGTGTCACAAATAGATATATAAAATATGCTCATCTGACCGTTATTTATTGCCCAAAACTCCTGAGCTTCCGGAGGCTCCACCCCCTGGACCCCACGCCAATTCGTGACCCCTGTGTCACAAATAAGGTATAAAATAATAATAATTTAATGTACAAAACTCCTGAGCTTCTGGGGGCTCCGCCCCCTGGACACAACACCAAATTGTGTCCTGCCACTGTCACAAATAAGGTATAAAATTATGCTCATCCGACGTTAATTTCGATGTTTAATACCCCTGAGCTTCTGAGGGCTCCGCCCTGTGAAAAAACGTGTAAAAAAAAAAAAACACGTTAATTTTACCGTTTTTGGGAGATAGCCCCCCCCCCTGGCTTTCAAGGGGGGGGGGGTACGATTTTTCAAATTTTCGAGGGCCCCAAAAAAGATTAGTGCTCTCTAGTAATTTCGCGACTACTCCGGAACCGCGGCAGATATAAAGTTTTTCTTTCATGACTTTTTTCTTTCGAGTCTTACGCATCTTGTGAAACATTTTTTTGTTGAAAATCGGACGTATAGTTGCGGAGTCACGTGACCTTTTGTTTTTGCATGTCAGCCCTAAAATCGCTCATTTTTGTGATTTATGTACCAAACATATGGAAATACCATTTATTCTTTTTAAAAAAGAGAAAACATTGGTTATTTGGTCTTGTTTCAAGTTAATGTGTTTGATTTTAGGTCAAAATAGTTGAATTTTGGTTAGAAATGAATAAAACAACAAAAATAATATAATACATAAATACAAATTATCAAAACAAGAGATAACATAGGGATAAACTGGCTCTTCCAACTTTGTTGTCGTATTATTATTCTAACGAATATATGTAGTGAAAAAGAACGCTTGAATATGAATAATATATGATTTATGGGTAAAAATGTGAATTCTCTGACCTTGTTTGCATAAATTACCATAAATATTCATTTTCGCGGCGATCGGCTGTGAAACGGCCGAGATCTTAGGGGGGGGGGTCCCCCCCCCCCACCCTCAAGTCTACTCCAATCACATTGAACAAAAGTTTGACTTAAATCATCTCTCTCATCATTATACCGCTATAGTATTCTTGTTTTTAATATTATTTATTGTCCATTAAACAAGTTCATAGAGAAAATACTTATCTCTCTGCAACATTAAAAAAGAATCTTCATTAATATGTCTTAATTTGTATTGATAGCCTTGTGGTCGCCAACAGTGGCGTAGGCAGGGGCGTCTCCAAAGGGGGGTGTGGGGTGCGACACCCCCCCCCCACCTGTCAGGATATTGTCGGTAAAATTGCGCTGCCGTCGGGAAAAATGAGAAAAGGGGGAGGGGAAAAAAGAGAGGAAAAGGGAAAGAAAAGAAAAAAAGAAAAAGAAAAGAAAAAAGAAAAAAGAAAAGAAAGGAAAGAAAAGAGAAGAAAGAAAGAGGAAAACGAAAAAGAGGAGAATAGGAAAGAAAGGAAAAGAAAGAAAAGAAAGGAGGCAAGAGCCCTTTGCCCCCGTTTCCCTCTTTTCTTCTTCTTCCTCTTCTTTCTTTCATTTTATCTTCTCTTTCCCTTTCCTTCTCTCTCTCTCTCTTATTTATTTTTGGGCGGGGGGGGGGGGGGGGAGGTAAGAGCCTTTCGCCCTTCCCCCGTTTCCCTCTTTTCTTCTTCCTCTTCTTTCTTTCCTTTTATATTTTCTTTCCCTTTCCCTTCTCTCTCTCTCTCTCTTATTTATTTTTTGGCGGGGGGGGGGGTGAGGAGGCAAGAGCCCTTCGCCCCCCCCCCCAGTTTCCCTCTTTTCTTCTTCCTCTTCTTTCTTTCCTTTTATATTTTCTTTCCCTTTCCCTTCTCTCTCTCTCTCTCTTATTTATTTTTTGGCGGGGGGGGGGGGGGGGGTGAGGAGGCAAGAGCCCTTCGCCCCCCCCCCCCAGTTTCCCTCTTTTCTTCTTATTCTTTCCTTTTATCTTCCCTTTCCCTTTCCCTTTTTTCCTTCTCTCTGTCTCCCCCATCAACATAGTAATAACGAAAGAGACCACTCTGTAATCAAGACCATTCCATTTTATTTAATACATTTTCGAGATCCTCATTTAAACGACTGATGCGAAAGACTAGTCGACGCACCCTTTCGAGAAAAGCCCCCCCCCCCCCCCTCTTTTATCGAAAGGGTGTGTTAAAACGGTACTCCGCTCTCAACGCACCCTTTCGAGAAAAGCCCCCCCCCCCCCTCTTTTATCGAATGGGTGCGTTGAGCACACCACACCGCGCCGCGCCGCACCGCACCCTTTCGATGAAAGCCATACGCAACTACCAACATGTAGAATTCCTATCACTGTTCCATGTTGTCAGACGGTGAGGAGATTGCAGGTTACGTAATTCGTGAACATTCGTGCAAACAAACCATGATAAGAGAGACATGCAGCAGTAGAACTGTGTTCATGTACTCTTCAACAGATAATTCGACCCTCCCCCTACAAATTGTGTACTTTTTCTCGTATTAAGCGGCTGTTAATCAATCGCAAACTATATCATTCTAAAACATTTTGTACAAACGCGGACTGATTGGAGTGACAAATAGACATTAGCGTATATTTGTCGAGTGCATATGTACGTAATTATGATACATTCGTTTACACAAATTAATTTGGCATTTAAAGGGTATTGACCCGAACATTAATTCCTTCCAGACGATTTCATAATTACGTAACAGGCCTCAAATCATATGCTGTTTTGAAAACACGCCGATTTGCAGCATTATTAATACAAACAATATTGAAGCATATCTATTAGAAAAGAGATTGTCCGTCACAACTCATGCGGATTGTCATACGACTGTCTGACATAGCAACAATATACTGTAAAGTGGTGATATAACTACACAAAATTGATTGTATGAAGCAGGTTTATTGAGAGACAAGAATACCGTGCGAAGGAACTAGATTTTTTTTTTCTCGTTTCATGACATAGTTGATAGATAAACAAATATACCTTTACTGATCAATAAAGTTAGGTCAATAAACTTCTGAGAAGATAACTCTATCTATCAATAATAAAACATGTTATCACAATCATTTCGTGAAAAGAGGTAAGAAACTTTGGACCAAATTTATCGGCAAGGGTGTATAGGGCTGATACCATGTTGGTCAGTCGGTTGACGGTTACGTAATACTATCAAATATTCGTGCCCAAAAAACAAATTTATAAGAAGGGTTTTGTGTACTTTCGAATGAATGCCCGGATGTCTCTCTTGATGATAATGCACGTAGCCCACCCATGCACTGGCGGGTGGATATAGGGGGCACAAGGGGAACCCGTGCCCGACCCCCCTTTAAAATTCAACTCAATGTCGCATACCTTCAGTACACACAAGAAAAAAGTGCCCCTAATCGTGTATTTCATCCCCAGTCATTTAACAATATATAAAGGCAGCAAAATAAGATCATGTTTTTAAAAAATCTCTTTCCTTGCTTGTAATTTCTTGCCCGAAATGGTGTCCCTCTCTTTTACAAATTTCCGAATTCCACCCCTGCCTCCATCCTATTGTTAATTGTTTGGTAAGTTGTGGGCGTTTGTCTTTTGCATATTACGTAATCATGGAACATTCGTGGATAGATATGATAAGGGTTTAAAGATTAAAGCGAATGTTTAAGTGCACGCACTCTTTATCAGGCGACAAGTCTGTTGGAAATATATGTATGAAATTCCTCCCTCATTTCATACGTTGATTACATTATTTATTTGGGTCTTATAATTTGAAAGGGGATACAAGCGGTACGTACAACGGAAGATTTGGGCCCCGTCTTAATACTAAAAAGTTGATATCAATCGCAACTATACCGAAGAGATACGAGATTGTAAACTTTTGATTGATTGGAGGATTTTCGATTGATTTGGATCAATCGCAACTCTTTATAAGACGGAGTCCAGATCTTCCGTTTGCTTGTAAACAACTCTGAGACAACAATTAGGCTTCTCAAACTTACACCAATACTACAAACGTAAATTCTCATGTTCGTTACACAATTTACATGAATACCCTTTTTGTTAAAAACTTATATATTATACTCCGAAAATGTCTGGAGGACAATCGAGACAAAAAAGTTATTCGACAACATGGCCTTCAAAATGAAACCGTCTGGGCGAAAGACAAAAAAATGGCGATGTTTGATATATTTTTGCTTTCAAAATACAGCGCACACAAGATCGGAGCTGCCCGCGTGGTCAAGCTAGCCTTTTCTGAACACACATTCGTCTCATGGTCAAACTGTTTTGATTGCCTGATCGCCTTTTGGTCACACGAATGTTTTAAATGTGCCTGGAGGGAAGAAGGAGAGAGCGGGAGAGAGAGAGAGAGAGAGTGAGAGAAAGAGAGAGAGAAAGAAAGGAGAGAAAGGAGAGAGAGAGAGTAGGAGAGAGAGAGAGGAGAGAGAGAGAGAGAGAGAAAGGAGAGAAAGGAGAGAAAGGAGAGAGAGAGAGAGAGAGAGAGAGAGAGAGAAGATGGGGCGGTGTAAGGTAGGTGACACATATAACGAAGTCATCTGGGGGAGGAGAGGGAGATAACGGAGTCGTCTGGGGAGGAGAGAGAGAGGGGGAGGGGGCGGGGGTGGAGCGGAGATGAGACACGACACATAACTAGAATGGAGTCATCTGGGGTTGGGAGGGGGGGGGGGGGTGTAAGGGGTGTTCAAGTGGTGAACGCCCTCGTTCGTCTCATGGTCAAACCGTTTTGATTGATTGCCTTTTTGTAGCACGAATGTTTAAAATGTGCCTGGAGGGGAGACAGAGAAAGAAAGACAGAGAGACTCAAAATCCCGGCAGTCGCCCGCCAAGGCAAGCGAACGCAAATGGCGGAGGCATGAGAGTGGGAGAGAGAGAGGGGGAGAGAGAGAGAGAGAGAGAGATAGAGAGAGAGACAGACAGACAAACAGACAGACATAGATAGAGAGAGGAAGAGAGAGAGAGAGAGAGAGAGAGAGAGAGAGAGAAAGAGAAAGGGAGAGAGAGAGAGAGAGAGAGAAAGGGGTGTCTGCTTGCCGTTCAGAACAAGATTACAATAGTAGCACTTAATCTAGATTAAACTTTTTCGGAAGCCAATTTATGTTCTGCTTTGCTTTCCTATCACGAAATACATTCAATAATCGCAGGGGCGTATCCAAACTTGCCAAAGTGAATACCCCTTCTCTGACTATATAACTTACAATTAATGGTCTAACATCTTTATACCCCGATTAAACAATGTTTGCAGGGCAATTGGAAGTATACTTTTTATCGTCGCAAAACCTTAATATCCACTATATTGTGCAGCCCCAAAACTCTGGAATAACTTACCATTAGAAGACAGGAAATAACCATCTGTGAATATCCTTCAATCGAAATTGAAAGCACATCTTTTCAATTAACTGTAAATCTAAGCATATTAGGAGCTCTTAATGCTGGATAGTTTCTGCGCTCTAGAAAAGTATTGTTCTCAAATGTTAACAAATGAGTTGGACGAGCTGGATCGTACACAGTACACTAGGGACTTTTAGATTTGCGTGGACTGATACGCGTGACGTCCATTCAGGGCAGTGCATTAAAAATACGTCGATCGTAGCATATAGACCTATTGTCTTCATGCGAATCTAAAAGTCCCTAATAAGACGAATTGATGACAAATCCAGGCCATTAATCACAGATTAGATACCCATACAAACAAACTACACCACCAAATATTGTAAAAGTCTAGACAAAAATCAATTGGTTGAGAATCATGTAAACCATGGAACAAAATGAAGTCGTAACGATTTTGTGGGTCGAGGATTAAATCTTGATATGCCACACAAATAATCTCCCTGGGCCGAATTTTCAGGGAATAGAGTAATATCAAAGGCTTGCAGATTATATAATGATTGTTTCCTCTGCAATTTTAATCTAAACCGGTTTAAAAGGAAAATGGGTAAGTTTGCAAAGCCACTGTGTTGCATAAAGCAATACTTCTGTCAATCGATGCCTATTGTTGTTGTTTTTTGCAAATTTGCTCTTGTGACAAATATGCAACCGTAAAGAGAGGTGAAGAAATCGACCAAAGAGTTGAAAAATATACACCAAAAAAAAAAACCTACACGAAAAGCACAGGGTCTACCCATGACTCAAAATCGTAGATAAAAAATATGTTGCGAGTCGTGGATTAAATTCAAGCCTACATGAAGAAAAAAACAATGGGTTAAATCATGGAAATAATTGAGTTGAAAAGATTTGGTGTGTCGCGGATCATGTGTGGATTGTAAAATAAGACCATTCTTTATTGAGAATCACTGACCTGGTAAGCGAACCAAGGGTCTGAAAAACATACGCAGACAGATAATAACATAGACGGCCTTCACGTGATCATTGTTACATAATACGCGAGAAAAGGAGAGAGGGAGAGCGAGAGAGTGGGGGGGGGGGAGTGGGAGGGATAGGGAGACAAAAGCAGGATATGATGAGAGCGAGGTGAGGAATCATGTGGGAACGGAGAGAGGACGCAATAAGGGATAATATAAAGGCGATATTGAATGTTGAGAAGTGAAAATGAAATGGCAGTTTAAAGAAGGATTGTGCCATAATTAGGGAGAACAGGGGTCAATACAACAACAGGGAGAAAGAGAGAGAGAGAGAGAAAGAAAGAGAGAGAGAGAGAGAGAGAGAAAGAGAGAGCACGGTTGGGGGAGGGGTGCATATCGTTGCTGATATGGCTGCCGAAAATGGTCAAAGGCTTATTTGATTCAAAGACCCTTTTTCGTGTTTATGAAACAAATGTTTATTTTAAAGAATTTCAATCAAACAACATGTATAGGCCACGATTATTCAATATCAACGAAAACCGCAGTGCATGGCGACAACAGCAACAGCAATAACAATAACAAAAACATCAGTAGCAGCGGAGAGATTCTTTTGGGGGTACTAAAAAAAACATCCGAAATTTCTATAACCGCTTGGACAACGTCTAGGTCTGGGGTCACATGAGGTCACTGAATCACCTTGCGTGTCTGTCTGAGTTGAATGTTTACGTAATAATTGTTTCTTGCCAAGTCATGTTACTGTGTGAACGACTTACTAACTGTCCCACGCACGCCCGTGCAATCAACCCTTACCAGATCGAGATAGAAAAGGAGATTATAAGAAGTTTGGGAGGATTTAGAATAAAGAGGGTATTCACTTTAAAGTAAGAAATAAGTCGATGACAATGAAGGAGGGGGAGAAGAAGAAGTGGAAGAAGATGAAGAAGAAGAAGAAGAAGAAGAAGAAGTGGGAGGAGGAGAAGGAGGAGGAAAAAGAGAAGAAGAATGGAATTAGAAGCAAAAAGAGAGGGGGAAACAGAAGGACAAAAATAAGAAAAGGAAAAAGAACAGCAACTATGTCCAAATATATGAGCAAGTTCAAGAGAACGTGAATACAAGGAGCTACGAGAAGATACAACGTAAAAGAAGAAGAAGGAAAATCATTTAATGCGAGTACTCTAATAAATTCTTCACTAAAACGCGCAGATACAAAGTCATGTAGGCCTGATGCACAATCGATCCCGTTACGAAATACTGTATTGAAATGACTACAGCAAAATGAAAAGAAAGACATGAAAAGGCCACAAAGCCCGGTTAATATTAAAGAACATTAAAATGCAATCCGAACATCAGAGGTACACAATAAATTGCTTTCGAGCGATTATGGGGTCTGTGGATGCATGACAAAGAAACAACATGGTTTTAATCCCAGGAAAAATGTAAGAATACCTAGAAGGGGATTGAAATGGTCAAGCTTTTGTTCAAGATTGCATGATTCCAGACATTGCAAGGGTATTAAATTCATTAAGTTGTGTCCCTAGGCTATCCCGTCTCCTTCTCCTTTCTCTCTGACTCTCTCTCTCTCTCTCTCTCTCTCTTTCTTTCTCTCTCTGTATACCTCCCTCTCTCCCTTTAATACACTTCTCTCTCCTTGTCCCCCTCTCTATATATCTATTTCCCTCTCTCTCTCTCCCTCTCTCTTACACTTTGTCTCTCCCTATCCCCTCTCCCCCTCTCTATCTATCTACACTGTCGCTCATATAGGTGGAATATTTGTGTTTTACCCCAATTTATGGAATTATTTTAAAAATAATTTAAAAATAATAGATCTAGATAAAAGTATCCATTCTCAGATTTTATTGAATAATAATTTGACAATGTGTGATTTGCGTGACTGCTAAAGCATGTGTATGCTTCTATGCTTATCAAATAGGGGACCTACGCTCATATATCTATCTATATATCTATACATCCATCTATCTATATTACAATATGTATATCTGTATTGCATAACATCTATCTATCTTCATTTTGGCATTTCTTTCTTCCTTTCTTCCCTTCCTTTTATCCCTATATTTATCTAACTTTCTCTCTGAAGGCTCACTAAATAAAGTCCCATCACACCACATTGGGGGACAATGAAACAGGAACTCCTCCTCATTACAAAACAAAATGAATATCATTACTTTTTGTATCTGCTTGTAATACCAAAAAGATAAAGAGTAATTTAGCAAATTATTGTTCTTATGTGATTTTACCCCCTCCACCTGTCAGCTTGTGAATCAATCGACTACTTTGATTCCGTTTGTGTACGGTGTCCTGTAATTAGTTTTTGCATACAGCGACAGTTTGTAGAACTTATAAAAATGTTCAATACGCAAGGAACGTAATATGTAATCCCTTCAATTATATAATTGATTTTAACTTTAGGATCCGTATAGGATTTGTACATGGGGGAGTGATAGTCATTATACCGATTTCGCAAAAAAATAACTGATTTTCAAACAATGAATGATACTTTAAATATTACCTGATACTGGGAAAGGCTATTATAAAATACTTAAATGCATACAGCGACAGTTTTGTAGAATAAGCGGTTTACACGCAAGAAATGCAATATACATTCCCTTTAATCATAGGATTTGAAAATGGGGGAGTGGTAGTCATTATACTGTCATGTTAAGATAACTGATCAAATGACAAGAGGGTTGTTGGTTAACTTCCCCTGAAAAATACATCCATTTTATTTGCCCCGTGTGTCTCGTCCTAGCGCTCTACCACTGCCAACACTACCACCACCAACAACAACAACATCACTACCATCACTACCACCTTATCTGGAATTGCTATTTGTCTGTCAATCAATTATTAAGTAAATAAATCGGCCAATAAAACAACCAATCAATCATTCTTAATGCCATCTTAACTTCGTCCGTCAGCGAAAAACAATATTCACACTAAATATGTATTTGTCAATATTCTACAAATCTGCGAAATTATTCCCACTCTGTTCACCACTATAGTAATAAACGAATCTTCGCATGACTTATATCTTGATAGAGGGATCACGCATGCATGCATGGTTAGTTTAGTGTGACATTACGTCCGTTTCATCAGCGTAAACACAGTCACTGTACAGCCGACAAACAACAATTTATAGCACTATCTTAATCAGTACCTGTTTCAGACATATTTTTGTAGAGCAATCGTGATCCATTATAATTTGTGAAAGCGATGATTATAATGGGTCAAATTTAAATTTATGCGATAAATTTGCGCGGTAGCTTTCCGGGGAAGATACTGTGCGTTGAAAGTGTAAATGTAGCCCATAAAATGTAGCCTATACGATTAATTGACTGCTATATTGATGATTAGTTGATGTACTGATTGGTTGATTGATTGCTACATCGTCTTAATGATTGATTGGTTGGCTGTTTGATAGATTGGCTAATTTTTTTAGGGGGTTGGTTCATTGATTGATTGATTGACAGGTTAATTAATCTGTTGACTGATTATTGAATAGATTGACCTATTAATTGATTGGTTAATTTATTGATGACTGAAATGATCAATTGATTTATTAGTTGCCTGGTTGATTACATCGGTGACTGATTTTTAATTGGATTCATTGATTAATTGCTTGATTGTTGATTGATCGTATTGACTGATTGTTTGATGAATTGATTGAGTGTAGATTAATGTCACTGACAGATAATTAGATAGGTGGATGGATCAATTGATGTATCAGCGCGACTGAATGCCTCAGTGATTGACTGAATGATTGAACGATTGGATAATTAATTAAATGAATGTTAAATTCATGAACTATTAAATCGATGAAATTAACGTTATGCTGACTGATGTTACCTGAATGATAATCGGATTCATATTTGGATAACTGTTTTTATCATTAATTAATACCAACCTAAACAAGATCACTAACACATAAATGTAGGAATACGGGAATAATTTGTTTTCCCATCAAAATTACTTAGAATAATTCTCATTCCGGCTCCCCAACAACCTCTCAATTTATAACCACTCTCGATATTCATAAATCATTTTTATGTACGTCTCTTCCATCACAGAAATATTATGTTACATAGATATGATTTAAAAAACAGAGTAATAAATCATTTTCATCAGAGAGATCTCGAAAACAATTAATTTGTTGGCACTTTAAAAATGGTTCGTTTCCCCCCAACAAAAGATGATAAACAAAGGCAATGCAGCGATGCGCACAAGGGCTTATCCACCTCCTCGCGAAATTGGCAACGCCATCCAAGCTCGCAGCCACCACATAATATAATATGGTACGTAATAAACAAAACTTCATTGTTATTTGACGGGAAAACAAATAAAATGAAGGTCAATATACAACAGATGAAAATGATCTCATTAGAATTTGATCGTTGTAGATTTTGCTGTGTATTTATCGACTGAGTTTCGTTACTGAGGGTAGAATGTGGAATGTTAGCGAAATAAGAGATGGATCGTTTTATCAAGTTTATTGTCATTTCTACGACTTGGTGGACGTTACTGGGAGGGAAAGGGAGCTGAACAGCGGGTGGGAGGGGAGAAGATAAATAGATGAATGAAGGTTAAGTGTGAAGAGAGAGAGAGAGAGAGAGGGAGGGAGGGGAGAGAGAGAGGGAGGGAGAGAGAGAGAGAGAGAGAAGGACACTACAGAGAGAGAGGGGGGTTGATGAGGCGGGAATGAAGGGAGAGAGAGACAGACAAACAGAGAGAGAGGGGGGGATACAACCAGACAGCGAAGGACACTTCAGAGAAAGAGAAGAGGAGAGCAGGAGGGAGATACAGACATACACACATACAAAGGGAGATACACGGACAGACACACACACACACATACAGAGAGAGAGAGAGAGAGAGAGAGACATACATACTCATAGAGAGAGAGAGAGAGAGACATACATACAGAGAGAGAGAGAGAGAGAGATACCAGGTTGACATGGTAAAGACGAAATTTCAGAGGACAGTCGTTGAGTCCGAGCCATATAAATAGTTTATAGTATGATATAGACACACAAAGATACACAGAAAACCAGGACGATACGTCAGACTCATCATTTCATCTGCGTCACCATCTGCGCTAATCAAGGCATGATCAAAATTGTGAGGACAAGTGGCCCAGGCCATGCGCCACAAAATCAACGGGGTGTACCTTGCATTTTCACCGGGTTAAATTCAAATCTTACAAGACGCCTCCAAGACCAAGTATAGACGCTGACGCAAAGCTACGTCAAGAAAGAACGGGTTGAATGGTAACGATACAGTATACATTTAAAAACGAATTAACCCCAAAGTAAGGCTAAATATGCGAGTGGAAAAAAATGAATCACTACAACTATCAAAGCGGATCCTCTACTGCATCTTTACTCGATGATGCCTCGTTTTCACTTGCGAGGTTTCTAAGAATGTAAAAGGCATTCTCAGTAGACACCAACAAAAGTCGGATAAAAACTGATACGAGAGCAGTTTTTGAGTGTTATTCCCCTTTTTTCCGAGGTCCAAAATGACATTGTCCATTGCTGGGACACCAGGCTTAAAATTGACCTTAATTCTGATAGTCGGTATTATGTCACAGACACACAATGTTATAGCATGCATAGGTCAAATTTATCAGGTATCTGCTTTTCATTGGACCATTTAATGGAATGGCACAAACGGGTCATACACCTAAATCTGACCACTTCGCATGAAAATTGAATACAAAGTGTCGATTTTACTGAATTTCTAGTCAGGATATTGCCCCTCTTTATCTTAGCATCATTGATATCCGACGTTGGTAGACGGGTTAGAGAGACCTTGTAAGAAATGAACATGAGTTTATAACCTCGGTAAATTTAACCTATATTTCATTTTTGTTGGAGAATGAATAACGGAGGGCACTCCTCTAGATTTAACCATCTGATCTTACAACATTCTCAAAGTAAATCATATTCTATTTTTTATTTTTTTTATTGAAGTATCTTGCAATAATAATCATATACCAATCGTTGTCTATGGTCAAAAGTAGTGTTTGTAAAAATATTCATTTAGAGTCTCGCTGCCTGTCTATAGTATAAGGTGACGGTTTCCCAGACAATTGGGAAACAGTTTAAAAAGTAAGGGGGCTGCAGCCCACCCCCTCATTAAAAAGAAAACACACACACACAGGCGTTCAGGTGAAATGTGCCAACTGGGGATATTTATCTTTAACTACATGTATCTTTAACTATGACGATGGGGATATTGGAATTTGAGGTGTTTTTATAAGCTTCTTTTTCTTTGACAAAATGTAATTCCATTCATTTATTTGGCCGCCAGATAAATGAATAAAATTACATTTCGTCAAAGAATAACAAGAATTTAGCCTCCTGTTTTAAATAAGAGCTTACTAGGCGCTGTTCATTTATCAGAATTTTAAAATCTCAGATGATCGAAAATGTGGATGTCTTGGAACTCTTGCAGGCAGTGGGTAGTAGACTTGGCCTCTCGGGTCACTTTTACCCAAATTAGCAAAAAATAAGAAAGTTATCAACTGGGGATATCCACAGACTTTGCCAGTGTCTCCCCACTTAGAAGTTATGTATACATATGATTATCCCCGTTTTACACGTCTTACAAACGCCCCCCCCCCCCACACACACACACACACATACACACACATAGCGGACACCTGCGGCTGAGAGTATCTCGCCAGCCACGCTGTTGACTTATGCCCACTACACACCAGGCATCAATCCTATTGCGTCATTGCCTGCGTCAATCAAATAAGCAGATGATTAGCCCATGCGCCACTTTTGCTTTGTAGTTTGTTTGTTGTTATACAATGTCAAACTCATCCGACATTTCAAAATCGGGCCGCTAACTGACGCATTCCTACGTCAATAAATGACACATCGCATTCTACTGGTTCTACATGTTCCCACATTTCTTGTTGGTAATACCCGGGTCTTACTATAAGCCAATATTCGCGTCCACTGAAGTACTTCTTGTATTCATGCCTTGATTACTGACAGGGTCAATTTGTGACCATGTGCTAAGTGCTTCCAATCCTTGTAAAATATCATATTTTTAGATGTGCCCGCTTGAATTGAATAGAAAAACAGAAAAAAAAGAAAGCTGGCATTGCAGAGCTAAATTGTTGTACTGTGATTTGATTTTGGTAGTTATATTGGTACACGTGGGACTTGAATGACCAATGTAGATCTAGATCACATGAAGTTAAATAACTTACCTAATCCCCTCTTTTGTTCAGCTCAAACTCATGTTAACTGTATCAAACTGATAAAAATAAACCGCACTTTTGGTCTACTTTGCGATACGAATGTTGTAATCGTAAGGGGCTGGGTTGACTCTGTGTGCAATGTAAGTAAAGCACCACGATCTACTTTTTTAATGCCATGCGGGGAGAGAGAGTTTGCACGAATGTTTAACCGAAGGTCCAAGCAATTTGAACGGCCATTGCTCATCATTCACTAAGTTGACCACATCCAAAATTGCGCAGTTGGGAGGTATAGAATATGACCTAAGAGAGCATAAAAGAAATACCTTGGGAGTTATAATAACTCTCGTAATAGCCGGCCGCCCACAATCATTACAATAGGTTATTCATTCTCCCCTCCCGCCAGCCTTTATATACCCAAAATGGAAAACACGACTGTATCAATGAGTAATTTTATTTGAAAGCTGAACTCTTAGCTCTTAAAAAGTGCCATGTTCTTTGAAATAAAATGAAGTCTTTCAGTTGGATCATAAAGATGATTTATCAAAACCAGTAAAATAATTTGAAAGCTGAACTCTTAGCTCCTAAAAAGTGCCATGTTCTTGTAAATAAAACGAAGTCTTTAAGTTGGATCATAAAGATTATTTGCAACTCTCGCCAACTTTCATGAACATCTCGACGTAACGTTTCACAAAACACCCCACTGCACATGCGTGTTAATGTGCGTTTATGATTAATTCTTTACCTGTCTAAAGCGGATTTAATATGCTGTTTAAAGAGTTTTTCAATAAATGAACGTATATAGAGAGAATGAAGAAACAGTGGACGAAAAGAAGTTGACTGGATAAATTCGGAACAAGGTTGGGGATAGCATTCTTTTTTCTCCTTTTTTTTTGGGGGGGGGGGGCGTGGGGGAGGGGGTTGTAGTTGATCATTTATTGTCCGATCACTTTTCTGAAAATGACTGTGCGAAACTTTTTTTGAAAGGACGTTAAATTGTTTCCTGATGATGATGATGACGACGAGAATGATGATTATGAGGTTGATTACGATGGCGAAGAGGCTGGTAATTATGAGGAGGACTTTGACGATGTTATGGACGACAGTGGTGTTGCGAATCATGAAACGCTATAAAGGTAGGCATAATGCCGAATTGTTTTATTGCCCCTTTACCCTGAATGTAAAAAATGTATTGTAGTTGCATTTGAATAAACATTTATATAATAGTACAGCATAGTACATAGTCCTCTCTCTTTATGTCCCCTTTAAATCCACTAAAAGACAAAACATTGCACAGCTATCACATGAAATTTCGAGTTCACTTTATGATAGATAACGCATCATTCTCAATAGAGTGTTGTCGAAACATGTTGGGACTATGCACTCATAAAACCACCTAATGCCCCATTAAACATTAACATGGACTCGGTAAATGAGCCGGGCTGTGTTTCACAAAGACTAAGATCGACTTTAAGTTGGACTTAAACATGGCAGACCGTTCATACAACTGTTTACTCTCACAATTTACTGGCATTGGTCTCTCAAGGGACGTACAAATCATGGTCACAAATCTACAGAATTTACATTTTCTGATAATTCATTATTGAAGGAAAAAATATTATCTAAAGATCGTAATGGTGAGAGCAAACGGTGGCATGGACAGCCTGCCATAGTTAAGTCCTTCTTAAAGTCGATCTTAGTCTTTGTGAAACACTCCCCAGTATATATTTCTTTCCATGACATGGGGTGAAAGCGTGACACAAACGAATTTCAACTTTCGCGATCATTTTGCGATATATTCGAGATAATTATAATCTACTTTCGCGATGTTTTCATGCATATGATTAGGAGGTTACTTGCGCGTGAGATTGTGAAATGCAGATAATAAATATCAAGCCAAGATGAAGGAACTGGGATCCGAAATGATAATTTTAAAAAATTTAGAAATAACATCGAGATTTTTTGTAAACTATTGTAAATGGGCAACATCATAACTCTGAGACAAGCTTGTATACATAAAAGAAAAATGTATCAGAAATAGCAATCCCTTTCCCAACTTTAGCACCGTGCATGTGTGTGCTTTGAAGTGAGGTTCGATTTGAAAGTGGTAATATTTGTTATTTTATTGATATGAAAACCATGGTTGCCGACGTGCGATTTCGAACGGTATCCTCAGGTCTTTGTATATACATGTATATGTCACTGACCGTTGACTTCGGCACCCCAAAAATGTCTTCCTTTCAAAATTTTCAAAACTTGATGCATCCCAAGAAACATCAAACTTGTTTCAAAACTAATACACAATCCAAAACTCAAGGTCACAACTTAACAGCGAAAACTTTTGAATCCAAATACGATGAATTTCTATGCTAATTCAACCGAAATAATGAAACACAATAATAAAACAAAACGAGACTGTTTGAATGACAATAACCATAACTGACTATAAATCACAAAGTTTTGAATAACTTACCGTAAATGGAAAGAGCTTTAGTGTACTCTCTCGATATGTTTGAAAAACCTGTATGCTCCCTGATCCAACGAAGTACTCTACTCTATCAGTGCCTCCAAAAATGAAGTGTCATTAGCGGCTCTCGCGAAATTATGACTCTCAGATTTCAGAGTGCGGATATCGCGAGTATTAGTTTCCCCTCATTGCTTCTCGCGTAGACTGATACGTCGTTGGACTGATACCGCGTTATTTGTAGTCGACGTTTGATTAACAACAACGACAGAAAAACAAACAGGGAGCGCTGACTCGAAATCCCGACAGCCAGCCACTGAGGCAAGCCAACGCAAATCGCGGAGGCATGAGAGAGAGAGAGAGAGAGAGAGAGAAAGAGAGAGAGAGAGAGAGAGAGAGAGAGACGGATGATGTCAGGGGGTGATTTCACACCAGGGGTACAGCTAGTTGTCCCGCAGCCCTCATTATTTCGTCATTATGTGATGACTGATTAAAATGATATTCAATCATTGGATAGAAAGCAAAGGGGGGAGAGGGAAGTCGTCATCGTCAATTTCAACAATAGAGGGCGGTAGAGGAAATGATGATTTCCACACAATGTAGTTTAGAGCCATAATATCAAAGATATTTCTATCTCTATGATCGGCGCTTAATAAACGCTATCGTGTTTCATAAACATAATGTAGGTTAAACAAAATGTAACAATGCCATCATTCCCCCTTGTTACTCTTTTCCATCTGATACGCCTTCCTCCCTTGCAGAGGCATTTGTGAAGATCCAAGGCAGATCTTCGGGTCGAGATGGGACGGTGGGGGGGGGGGGGGGGGGGGGGTTAAGCATCCCCCTGCATGGATCTGCCATTATGAACACATTTCCCCTAACCTAAAGACTAATAATAAAGCCATTAGTCTCTTTCAAAGCTTGCATCGAGCACAATTTGCCATTTTGTATTCTTTATTGATGATGAGCATAAGTGCATTGTTACACCGTATCTTCTATACATTTGTTCCAAAAAGTTAACAGGCATTGCAATTTGATTTCATCAAATCTGTATAATTTACAAACACTAAATAATTTGTATATTCATACTTTCGAATCAATTTTATTCTACGGTAACATCTTTAGAACATACTTCGACATGGGTGCGTGGGAGTCCCTTGCTGGGAATGCCAAGACAAATTGATTCAAAGTGCGTCTTTCGGGCCCCCTTGAGAACTAAATCTGAATTATTTCCGACGTTGAATTTGTTTCCCCCCTGCCAAACTGCAAAGTTCACCGAGTTCGCGCCTAGACAATGACGGTGCCAGAAAAATTTAAATTGCTTGCATGTAGTGACAACGTGAAACACGTTACTGAGAAATATGTACAAGTTTTTATAAACGGTTGCCATGGTGAATAAGGCGATGAAGTTGTTGCTCCTGTCATTATTCCTCTCTCTCTCTCTCTCTGTATTATCTATCCGAATCTCCCCTTCCTCATTTTTTTAACAATCTATTGTGGTATATTCCTTTTGCTATTTGTCTTGATTCTTGTTATGTTTCTTGTTGAGACTATTCTTATATAATTATGATATCCAATATTATACTAAAGAAGAATGGTCTTTTTTGTTTATCTTAGATTCTGCCATTCTATACAATTATTGAATTCCTTCAAGAAAACGTCAGCCCATAGTATATTTCAAGATATTTCTATAAGGACTTTTATATTTGTTTTCATTAGGGAACCCCCCCCCCTCCTTAATTTCCATGATATTCTATTTCTTTATTAGCGAACTATATGTTGCATCCACGTTGTTTAGTTATTTAATTAATTTATTTATTATCATTATTACTATTTTTGTGGGGGCGGTTATTTTGGTATAGATATATATATATATATATATATATATACATATACATGCAATTCCGAATCATGGGAGGGCCCAACTATTACCCTTTGATCGGTTCCGCCCCCTTGTATTTGACGCCCCTGTCAATGACCCATGTCACACCCCTGATTGTTAGCATTATTAAATCAACAGGAGCCTACAACACGACAGACAAAAACAAATCATCGAATAAATCATTGTCAATATCTAAAAATTAAACAATTGAACCAAAGAACATACAAATAATTATCTAAAATTAATTAAAAACAATTAATAAGATTTTTGTATATTGCTTTCGATAGTTCGTTAGTAGACACGTTCCAATATATCCCGCTGTTGCATCGTTTGGCGAGAACTTATCGCGAGAACTTATCAACCGATTTAGGAAATCAAAAACTTGACGTTGACAATTACTATGAACGCTCTTATTTAAAGTGCCCTAATTTTCCCTTCCTTCTCTGTTTTCATACAGCGAACACACCCACTAGCCGATTGGCAGAAGCGATTTCAGCGTTTGGAAGTAATTATCTGGTATATGCGTCAAGTCATAATTCAAAACGTGCAAATTTCAGCGAATTCCGATGTCATTGCCTTTTACCCCCTGCTTTCCCCTAATTACGAAGGAATGTGAAGATGTGTAAACAACATTGCTCCTTTTTCATCTACAAAACTATCAACATTGTATGAAGGACTATTACTTTTTTTTAAACAACTTAATATTCTTTTCACTAGATTTTTACTCTTCATTAAACAAAAATCGTTTATTAAGCATTCATAATTTTTTTGGCAAACTACGACTTTTTTTATTTTGTTTACTAAAATATTGCTTTTGTTTAGAGAGACAGAGAAAGGATGATTTTACGTTAATCGTAGTGATTTCTCTTCCATTTTTCGATCCTGCTCCCAATAATTATTTATTCCTTTTCCTTTATTCCGCATTTTCCACTTCCTATGCCTTTCTATCCCTTTATCATTTTCATCTCCCATCCTCCCTCCTCCTTTCTTCCCCTCCTCCTCTCCTCCTACTCTCCTCCTCATTCTTCTTCTCATTACCTCTACCTTCTCCCTCCTCCTCTGATCCTTCTCCCATTCTCCTCCCTTCCTTCCTCTCCTCCTCTCCTCCTCCCCCTCCTCATCTCATTTCTCCTATTTCCTTCCTCATCCTCTTTCTTTTCATTCTCCTTTACCCTTTTCCCTCCTCCCCATCCTTCTCCCCTCCTCCTCATCCTTCTCTCAATCTCCTCCCATCTTTCAGGGCACTCCTCCTTATTCCCTCCTCCTCCTTCAAAATGCATTGTGTCGCTCGGTCGCTATGTTTCCGCGCAGCACCTGTAAGCCAATCATCTGACGGCCCGTATGTAGGTCATGGACAGAAAGGAATATTGATTTGAAATGATTTGAAAAAGGGGAGAAAAGGGAATCAGGAGAGCTTGGGTATTTGTTTCTAGTTCATCGTGATTGTGCCATTGACCAGTGATGGCTTGGTGGTAGAGTCACTGCCCGGCAAGCTTCAAATCCCGCTGGTCCCAAGGTTTTTTTCTGACCTGTTTTCAATTACAGATCGATCAATCGATCTTTATTTACTGGGTGTAAGCCACAAATACGTTTGAACAAATACGAATAGTAATCAAAATTCAGGGAATCTGCCGTCAACATCATCATCAAAATTGTATATGTCTAGATACTATGCCCCTTTTGCAGCCAACCTCAAATTATGTAGAACTTTGCAGGAATTATGGATATGTCATTTATGTCCTATCTGTGAAATTTAAATGTTAGCAGTGTCTTAATATTCAAATTATACAAGGAAACCCGTTTACTTGCTAGACTTCACTGTCAGACACTATTGAGTAACGGACTGGCTTTTTTTCTTCTTTGGTAATAACATACATAAATTGAGCTGTAAAGGGTACATGAGCATTAATTTTGTCTACATCAATAACCCACTTCTTGTGATGGCCAAAATTAAACTGATTGAATCTTTGCGCAGCATAATAAAACCTATGATCATTCGGTAAAATGGTCTGAAAATTAGACTATTACTTATTGACTCTATAGCTCCTAAGTCGATTTGACAACGAATAGTCGTTATTTTCCCACTTGAAGATATTTTCAAGCCCCACCTTTTTTAGAGAAGTTCTAAATTAGTATTATATTTCAAATGCCGTTGGAATGTAACCTTTCCTCTTTTTTTGGCCTGCAAATGGGACATAGTACCTTTAAGTCAGGTACATTTGACATGCCAAACAGCTTGCATCCAATCGTCATCGCTTTCCTAGACAAGATTGGAACCAATAAAAGGTTGTCAACCCCTGTACAGATAAACCTAATTCATCACCTAATAAGAAACGATAACAGTCTGATTACTCTCTTTCCTCATTACAGTATCCCATGTTTCTAAGTAGGGGCGCCCAACAAAATCAAATGGGCTTTTACTGGGAAATTATGAAAGGGGGGGAGGGGGTGGTTGTCACCCATCATTCAAGTTATCCGAATGAAAAAATAAATACAAACAAAAGCTAAATAGGGAGCCATTTACTAATTCTTAACATCGGCAGATAATGTGAATAAAATATATCAATTATGCAACGGAAAAGAATGATAAATGAATAAATAAATAGATTAATAAATGAATATGTAAATAAATAGATAAAAAGAGGGAAAATCCTTAAGTCGTATACATGGATAAAGGAATGATAACAAAACCTTGCTAATATGCACAACAATGCACATGTTCTCACTCTGTTATATTTTGTCAACAAAAAACGAACCGTTTCCCGTCTGCTTATTATGAGGGTACGGCGGGGGGGGGGGGGGGCGGTGTCACACCCCTCACAACCCTCTTTAATAGCGCACCGCCCCCAGCGTCTCAACACATGCCAAGCAGCCTTCTCCATCTCTTAGAGGTTGGGAGGGGGAAACCCAGAGACTCCAATCTTCCTCGTTTACCTTGGGGATAACCTTGAGGAACCATCGTCTAATTGCTGGAAACCAGATTTGAAGGTCAGCGGAAGGGAGCGGCAAAATACGAGGTGCAGTCCCTAATTCCACAGCCCCTCTTGCGAATTCCCGATAAACATTTTCTCCTTAAAACCTTAGTGTTTGTTTCTTGCTTTCAACTAGTTTTAACAAGAAGGAAATGATTCTCCCACGCAGGGGTTCTTGTGCTTGTTGAGCAAAGGAAGATTATTAAGAAGCGATTGGAAAATGGGGATGGTGACTGACTCAAGGCGAATCCCAAGGTTGCGGGTGACTTGGTAGCCTCAAAGGGAACAATCACAAGAAAATTTATTTTGTTAGTATCTTCATGTTTCTTGCTTCTAAGCAGTTAACAATTAAGAAGGAAGTTTTGTTTTCTTTCTGTTTTACCCTACCTAAGAAAGTATGTGTATGCTTTAAGTAAGCAACCAGGGGAACAACGGCTTTAAGTCCTCTACAAGGGACTTGGTAATAATGATAAATGCCTTACCAAATGGCACTAGCGCATCGACAAAGTTTCAAGCCTGGAACCTCCCGGTTAAGAGACCACCGCTCTATACCACTGAGCCATCGCGTCTCCTTGACGCAGGAGTTAGTGTTATCAAGGAGCCAATCAAATAGTAAAACAAAAATGATATTGGAAAATGGGGATGGTGACTGACTGTACGCAAAGGCGATTGTCAAGGTCGCGGAAGGTCTGGTGACATTAAAGGAAACAATCATACACACACATGCAGACACACACACGCCTTGAGTAAAGCCTGGTGTCAGAGGCGGCGTTCCCGGGGGGGGGGGGGGGCAAGGGGGCGCAGTACCCCACTTTTTCAATTACTCCCAAAGTGCCACTTTTTCACAGAGAGAAAGTGCCCCTTTAAACTTTGACAAGTGCCCCTATTAATTTGTAAAAGTGTCCCTCATCACCTTTTATAAGTGCCACTTTTGCTTCGATAATTTCCTTTGCAATAAGTGTCCTATTTCCATTCTCATTTTTAATCTATAGTAAGTGCCCCTTTTCAGGTACGAGGAGTGCCCCTTTTCACTTTTGATAAGTGCCCCCTTTTCCTCTGATAATTGCCCTTTTCAAATCTGAGAGGTGCCCCTTCCGATTTTATTAACTATACCCTTTTTAACTCGGATAAGCGCACCTCATATTTTTACATGTGCCCCTTTTCCCTTGAACCATATGCACAGATCGAAGAAAATATGACTTAATTGTTATTGAATGCTATATATTTAGATTGAGGATCATTTTGAAGCAATAGTTTCATGGCAGGTTAAATATGTCAGTGTATAATCAGTGGCGGATCCAGGGGGCACAGGGGGCACGTGCCCCCCCCCCCCCCGGCCAAAAAATACAACAAATGAGTGCGCACTCCCTCCCCCCCCCCCCTCCCCCCTCGATTTTATTGGGGTCTTCCATGTACAAAATAGCTTCATGATTTTGATGTGCCTGAATTGGACTGGTCTTCAATTCACAAGTTAGAGAAATTGAAAATGTACAATTGAGAGTATAAAGTTAAAATCTTTTTATTTTAAATTGTTACCATGATCTCAATTTCGGGGGTGGCTTGTTGTTGTTGTTCATTTATGAATATTTACGCCTTGGAGTTCCATTGTAGTCTATAATCAAGTGCTTTTTAGGACTGATTATTTTATGATCTATATTGCAATAGATAGTTTTCTGCTGTGTTAACGTCAAGCATAGCCTTTAATCATTCACCAATCCCTTTTATTTATTACCTAACTCTTCATCTGTAATTCTAGTTTTGTGATTTTATGGCCCCCTTAAAAAAATGCATGTATGAACGTAGACTAGATTCAGGGGGATACGCCCACTGCACAATATAGACCGAGTATCTTGATCAAAGGCTACAATGAAATATCAGCTGACGATATTTTCGCGAAGCATGAAAACACTGGAAAAATGGCTGTAAACACGAAAATTGTCAACATTGAAGTGAAGGATATTCGTTTTCCAACCTCACTCGAAGGTCATGGATCGGATGCTATGGTAAGATAGAATTTTTTGTTGTTGTTTTGAATAGGTGATTTACTCTGCAGGGTACGTAGATTTCTGACGGAATTCAAACTTGGAAGAGAGCTGTCGAGTCGGCTAGTTTGAAGCTGCAGAAACGAGCGGACATTAGTCGGTAGGCCATGTAATTGTATCGTGTTTTTGCGTGGTCTGATCAGTGGTGTTAGAAATAAAATTCATGATAATCTCCCAAATATTATAAAACATGCATAAACACTCTGTTCTCCTCACGATTATGCTCCCAAATCGATGAAAATAAAATAATTCTGACGTTTATTTCAATAGTTATTATTCGTGAACAACTGCTATTATAATACACGCTGGCTTCTGGTTTACGTACTTTCGGCCAATCAGAAGGCAGCATTTTCAGGCTCGTACACGTTCGCGATCGCAATCAAATTCTACGTTGACAAGCAATATGGCGACCGACGCTACGGCTGCTTGTTCGTCAACAAGTTCAGAATTGAAGTGTTTTATTCACTCCGAAAGTGCTTCTGACGATGATTTAAAGGCATTTAATGCAACAACGTGGGCCAAAGTTTTCACTAGCGCTGCGATTTGGAAATATTCCAACGGGAAAAAGGCCAAAATTGCAACAGAATTTCTGGCACTGATCGACTCAACCAGCGACGCCGACAGCGTTGAAATTCCACAACAAGCAGGTTTTCATCGAAAATGCTACCAGCAATTTACAGATAAGACAAAGGTTGACCAAGCTAAGAGAAAGCAGGAGAAAGCAGAACTGGAAGATGAAGGTGAGTTTACTTGACAATATTTTCACAGGAAATTGCATGTGATCATTTACTTGTGATAAGGCCTAGCCAGGCCCTATAGGCCAGGGCTAGGCTAGCCCTAACTCTATTGATCGCCAGCGCTACCGCGCTGGCGATCCGTAGGGTTAGCCTAGCCCTAGGCCTTGATCTAGTCATGTTACACCAAACCTTAACTTAGGCCCTAGGGCAAGGCCCAAGTCAAGATCATGAATGAACGGTGCCAAATATTGATTAAAATTCATGTGAGCAACCGATCAATAACCATGTTCATTTTTTTCTAAAGTAACTGAAATAAGAAATGATTTCCTACATGGCACATGCAATTAAATTTAATAATTTTAAAATGTAGTCGCGTGTAATCACATTCACAGCAGCCTTAGCCCTTAGCAATGTTACTTGTAACTTGTTTGTTAGTGTCTATAATTAGATAGATGTGACTTGAGTTGAGTTGAGAAAAAATGGTCCCCTCATCATTGCCAAAACAAAAGGCATTGCCATTGGTAAAATGGCGCTCATTTAAAAATAGAAAAATTAAATAGACTACAATCTACAATCATATTATTATGATGTAGATTCTACATCATAATAATATGATGCAATACATACCGATGTAATGTCTTTGACATGCCACCGTGTATGTATTGACATTGTTAGTAAAGCTGGCCAGCGCCTAGAGGGATGGAATGCTGCTCAAATTTTTATACACAAAAAGAGATTCAGTCATTTTGCAGATTGACTATTCATTTTTTACTGTGTATGATGCAATACATACCGATGCATGTATTTGATATGAATTACTAATAAAGCTGGCCAGCGCCTAGAGGGACGGAATGCTGCCCAAATTATTATTCACGAAAAGAGATCCAGACCCATTTTGGATTGTGCCTGTCATTTTGTAGTTATTGACTATTCATTTTTTTTCTGTGTGTGATGCAATACATACCGATGCATGTATTTGATATGAATTACTAAAAATATTCATTCACAAAAAAAGATCCAGACCTATATTCGGTTGTAAAAGAGCCGAACTACAGCATTTAAAGCAGGCCCATTATGACCCTTTTTTAAAGGGATTGTTTTACATAATGCAATAAAGCGTGTGTTTTTGTCACTGCATGGTATACACATAAATAGTCCTCTTGTTCTCCTTATGATACTTTCTTCTGAAATAAATGCTCCTTTTATCATCTTGCAATTACATTATAATTTATTTTTGCGAGCAAATTAGTGTGTTCCACACTTGGAAATTACTAACTATTTATTGTTGCAAACCCAGAATTAATTGACATATAATAATTGCATAAAAAGTACATATGCGTATCACATATCTATTATTTAATTGCTCTTTTCATTTTATTTTTATATTTCCCCAGATTCATCTAAAGAACCAGAGCTGAAGAAGCCACGAAGGGAACTACGATCCAGAGAGGCAGCCACCAGTTCCCGACGTTCTGTGCACGTACTCCCAGCAGAGTGTATCATCTGTCAGAAGAGTGGACGGTTGGATGTAAAGAAGCAAGGCAAGCGTGTAAAGGAGCCACTTTCCAACTGTGAGATAGTCAACGGAGGGCGAATTCTAGAGCAGGCTATCAACGAGCAAAATACTCGCATCTTACGGCTCATCCAACATCAAGATTGCGTTGCCTTAGAAGTCAAATACCATGCAACCTGTTACCTGGATTACACGCGACCTCTGACAAGGAAAGGAAACAAGCAGAAGCATGACAGGCACTACACTGAGTCATTTAAGAAGTTCTGTAAGGATGTAGTGGAGGAGAAGCTGATTAAGGAGGAGAAGGCATGGGAGTTGGTCGCGCTCAAGAAGAAATTCGTCCAAGTTGTAGCCGAAGTTGAGAAGGTGGATGCCAGTTCTTATAAAACAAACAGTTTGAAGCGTCGGCTACAAAGTACATACCCATGTCTAAGATTTGCAAGACCAAAGAATCCTAATGAGAGCGACATTGTGTATGCTAAGCAGCTTTCGGCAGAGACCCTTTTCGCTAACAGCAGGGCTTCCGTTGATGGACCGTCCGGTACTGACACCAGCACAGACTCGGAGGAAGATGAAGACTTTGTTTTACAACGAAGAAGAACAACAGGATCCACTCTGACAGAGATGTACAACAGCGCCATATATTTGAAGAAAGAAATTGAAGATATACCAACACAAACTATGCCATGGCCACCAGACTCAACACATCTGACACTGGACACAGCAGAGAAGATCGTTCCAACTAAGCTCTACAACTTCCTCTCATGGATGGTTGGTTTCAATGAAGATCCTGAAGACGTTAAGTTTGTAACACTGCCAGAAGAGCAACATAGACGGATATTGTCCCTGTCGCAGGATATTATATATCTTACTTCAAAGGGAAGGAAGGCAATGCCAAAGCAAACGTCACTCGCCATGGCTGTTCGCCACCTCACTGGGTCAGCACAACTGATTGGGCTTCTAAATGGCTTCGGACATGCCACGTCCCACACCAAGGTCCTCGAGCATGATACTGCGCTGGCCAAGAAGGAGATTCAAAATGGCGAAAACAAAATACCATCTTGTCTGCAACAAGGAGTTTACACCACACTATGTTGGGACAACAATGACTTTGGCGAGGAGACTCTGTCGGGGAGAGGCACAACCCACAACACTAACGGGATTGCCATACAGCATAAGCCAGCTCCAATAGATCAACCACCGGAGACATCTGTTTCAGTCAAGAAGACAAAAGAACGAACACTCAAAGCATCAGAAGAGGTACTTGTGCCATTTTTCGGTACCAAGAAGGCCAACCCGCAACCACTAGGACCTGAACTGAAGCTCCAAAAGGAAGTGCCTGAGTACTCCGAACCGATCCAGGCTGCAAAAACTGTGACAACTTGGAACCTCTGATAGCTGACGAAGATGCAAATAATCCAGCAAGTGATTCTGATGATGAGGAAGGGGAAGACGATTTTGGTGAGGAGGAGCACTAAAGTAAGTATCTAAGCTTAATATTGCTCATATTAATGTTTGTCCAATCATTTAGTTGATCTAAGACAGGGACTAACAACATGGGACAGGCGCAATTTTTTGCCCATAAATCCAAGAATTGCGCTGGTTCTTATTTAAAGCCCTGATGAGGAATAAAGGTATATTCTTGAAAAGTCCTATTTGGCAGTATTTGAAACTCCACATTTGTGAACTGATATATGGCACTGGTATCTGGCTTGGCTTCTTGGAGGGCTGGACAAATCATGCTGTAATAGGTTCTGGAAAACAAACAAACACAAACTCAAATGTTTATTGTAACATGAAGACACCAATATTTCACCGATGATTACATAAAATTTCAGTATTATTTAATGTGCATCAAGTGCACGTGAAAACTTAAAAGAGCTACTGGACAGCATGCTTTAGTTCATCAGGAGATGCAACAAGTTCATAATTTACCCAAAACATACTGAAAACTCAGAACTAATTTGCAGCACATACAGCTCTTCCCTTTTTAAGGCGGCTCTCTATCTTCAATGACAAAAAAATCACTTAACAAATCATTAAAAATCAATCATTTGTCATACAACTTTGTAACCTTGCACAGGTCAAGGTCAAGTTCAAAGGTTTAGGTAAAGGTCAAAAGGTTATTTCCGATTAAATTGTAGAGCAATTTTTCAAAGTTTATGCATTTTTTAATTTTTTAATCTGATTTCTTCTTTCGCAGGAGATGTCGATGTCGGTTTATCCTGATCATTCTTCTGCGAGGACTGGTGTCTCAGAAGGAACACGCACAGGTGAACAGCTTCTGCTCTCCCGGCTTGTTGGTCTTCTTGGTAACCTTTCCCCGAGGCGACCTGTTGGATGAACATGGGGACCATCGTGAACTCCTCGGCCAAAAATCATTAACTAAGGTACCTAGAAAAAAATTGAATCATAGGAATAAAGGTCATCATCCAATAATGATTTGTACCAAATTAGAAACAAATCTGATAAAAATTAAACAAATGCATAAACTTTGAAAAACTTTGAAAAATTGCTCTAAAATATGGCCGGAAATGACCTTTTGACCTTGACCTTGACCTTTGACCTTCATTTTCCCCCCATTTTTGGAAACCCCAATTATTCTCATATAAGTGTGCAAGGTTACAGTGTTGTAGGACAAATGATTGATTTTTAATGATTTTTTAAGTTATTTTGGACATTGAATGTAGAGGGCTCCCTCTGTTGTTGAAATGCCATTTCACTAATTAGCTGATTATCTCATTAATGGGATCATATTTTTTCGGGGAACAAAATGTTTTTTTCTTCAGTAGCAGCCATATAACCAATTTATAATGTTAGATTCTAACACCAGTCATCAGACCACGCAACTTTTTAAATGAAGCCTTAACACTGATATGGCCTACAGTCTACATGTCTTTGTTGGTGCGCCTGGAGTTTCGGGCTGATCGACATACAAGCTTGCCTCGAGTTTAAGGTTACACTCCACTCTTCGTGTAATTGGGGGCGTTGCCGTGGGTACTGGCGCTGGCCTGGGCCTGGCCTGGGAGAACATTGAACCTTTAAGTTGAAGTTAAAGCGTTTATCCCTTTGCAGCTTAATCTCTGGCAGCTATTTACTGGGGTGGGATGTACATGCAGTCAATGGCAGACAGCTGTTGTTGTTGTTAATGTTAGTGGTTTTTATGCCAGCGTTTTCCATCATCACTGGATGATTTTCGCCAGGGAATGTGAAGGGCGTAGTTTCTGGTCCTCTCTTCATATTTTTGCTCTGTTGGATTTACGATACGGATAGCCTGTGGTGTTGTGTTTATGAAATTAATAATGTCAGTAAAATTTTAGTAGTTAATTTCTCTATTGTTATGTATAATGTACTAGACTATGTAGCTTGTTATTTTAAAGAATAAATTAGGAAGGAAAGGATGAAGTGGTTCAGTTCATTATGTTGAGACATGGTTTGAAGCCTCTCTTCGTTTCCTAAAACAAAGAGTGAACTATCTTATAACATAAAATGAACATAACTATTATGCTAATAGATAAAACAGCGAACCGTAATTATTACTCTTAATTTATAGCTGAGCATCACAGTTTGTTGTACCCCCCAGTATATCATTTCAATATATTGTCATAAATTAAAACGGCGCTTTTGGGTACGAATTGATTTGATTTGATTCTTTTATCTTTCTTCTTTATCGATAGCATACTGATCCTGACTATTCCTGTGCGTATGTCATCATCAGAACAGATGCTGGAGACGGATTGGAAGGTCATGGACCAACTTTTACCATCGGCAGGGGAACGGAAGTTGGTTAGTAAAGGACGACCTACAAACTCTTATGGGGCATTGCAAGAAAGTTGTGATTGATTGCAAATTGCAAACTTTGCAACTGATATTTGCAATCGATTGCAACTCAAATTTCTTGCAACGTCCCACTAGTCTCCTAAATTTCCTAGGATTTTGTAAGGAATAAAGTTTTAACAATTAAATTAAGCTTTTATTCTCCCTCTCCCTCTCTCTTTCTTTCTTACTAATTGGGCGTTGCAAAAAAGTTGAATTGATCGCAACTTTCTTGCAACGCCCCATAAGGCAATACTACAACCTATAATATGATCTATTAATTTGAACACAAAGGAAATAAGTACACTGTAGATCTACATAAATGTGATTTTTAAGCAGGTTATTTTGCCAGCATCCGTACCACTGCTGTAATGTATTTTCAATTGCATCATCTTTCAGTGAAGACATACATAGAGCAATTTCTGGTTTTTATTGTTTCCCTTGAGTAGTCTTTATATACAGGCTTCATTGTATCTAATTACATTATGTGGTTTGTACATGAATCATTGTATCAAATTGTTATTAATTCTTTATATGAACAAAAAATTCTTCATTATTTGTTAGCTTAAAGGTAAAGACCAGTATTGGCAACGCCCCAATTTCAAAAAATGAAATGGAAGCTCTCATTACCAATCATGTGAAAGAATATGTTTTGACTAATACATGATGATAAAAAATTTGCCGGGAAACCGCCTACTAATTCATATATTTGGTAAATTTATTTCTCTCATGGTCTGGTGAGAGAGATAGGGTAGTCCCATATACATCTTTCTGTGTATAGTGCTTGTAACTTTACGAAGAATGAGCCAAATTTCTTATCATTTTGATGATTCCAGAACCTTGCAGATGCTAGATGCTAGATGATCAACCTTTTCTGATCGATTCCACAACGTTTCTTTCACAATGCAATCGCATGACCATTACTGGTCTTTACCTTTAAAAAGTGTGTAACTAAAACATTTCCTTGCCAGCTTATGTGTATATATAATTATAAGAGAGTAAGAGTGAACCATTTGTTTGTATATTTTCTGTCTTTATTCGTGGCACAGTTGTGGCTGGAGTGAAGGCTCTCATTCCCTTTGTAGTCGGGCTCAAGGTGGCGGACATCTTTGGCGATTTTGGAACATTCTGGCGAAAACTGACAAGTGAATCACAGCTTCGATGGGTAATGATTACATCTCATTATTATTATCATTATTCTTCATTTGGCAATTTCATGTATCACAAGTCAAAACCAACAGTACAACAAGGGTAACAAACATGAAAAAGATTCAAACCTGCCTATTAAGGTCACCCAAGGGAAACGGAGAAAATTGTGAATGTAGACAGATGGCCTTCTAGACAGGCTCTACAACACTAATTTCTTTCTTGAGGGAGACAAAATGCATGACCACTCTGGACAGGTGGCCTTTATTGAGAGGTGGCTACTAAGACCGTTTTGACGTGCATACATTTTTATAGACTTATAGTAGTATTTTGAGTGCAACAGTTTGCTTCCAGGAAAGAAGAAGGCAGACCCTATTACCATAAGCAACATGGCCCTTCTTCGTGACCAAGTATTACACTAAGAAGACCAATACAAACCTAGCATGAATGTCCACTTCATGATATTACAGTTCAGAGAAGAACAAAATAGAATATAATTAATGCGATGAGCATTGCCATGTTATGTTCATAGCTTTTTAGATTTGGGGCACCCATGTTTCCTGTGTGCCCGCTCGTAAACACTAAGTTTTTTGATCAATTGTAGAATGACAATGGCCAATCAAGAAAATATCTCCATGCCCATATTACTCAAAAGACTGACTATTAGTCAATCAGAATTGTCATTTTTAAATTCTAATTGATCGCCATCCTTTGTGTTACAGAGCCTGGGGAGTGTTTCACAAAAACTAAGATCAACTTTAAGTTGGACTTAACTATGGCAGGCCATTCATGCCACTGGTTAGTCTCTCAATTATGATCTTTAGATAATATTTTTTCATTCAATAATGAATTATCAAAAAATGTAAATTCTGTAGAACTGTGACCGTGATTTGTACGTCCCTTGAGAGACCAATGCCAGTAAATGGTGAGAGAAAACAGTGGCATTAACGGCCTGCCATAGTTAAGTCCAACTTGAAGTTGATCTTAGTCTTTGTGAAACACTCCCCAGAACTGATAATACATGGGTCTCCTTATCACAGACTCCTAATTTTTCTTTTTCAGATTGGACCGGAGAAAGGAGTCATCTCTCTAGCCACATGTGCTGTCCTGAATGCACTCTGGGACCTATGGGCCAAGATGGCTGGAAAGGTAATTAATCATTTTCAAAATGTATTCAGTTCATATAGAGGTGTTGTGGTCTAGTGCATAAGTCACCTGACTACAGATCTCAAGGTACGCAGCACCAATGTCTTGTGGCAAGACGTTAATCTACATTTGCCACTCTCCACCCACGTGTTAAATGGGTACCCGGTAGGATGCAAACGTTAATATGGTCGGATAAGCAAGTGTGCGCTTGTAAAAGGCGACTGGCGGGAATGCTACCCAGGGGATGGAGAACGTGCAAACATTGTGTGTGGGTAAGCCTGAATCTGATGACAAGGGTAATAATATACCTGTAAAGCCCTTAGACACATTGGTTTCTCGATGTATTGGACGTTATATGAAAATAGAATATTATTATTATATGCATTTACCTAGCAATAAGCTATTACGTTCACCTGTATATTCTTGAATCTCAATAGTCAGTATGTTAATTGCATTTATACATCAGCTGTTGCTAGGTTGGCCAAACATTATGGCTTACCAAAATGTTCAAGATGCATACAATTTCAGCATGACAAACTGCTCATTTGACAAATGGAGCCAGCAAATAGCAAAAGCTAGTCAAGTTTGGCCCTGTTCAATGCATTATACTTTATGACAATAAAAAAAATATCATTAAATAATGATCACTGGAACATAAAGAAGTATTTTTGGTTTGTGCTAATGATGTAACATTTCTGTTGAAAGCAAATATAAAAAGCATATGTACATTAATACTATTTGCACAATCTTATTAATATATATTATTTAAAAAAACTGTTGTACATGTATGTACAATAAATGCATCAATAATTAAATGTTACTAAATGTTATATTGATTGTCATCTCAAATTTGTAAAGTACCTGTGAAATGCTCTAATAGAACACTAATTTGTTAAATAATTTTGTTTAATGTTTTTACCGTAACTTGTTTTATGATTTATTTGACAGCCCCTTTGGAAGTTGCTTGTAGATATGGTGAGTTTTTCTTCACTCCCTTTAAAAAACACAGATCTTTGAACAGTACTGTTTTAACATGCATTCATACAGTTGATATCCCACATCATAGAGGGGTGTACATCTCAATCAACAAGATACATGTACTTACGAATCAGAAATGTACCCTCCACAAAAGGAAACAACCATACATATACACATGTATGCTCTGTTATATTTGTAAGGTCTCTTTATAGGTACCATGATGATTTGACTTTGGAGTTTGGACTGTTTTGTTTCATTAAACTGAATCAATTCTCGCTATCCTACATAGGTACGAAAATCTCGAAATTCGCGAGACGAGGTAATTTTCACTCTCTCGGGTCGTCACTACAACTTCCGGTATAGAGTCCCATCCCAAGTCACGGCCTTCATCCACCCCCATTTTTCAGGGTTCTTACGCTTGGAATCATGAGCCCAGCACTGTGCAGCCTCACAAAAGAAAACCATCGTCACTGATGTCAAAAGACGCAAAAAACAACGAATGAAATGTTCAAATAAACGTTGAAATATTTGCGAAAAAAAAACAAGACCGAGCAGACGACATATTCGGTGCATACACGTTGTGTGGCGACGGCGTTTTACGTTTGCGCTATCGCGCCTAGTAATATAGCGCCTGCACAGGAAGCTGTAATGTCGAAAAGCTATCCCATAATGCAATGCGCGTTTTCAGGATTTTCCCCGGATCTCGGCAGAATCGCTATTTGGGGTAGCGAGAATTGATTGAGAATGTTTAGAGAATGATAAAAATAGCAATGGAAATAAAAATGTCAGAGTGCAAGACATATAAAATATGTAGGGTCACGGTCACGGTCATGTGTAGGGTCATGGTTACAAAGAAAGAAGATTAAGGGGGCAACATGTAAAATCATACATTACATATTGAGAGAGTTACTTTTGTTTTTCATTTTAAATTTATATTATTTATTTTATTTTATCTTATTTATAGTATTTATTTCATTATTATTATTATTTATATTTTTTTAAAATAATTTTATTCATTTAATTTCCGATTTTATTGTGATTTATTTTATAGACCCCAGAGCATCTGTTGAGTGTTATAGACTTCAGATACATGTAAGTTCACTGATTTTTTTTCTCTTTCAAATTTACAAAGGAAAATTTGACACTATAGAACCTCACATGCAAACGCCCTTTTGCAAGGCATAAAGGATGCATTATTAGGCACGGTTTCAAAAATAACATTGTGTGCCAAGGAAGAGGGTACTATATGAAAACCCTCGGCTATATGAATAGGAATAGGAATTCCCTTACTAGCTTTTGTTTTTATGGCAGGTACATTCCGATCCCCTACATTTGAAATATCAGCTTTAAATATCATTTCTGTAAAACAATATTGTCAAGTTTAAGTACCGGTTCCAAAGTTACACCCTAAGTAATTAGTAAAATAAAAAACAATTCATGTAGTAGACTAATCAATGGACATGTGTAAATTTTGGGTGCAACAAAGTTAACCACAGTTTTTATTGGACCATAATTATGTATGGCTCAATGCTCTGTTATCCTTTAACGATAATGATGAGAAATTCACTTAACCTCTAGCAGGCCAAAGCTTTGTTAAGGTATAAATGAACCAGCTCAACTGTTTTCTCTATCAATATACATTGTAATCTTTACCTCTAATGATAATAATAATAATTTATTCTTATTGAGCGCTTTACAGAAAAGAAACATAAAAATCATAACAATCAAATAAGGAACAGTAATTAAGAAATTATGAACAAAATAATAACTTTCACAATGGTGTACGTTGTATGCGTTTTGAATTTACAGAACAGATGCGCTGACAAAAGAAGAGGCTTTGCAGATTCTAAAAGCTAACGAATCAACGAAAGCCGAAAGAGGTAATGTAAAACCGTAGTTCACATATAATCTTGTAAACAGTCATGACAAAATTCTAATCTACAAGACATTAATCTACATTTGCCACCCTCTACCCGTGTGAAGGAAAGGGGCGCTTGGTTGGAAGAAATTTCTGGAATACTTAAGTACCTTATTATAGCGGCTCAGCTACAAACGGGGATTAATAAGTGGTCTAGTGTTGGTGTTACTAGCCTCACCATTGAGGACAATATAAAGTTAAGGGGTTAGAATGAGAGTGAGGATTATGAAAAGTGTTTGGTCCAGGGTGAGTAATACATTTGATTTGTGAAGCCAGACAACCAGAGAGGAATTATTTATGGAACATCTGTTGCACAATCCTTAAGTTTGTTGCTGTGTCTAACAGCCGGGCCAAACCACAGGTAATATTAGTACTTTATACTTTTTAGGTGCTCTGAGCATCCCCTAGTATTGATAGTTTCGCAATATAAGTCCCCCCCCCCCCCCCCCCCCCCACTCCGGGAACGGAGGTACGCACATGCGTGTTTCCAAAATCTCTGGCTTGTAACAAAAGAAAAAGGTCTACCTGTATTGACTTTACACACCGGACTTATGCTGAAAGGGGGGGGGGGGGGGTGCTGGGAACACGCATATGCGTACCCTAATTAACACTGAGTGGGGGGGGGGAGCCGGGATAGAAGTGCAGTACTATTAATACTGTTCTGTTTCAAACCCCAACAGAAGCTGAGTTGATGAAGAATGGGTTTCCAGCGTACACCACATCGACTGCTTGGTTAGGATACTCTGACGAGACACTTAAAGAGGTAACCTTGAATACTGTATTAAAGTCTGTCTGCGCACTAGTTTGGCCAGGGGGGATCAGACCTCCCTGCAAGGTCACTGACAGGTGGTTATCTTATCTAATCAGCTCTCAATTAACATTAAAAAAGGGGATCATGGGGGACCAACAGGCACCGGATAGGCATTGTTATAGATCTAGAGGGCACAAGTAGCTATGAGTAGTGCGGTGGGGCTTTAAGCCAATATTTTCATGTGCAGCTAACAACGGAATTATCCACACCCCTAGTAACTTTTTTGTGTTTTTTGTAACTCAAAATGAAAGGTAGACTGGTTAAATTCTTATAGATGTTTAGCTTTAATATGTCACATTCTCAAGAAATATACATTGGGACAAATCAATTTTTCAAATACTTTAAAAAAAAAATTAAAAAATTGTAGGGTATAAATAATTTGGTACTGCTATTCTTGCTGATTCATTGCCAGATAAGGGCCCTGTCTCATAAAAATCAATAACAAATGCTAAATTTCTATGACAAATTTGGTCTCGGCCAATCAAATGCCACAATTACAGTAGCTTATAGCAGTTATTGTAACTAGTCATTGATAACAAGTATTATGAAACATGGGTCAGTTTCATGTTTTCTGGAATTCATGACCATACAGCAATTTGCAGAATTCAAGAAAATAAAACCTTCACAGAGAAAATAACGGCTGATACCGTATTGCCAGCCTGGTAGCGGCTATCGTGTGCAATTCGCATTCTGCCTGTTGGGATATGTTTGTTCCTGGCGGGTGGGCGGAGTCACTCATGTCCGCGAGCTTTGCGGGGACCTGTGCATCCGACGTGGACAAGTTGCGAGACTGGGCTATTACTTTTCAGATAGACAGTAAACAGTTTATCTACATTTGTTGTTTACAACTTGTCCCCCTTCCTTTCCCTTTCCTTTCCCTTTCCCTCTATTTCACTCCTCTCCTCTCCTTACATATTGTCATTAAAGACACACTTGTGCAAAGATTTCCCCCAAAAAAAACTGTTTGAAGACAAGTATTGATAAAAGAATACATATTTGACTTCAAACACATTTGTTTTGAAAATACTTTATTTGTGCAGCATTTCCAATTGACATCCCTTTTCATTGTTCATTCTCAGAGGTGTAGAGCTGCCTTGAAGGACGGCTGGACTTGGTTTAAGATGAAGATAGGAGCTAATCTTGAAGATGATATCAGAAGAGCTAAGATCATCAGGGCTGAGATTGGAGATGACAAAGTATTGGTAAGGATTCCTCCGTCCTATCGTAAAACTTCTGTTTGCAGTGCATCTGTAGTAATTTTTTGTGGTTGTAAAGATTTCCTTGCAGTAACCTTATAATATTAATAATAATAACATTCCGCTTTTATATAGCGCCCAATACATCGATACAACGATGTGTCTAAGCGCTTTACAGATATATTATTACCCCGGTCATCGGATCACCGATTCAAATGTTGAAAAAGGATCACCTGGTCACTGGTCATGCACATTCTCCACTCCCAGGGGAGCATTCCGGCCAGTCGCCATTTTACAAGCGCACACTTGCTCGTCCAACCACATTAACTTTCGCATCCTACCGGGTACCCATGTAACACCTGGGTGGAGAGTGGCAAATGTAGAATAACGTCTTGCCAAAGGACATTAGTGCTGCGGCGGGACTTGAACCCTGTACCTTTGTATTACATGTTTTGTACTTGTAAATGTATTGTACGTGTACGACACATGCTACAACAACAAACGCTCCATGGTCATTTTCTCCCACTGGTTAAATTTTACATAAATTTAACCCAGGGCGAAATATTGTACCAAATGCTAATCCTCATCCTAACCCAGAATATATTCTAATTGTAAAACCTAGTCATAACCGTCACCCAAACCCTTTAACCCATATCTTTGACCAAAGTAAGTGCACAGCAAAATGTCATCTTAACATACATGTATTTTCGGGTCAGAAATTGTTTTGCAAAGAAGATACAGGTCTTCATGTAGGAGTTAGTTGTTGTTGTTTATAGCATTAGTTTATGATTTTTTTTCTGATATTGAGAAGCTCTTTCTTCTGTTAGCTGACATACATGCTGCCTCACTATACATGTTTTTATGAATAATTATAAGTTAAAGAAATACTATGTCCCTTTTGCAGCCAACATCAAATTCTGTAGAACTTTGCAGGAATTATGAATATGTCATGTACAGTATGTTCTATCTGTGAAATTTAAACGTTAGCAGTGTCCTAACATTCAAATTACGCAAGGAAATCTGTTTATTTGCTAGACTTCACTGTCAGAAACTATTGAGTGATTGAATGGCTTTTTTCTTCTTTGGTAATAACGTCCATAAATTGAGCTGTAGAGGGTACATGAGCATTTGCCTACATCAATAATCCACTTCTTGTAATAGCCAAAATTAAACTGATTGGATCTTTGCGCAACATAAAACGTATGACCATTCAGTACAATGGTCTGAAAATCAGACTATTACTTACTGGCTCTATAGCTCTTAAGTTGATTCAACAACTAATAGTCATTATGATTTTCCCACTTAAAGACATTTTCAAGCACTCTTTTTATTTAGGGAAGTTCTAAATTAGTATTACATTCACAGTAACAAATGAAACGGGATGCGTTTTTTGCGGGTACTTGAGATTTAATAGAGGATGGAATCTTGTTACCCTGAATATCAACATTATGACAATAATAACAACTACGACACAAACTTTCCCAACTGAATATAAAATACTTTTACTTCAACGTTACACTGCTCCAATCCGCCCCAGGGAAGGACCCGGGTATCATTTTCGAATCTTTTGATCAATTTTTACAAGTATCTGCACATGAAAAACTGGATGGAGCCGGCATGTCCAATCCATAGTACTCTCTGCATCGGGGCCACCAACAGACGAGAACTTGTGTACAACCCCCCACAGCCCGTAAAAAGGCGACACTGTTTCCTCATTAAAGAGGGCGAACAGAGTTTACCTTCTCATATGGAATTTAACTGTGAGAACCACAAAGTGGGCTATACGTATAACCCCCCTCTGCATACAAAGAAGACACACAGTTCCACTGCATTAAACAGGCGAACAGATGCCTACTTTACAGGCGGGTACATGTTATAAATATCATCGGGGCCCCCTCGGAAAACAAATAAATATTGAGCTCTGAAAAACTGGATGGAGCCGGCATGTCCAATCCAAAGTACTCTCTGCATCAGGGCCACCAACAGACGAGAACTTGTGTACAACCCCCCACAGCCCGTAAAAAGGCGACACTGTTTCCTCATTAAAGAGGGCGAACAGAGTTTACCTTCTCATATGGAATTTAACTGTGAGTACCACAAAGTGGGCTATACGTATAACACCCCTCTGCATACAAAGAAGACACACAGTTCCACTGCATTAAACAGGCGAACAGATGCCTACTTTACAGGCGGGTACATGTTATAAATAAACGACAGGATACCTGTTATCATCGGGGCCCTTACCGGAAACCAATAAATATTGAGCTCTGCAAGATACAATGGCCAATTAAAATAATCCAATTCATATTCTCCAAAACACAACCTTCCCATGAGGTATTCTGCAGCAGTGTGTAATACACATAATAACCTTTATATGTATATATTAACATATATACACATACACATATATATATATGCGAAGAGGCAAAAATGGCAATTTCCGCCACACGGGCACCGCCCGCCGCCACTGAGCGTATATATTTTTATCGCGTAATGTACGCATATAAACTGACATATTAATTTCACCCTAAATTCTAATGGGTTACTTTCGTTTCACTACGCGTTTTAAACGCGAACACGAACTTGAACCTATTGAATTCAACCAATTACCTTAATTTCATTTCAATACCAACGTTGTGCGATTTCGAAGCTTGAGCTAAATCAACCAACTAACCAAAATAACGTGATAACCACCTTTCGTTTTCAACCAAAAACAATAAATTAAAAACACCTTTATGACCTCGACTGTGACTATGCTCATGAAAGCACTCTGCAATAACAGTAAGTATAGTAAAACAAAGCCACGAACGGCTATATATATATATGAACTAAGTACACGAACTTGAACGTGAACATATTGAATCCAACCAATTAGCCAAAATAACGTGATAACTACATGTACCTTTCGTTTCCAACCAAAAACTATAAGTTAAAAGCACATTTATGGCCACGACTGTGACTAAGCTCATGAAAACACTCTGCAATAATCGGTAAATAAAACAAAGCCACAAAACGGCTATATATATATATATGTACAAAGTACGCGAACTTGAACTTGAACATAATGCATTCACCAATTACCATAATATCTTTTCAATACCCACGTTTTGAAATTTCAAAGCTTAAGCTAAATCAACCAATTAATCAAAATAACAAGATAACTACCTTTCATTTTAAACCAAAAGCAGTCTTCAATGAAAAACGCGTTCATGGTCCCAACTGTGACCAAACTCATGAGAACGCTTTGTAATTTCCATTACTGAAATACACAGCATCAAAATCCGGGTATATATATGTACATAAACTTAACATGTTAATAGTAACCATTAGCCTAATAAGTCTCTTTCGCGTTACATAAAAGTTTTATGCTTTTAAAGCTCGAGCTAAATAAACCATGCACTTACCCGAAACCTAATAACTACCTTTAAACATCAAAATGGGGTAATATATACCGTACATATATATATATATATATGTACATGAAATAATTCAACTTAACATCTTAATAAAAACCACTAGCCTGATAAGTCGCTTTTGCTATAACGTACGAGTTCTGTAAATTCAAAGCTTGAGCTAAATATAAATAGACCAATTACCCGAAACAAACGTGATTACTACGTTTCATTATGGCTTGAATAAATTATCTACCGAAAACGGTATTAAATTAAAAACACACTTTATGGACACGACTGTGACCAAGCTCATGAATACAATTCAATAAATCAAAACCACTTCAAAGAACTCCACGAAAGTCTATGCAATGTTTTCCAACCCCTTGATAAGGCTATGAAGAATCATATTATTCCCAGTCTCGGAGAGATGAATGCCATCTCTCCTAAACAGCTCGTGCCGCTCGTGCCTGATGGCCAGGTGATTAAAAGCACTGCCCCCGATCGTACGGCATATGCACCTGGCGTGCTTGTTTAGTGCTCGCCGCGTCCGATCGATTTTGGGCTGCTCGTCTTTACTGAAGCCGCTGTAGGTCCTACGCGGCAAATTATCCGACCAAACGATATGGGCATTGGGGAAGTGTTCGTGCAATCATCCGAGCGTTGTATCCAAAAGCGAGAACAATTCTTGTTTTTTAGCTCGCCCGACGTCGTTTGCTCCCACGTGCAGAACGATGTGCGACGGAGAGGAAACCTGGATACCGGGCAGCACCCATTGGACATGTCCAATAACTTGACCTAGCTTAAGGCCCCTCCTTCCTCTCCACACGACGTTGGCTGACGACCCCAAACCTTGTTTTCCCTTACGATGCGCGAAGGCGGCTAGCCAGTGGATCATGGAATCGCCTATGAGCAGGATCGTACTTGACTGGCAACCTACAGCAGGAATAAAAGAAAAAACTTCTGGCAGCTCATTGTTGTTGATGATTTACTCATTTCAAAATCACCAATAAAATGTAACATTATTAATCTTCAACTGCCTCGTGCATAAACATGAGTCAATTATACATACTATTTAAACATATAGGTCTACCCAAATAACTGATAATTTTTCTTAACACACTTCCTTTAACTCAAATTATTAAAGAAGTAATATGGTACAATACATCATGAATTATGCAACAAGTAGCATATTAATACGAACATTTCTCTTATGCGCGTCCGAGAACCAGCGCCCCGTGTTCTCAATTTCCCCTGCGTCAAACCGGTCAAAGCGGCTGATGTGGCCGCGCCTTTTCTGAAAGAATGTGAGTAAATCGTGCTACTGGCAGATCCAAAAAGGACAAACACTATTAATTTGTCTGGCCGAAGGGGTCGCTTTCACGAATTGCATCACCGTAGTAGGCGGGGGTTGAATGCGTGCATGGTGCTGTGGCAGTCATGAGCCACAATTCACTATCAATGACAGCCCATGATCTAGTGGGTTCTCTTGCTTGCCTCAGCCTAAACTGCGCATCGTATGTGCGCCAGCCGTAGCCGCCAAATCTAGCCGCCGTCCGGACGGTGTCCATATACTTAAATATCTCTAAGGACCCGAACTATATGCTTCTCGGTGTATATAGACGCAAATACCAAAAATGCGCTGGTCCATTGCTCTATTGAGGTTATTCGCGGCACCCCTCGCTGCGGTTGTACCTGCAATGTCGACCCCGACAGGGCAATAACCGTGGGTGCGCTGCCGTCTGGAACGGGGACATTTTTTAGCAAGGCCCCTAAATCAACAAACTTGCCTTTCCAGATTCTATCCCGCAATGCGCGAGGAACAGCTGACCCCAGCACCTCCCGAGGAGTTGCCAACAAGGGAGGGGCATTGATCATAAGCCCCACCTGCTGCGCCTGCTCAGGGCCTCCAATTGAGTTAATGTATCAATACCCGCGCAAACCAACGGCCTAGAATCGTACTCACTTGCGGATGGACCCGGTCCCCGCTGCTCCACTCCGGGGTTCGGCTGCGGTGCCTGGACGAGAGGCTCTGATACGGGCTGGGAAGGCGGAGCTGGTGCAGTTGCAGTTCTCCGTGGACGTGAGGACCCAATTCGGTCAACAGTTGTCCACCTGGATTTCTGCTTAGCCTTCGGCATTATAATTCCCGACGCGATGATACAATTAACAAAGTTATGTAGCTAATATAGAGTTAACCAGTTATGAACTCCAAATGTACACAATTCAAAATCCCGTCGCCGTATATAATTACTCTGAAGAACCAAGTTGTATTAAAATGTTCCCTTCTGTAAATCCGATGTGGAATCGAAGTATAATAATTGTCGACTACAATATTTTCTCAATAAAATCCAATAAATTAATTTGCCACCGAATAATGTCTATGACCATCCTCTAAAAAATCTGCAAGGTGAATGAGGATTCTCACGCCAACACCGTGAGAACCAATATATCCCGGCTAAAATAATTCCATATATAGATTCGAAACATACATTGCGCATATTCCGTTTATAGATACGCGTTCATGAAAGAAGCCGCGCGGCTGACTCAAAGGGTGTCGGCATGTTGTTTTCTATCAAGATGTCGCTAAGGGTCATCACAGAAGAGAAGCCGCCGCGAACTCGTGATGTCACTGATGAATGTAAACCATTTATATCGCCCTTCGTTCGATAAAATTTCTTATCTTTCAAGTACTGTTGGAATTTAACCTTTTCATTTTTTTAACCTGCAAATGGGACATAGTACCTTTAATAGATCAATTTGCGTCTGGGATATTAAATTAACTCTTCTAGTAAGCCTCATGTCCCAGTCACTTTATCCCTTATGCATTATAACTCCAGATGATGGACTGTAATCAGAGATGGGAGGTATCCCAAGCTATTGACTGGATGAAGAGACTAGCTGAATTCAAGCCTTACTGGATAGAGGAACCCATCTCACCCGATGATGTTCTAGGACATGCTGCTATCTCCAAGGTAACGACACATCCATGTACATTGCATTACAGATCGCTTAAAGGGGGTGTAGCATGACGAGACTATGTGTCTGTCCCGTGGCCTGTCTCGGGGCCAATCGGGTATAATCAGACTACAGACGAAGAGACTGCAGTATAGTACCTTTACAACATACACAAAACCAAAGCGTGAGGAGAACTTCGGTCTGTTTCGCGAACGCTAGTGCGCGCTGACCACTAATCAAGTCCATTCGTTTACATGCAGTTGTCCAAAAGAAGTCTGTAGGTGGCGTCAACCAGTATTTGCCATGCTATACCCCCTTTAAACTGGAATTCATGATCTCAAGTGATGGTGCTTTAGGCTGGCGCTTCTCAACCTGTTTTCACTCGAGGCACACTTTAGCTGAGCTGTTAAAAATACTTCAAGGCCTGCCTTAGAAAATAGAGAGTGAATTGTGTGGTAATTATATGTATTGTGCCACTGTCAGTTGTAATGCTACTACTAAACTTTTAAAACTAATCCCCATTTTGTAAAAACGTAGATCTTCAACAAAAATGTTGACTGAAATGTATACAGTATATAGCTGAATTACAGCTGTGTCATGTAAGATTAGATATTTTCACAAAATTTAATTCTAGTTTTCAAGATATGTTTTGGCCGACCTGACAGAGCATCGTAGCCTACCGGTGGAGAAGCGCTTCTTCTAGGCCATGCTGCTGCTGATTATCTTAATCCATTGCGTATGGAAACCGAGAGGCTCCTGTTATTGAGCATGTGGAATCAAATAATTCAGAAGTCAACTCCTTAAAGCCTTTCTGCATGGTCACTGACAGGTGGTTATCTCATCAAATCAGCTCTCAATTGAAAAAGAGGATCATGGGGGATCAAAGGGTACCGCTTGGGCATCATTGGCTATATAGTGGGTGCAAGTAGCTATAAGTACATGTAGTACAGTAGGGCTTTAAGAGCGGGAAAAGGTGTTCAAGGAGATGGGAGAAGAACCATGAGGATAGCATTATTAAGAAGGGGATATGTGCTGGAAGTAGGCTGAGATTAAAAAGATCCCAATACATATGAGGCTGCCCAAAATGCTAACCCTAATTATGATACAGCTAATGGTTCTATGACACATGCACTGGCAACAAGTTCCAATTACAACGCTGGGCCCAATTCAGTACTTAATTATCCATGACCCTTTATGTTAACCCTAACCCTAAACCTAGCCTATATAAAGCAAATTGCAACCATAATCCTGAGGAATTGTGTCTGAAGCTAATGTCTGATACGGTTCATTCCATAAAGTTGGGGCAAAAAATTTGATGGTGTCCATGTAAAGTAGGTATGAGATCTTCTACTACACATAGAATATGAAATTATCTGTTGAAGGTTTTTATGCAATGAATATATTTAGAAGTGCCCTGCTAGAATCCTTCCGATTTCAGTTGCTTTACTTCAAAAATTTTGCTTAAAACACATTTCTATTTTTTACCAGCATTACATGAACAACATATTCATATAATTGCATAAACTTTGCCTCCATAATATTGATTCACCATGAAGCTTGAGTACTTCTAAAGACAGTTAGCTATGCTTTTTATGCAAAACTCAGTTTAAAACAACTTTGTTACAGTTGATAGGAGACATAGTTTCTCACTTCTGGTATGTCACAAAAATTGCCCCAACTTCATGGAATGACCCATATGTACTGTGTCTTCACTGGTTTCCAGACATTTCCATCTGCTTTCGCTTTTTTTTCCTCCCCCCCCCCCCCCCTCCCCTCCCCTCTCTCACTTTTTTTCTTTCTTTGGTCACAGGCTCTTAATCCATTGGGCATCAAGGTAGCAACGGGAGAGCAGTGCCAGAATCGTGTCATGTTCAAGCAGTTTCTCCAAGCTAAAGCCTTACAGATTCTACAGATCGATAGCTGCCGAATCGGAGGGATCAACGAAGTCCTCTCCGTCCTCCTCATGGCAAAGAAGTTTGGAGGTTTGTAATGATGTTACAAACTATTAAAGGCATCGTTGAACAATGTTAAATCTGAGATGCACGGCCCTACATGTTATCAGTGTCTGTGATGTGTAATATTGAAGCCCTCAAAAAATGCCCTTCAAAATGATCAAGAAGTGCCTCAAAAAAGTAAAAATTGTTGAGTGACCGGTTTTACCATACTAGTTTTCCCCAATAGACTGTAGTGTTATGAAAGCCATTTGGCAAAGGCAAAATTTGATTTTGATTTTCAATCATAAATATCTTGATAATCAGAAAGACGATGGGCTAGCTTAAAGTCATGAGGTTCCTGACTGACCTAAATGTTTATAATTGTGATTGCAGCATGAGCTAAATCAAGGATTTTTTAAAGGATCTAAGACAAAGTTACCAGATCCCTTTAAAATAATATTTCTATTCTTTTTTTTTTGTATTGGCAGTACCTGTATGTCCTCATGCAGGTGGAGTACTACTCTGTGAGCTGGTACATCATCTCAGTATGTTTGACTATGTGTGTGTATCAGGAACTAAGGAGGGAAGGTGGGTACCAGTCTTCTATTTTTTGCAGTACTTAGAAATTGCCCTCTGATTAGTAAATGCATTTATGACATCTTTTCAGACTCCTATGTAACTTTGAGTGATTTAATAAAATATTCAACATTAATGACTTTAATTCTACAAACAAAGCATACAAAATATCCTTTGGACCGTATATGTACATTACTACATGTATACTCATTTAGTATAGGTTTTCCTGCAATTTTTTAATGTTTTTTAACTCATATCAATGAAGGTGCATTCAACTTAAACTATAATTGTCTTAAGATTGATATCTGTCTTTCAAATTTATAATCCGGGCAGTGTAATTCATTTTGAAACCCTTGAATGAATTTATGATCATCCAAATCAATTAATTGGGAAAATTATTTTAGTGTAGATCATTCCAATTTGTATTATCCTCATTCTATTAGTGCAAAAACCTTTGTTTGGATGCATTACAAAGTTGTATATACCATATAAAAAATGGTCATTCAATTTAATTTTCTCTTGTTCGAATTTGTTTTCAGTGCAAAAAATTCTTCAAACGAGTCCCCTAAATGAAAATGAAGAGCAGATGTAATGATATTAATATATCTCCATAGATGACATCATGAATACATGTAACTTTTTATGCAAACAATACAAACATAGTGAAACAAGATATGCAGTTGATTTTTTTTTTTTTTTTTTTTTTTTAACAGGGTGATTGAGTATGTGGACCATCTGAGGGAGCACTTCAAGTATCCCTCTATCATCAAGAATGCCTCATACATGCCACAGAAGGTGAATAATGTCAACTTTTTTGTTTTATCTTACTTCTCTTTTTTAATAATAATAAAAATAGTTCGTTTTTTTATAGCGCATTTCAGGGCCGCAGGCCTTCTCAAAGCGCTTTACAGATATACAATGTATTATTACCCCGGTCATCGGATTCAGGCTTACCCGCAACACAATGCATGCACTACCACTCCCTGGGGAGCATTCCAGCCAGGCGTCATTTTTACAAGCGCACACTTGCTAATCCAACCAAATTAACTTTCACACCCTACCTGGTACCCATTTAACACCTGGGTGGAGAGTGGCAAATGTAGATCAATGTCTTGCCAAAGGACATTAGTGCCGTGGCGGGACTTGAACCGCAGACCTTGTGATCCACAGTCTAGTGTTATATCCACTCAACCACAACACCTCTATTTTTAGTTTTCTTGTTTTTCTTAGTTCTAAAACTTGGAGGCCACTTCTATTTTCAAAGTGTTGTAGATTTAATGATAAAAATACCTTTCGTTTTTAAATGCTTGTGGTCACTTTAACTCTACTCAGTTTTCGGGATTGATCAGAGTTTACATATTTTGTGATTTCTCAACCATCAACTTTGAAATCAAAATATAAATCTTTGCCGGTTCGTCACAGATGAAAGCTCACACATTTTGTTGATGGGACACTATGTACTAAATGATTGTGGACTTATTCTGATGCGTTTCCCGATTTGTTTATATATTTTCTTGTACAAATGACTGATAATAATTATGTCAAAGCTTTTAATGTTGTTGTATTTTCTCTAGATTCCTGGTTACTCGACAGAGCTCAAGAAAGCAAGCTTAGAAGACTACGTCTACCCCGAGGGCCGGATATGGCAGCAACTCGCAAAGGAAGGCAAGGTGAAGCTGTAAGGGAGCAACAACAACACCAGCAACAGAGTCAACATTTGAATCAACAGCTACTAAGCAACATAAAGAGCATTAATAATAACAACAAGAGCCGCCGTAAAAGGCAACATTTTGAATTCACAGCAGTAAAGCATCTAGAGAGAATTAAAAACAGCAGCAAAAATTATATAAATAATATCTACAATAATACTGACTGTATTATCAACAATTCTTTCAAAATCAATGATGAAAAAGCTATGTCATCATTTGTATGTCAGTAGCATAAACAACAAACCAAAACAGCAACATAAGTGATGAACAGCTACATCATTATCAACGTCATTGAAGAGGAAGAAAGTGTAAACAGACACTATAAGTTCTTAGATTATTTGTGTAAGAAATTATGAGCAGGTACTAATATTAAGAGACATGATTTGATCAAAATCGAAAGGATACTCTTCACACTCTATTTGGGTCCTTTCGATTTTGCCATAATCGAGGAATCAGTTTCAAATATCTCTTCTGTGAAAGATTTTGCAAGTTATGATACATTCTATAAAATGAAGCTTAAGTACACAGTAAAAGTGACTGTTGGGTAGACTAATCTATGTACAATCTACTGTACGCTTTTGAATGTGCACAAACAAAAACATCGGAGTAACTCTTTACACTCCGAGACTTCTGCTAGCCATGATATCAAAATTCCCCCCTTGTGCTCTTAAATCTTTTCCACTTGAATGTTTCATTTTGTGTTTCGGGGTTGATTTTACTGTTTTTTGACAATACACTCGTTATTTTCTATCAGTGATTTTTGATGTAGTCATAGATATTCAAGAGCTTCCGAGATACAACAGTGTACTGTAGACATGCCGTGTGCTGTTATGCTAACAAAACTATGAATTATATAATTCTCTGCGATTATAATTAATATTCTCTTCATCAAGTCAACATAAAATATACTTACAATGATCGAAATTTGACACCAGCTGAAAGAATGGATCAAATCACTTTTATTGTGAAGTTGTGAACCCCCTAGGCCGTCTTGCATAAAGAGTTGCGTTTAATTGCAACTCTGAAAATCAAGCGCAACTTGATTTTCAGCCAATCAGATTTGAGTATCTAGAAGTTGCATTTGATTTGTTATAGTTGCGTTTAATCGCTTCTTTCATGCAAGACCCCCCTGTACTGGTAATGTGATAAACAGCCTATTTTTTTGTTGTAGATAGGGTTGTTTACTGCATCATGTACGGATAATACTTTAGGTATTTATCCCCCTCATGTGAAGCATATGTGCGGCATAACTTACACTTACATGTAAATTTTATTGTCCATAACGATCATACAAATTGAATGGTTGTACAGTTCACATGGCAGTATAAGAATGTTCATGTTTAAACATGAGGAGGCGCGATAGCTCAGTCAGTAGAGCAGTGGTCTCGTAATCCGGTGACCCGGGTTAGAAACCAAGGCGATGCACTAGTGCCCTTTGGTAAGGCATTAATCCCCATTACCAGGTCCCTCGGAGAGGACCTTAAGCCGTCGGCCGTCTGGTTGCTTACTAACAAGCAGTGGCGGATCTACCTTTTTGCTAAGGCGGGGGTTTGACCAAAATAATGACGATGCGGAGCATCGTCCACGAGCCGCAAAGCGGCGAGCCGATTTTTTCGGGGGTGTTTATTTGAACCCCGTAAGTGATGTTTTCCTGGCATCTATTAACACAATGGAGACCATAAAAAGCAGTGCATGATAACGTATTTTAAAATCAAGTAACAGTTTAATACATAGTTATATCCAGAGTTATCATGTGTTTGGTTAAGTTACCAGATGAGTTGAATATCTTCTCACAATATTTGCACTTGAAAGGGTTTCTCTCCAGCGTGCGTTCTTTTTCTTTCTTTTTCCTTTTTTTTTGGGGGGGGGGGGGGCCGCCCAAGGGGGGGGGTTTAAACCCCCTAAACCCCCCCCCCCCCCCCCCGTACATCCGCGCCTGACAAGCATTTATGCATTCTTAGCAGTCGGGTAAAACAACCACCACCACATATAAACTTAAGAATTTGTTTTATAAAAAATATATATAAATCTTATAAAGCACCCCTGGATATAGAGAGCAGTTCCAAGCTAAAATTGATTCCAATCTTCAATCGATTGCAAGATTTGACAATCAAATTTAAGTGATGAAACATCCCCATGCAAGATAAATAACTTGTCAACTTTTTCAAGGAATGATTATTTTCACTTGTAATATAACGTGGATTTACAGTATAGGAAACAAATGTATATGTCGAGATTGAGCATTTTTGTGTTATTTCATTACTGTGAAATTACTCTTAACATGAAGTACTATTGGGAATGATTCTTGTGTGGCTTGAATTGGTATGTATATTGTACATAAGAAAGTATATTCAGAGATTTAATGTGCTACTAGAGTGTGAGATATGGCAGTTTTAACGAAATATACATGTACGCTGTATTTTGCAGTGATTGAAACTTCTTTAGGTACTAGGCTGCATCAAAATAAGTGTTTTATAAAACTGCAGCTATTTTTGTTTACTATTCGAATAGAAAATCTATTGCAATGTCTTATTCCAAACATGAAAAATATTGAAATTTTAAGACAAACATTCCTAGTACTAAAAAAATACAATAGAATATCACTACTTTCTTCTTTTTCTTAATCTAACCTGGTTTCTTTCTTGATTTCAATTTTTCACCATGTTGTTTCTTCTTCTTGATTTCAATGTTTAAGTTAGAAATAAAGGAAAAGAAATAATAGTACTAGGATTTTATTAGAGATTCAAAATTGTTGTATATCATCATCATGTTGTATTCGTTCTGTCTGAATGAAATTCAAAAGAATAGTGTGTTGTTTTGTTATCGTATTTGTTACTGAATACTCTTATAAAGAGGAAACATATATTTGTAAATGTTATTTGTGGTATTGTCTGTTTTAGTTTTGTTATGTTTTCTAAATTTTTCATAAGGTGACGTGCCATGGATGTTTTTATAACCTACAATTGTATATTCAAAGTTTTATACATATTTGATTAAAGTATATGAGCTAAATAGTGGAATATGTATTATGTTGATTATGTGTTCTATTCTCAGTTGTTTTTCCTGATTTATGTGAGAAGCTGAAATGTGAAAGATATATGAACATTGGGGTGAGAAAACATGTCTCCTATCAATGACTTTAACAATGTTTGCTCAAATTGAGTTTTGCATAAAAAGCATAGCCAACTATTTTCAGAAGTACTCAAGCTTCATGGTGAATCAATATTATGGACCCAAAGTTTATGTAATGTTATGGTGTCCATGTAACGCTGGTAAAAGAGAAACGTGTAATGACTAAAGATTTTGAAAAAAAGCAACTGAAACAGGAGCGATTCTGGCAGGGCACTACTATTTATATTCATAGAATAAAAATCTTCAGCATATAATTTCATCTTCCATGTGTAGATCTCGTACCAACGTTACATGGACACCGTCATATTTTTTGCCCCATCTAAAGTGCATGCTACATGTACGATGTAAATGAGTGTTCGATAGGTAGATATGACTGTACCATATTGTGTCTCGAGATGGAGCCATTTATTAAATAATGCACACTTTCCAAAGATATCACCGACCGAGAATTAGTGAACCCCGCTGTCGATCTGAAGGAGTGTTTCAATTAAAATACATGTTATTTAATTTGTCTTTAATTAAAATACTTCTTTGGTTGAAATAACAATACATTATTTGAGATACTGAACATTATTTTGGTATATGCCTACAAGTAGCCTACCTAACATAAAGCTCGGAGTACATGTAGACACTGCCCCCCCCCATATAAGATTCAAATGAGGTTTATTTCTAATTCTATACCGTCCAGTGATTTACAAATGTTGCTGCAATGACACGATTTTCCGGGGTTTCTTTTGTCTGCCCCTCAAACAAGTTTTTGCTCATTACGCCACTGCATATAGATATCTTCATTCGTATCTTGAATTTGTTCAGTTGCTGATTGTTGCTTTTATATTAATATATTGGTGGCCATAACACTTTGGAATTTTATAGGAGTCATTTCGTTTAAATGTACATTTGTTAAATGATACATTTGATTTAAAGAGCAACATACATGTGCACAATAATTCGGAAGACAGAAATATGAAATGATTAATTTGATAGAAGAAGCAAAATAAGATAATTTGGGAAAAAGACGTGAAATAATACAATTGATACAGAAAAGAAAATGAATATGGGGCGGATTCATGAAACAAGAAAATAAATGGTCATAAGCTTGATTTGCCTTTTACGATTTTCCTCTTCTTTTTTTCCCTCATGTTTCAAAATCAGAATTCATCTGACGATTCCTTGCCTTCAATATGATATATTGCCAGCGCGCAAGTGCCCTGATATAGATTTACTTACGGAGAAAAAAAATACCCCGGCTTATATTATATCGGGAGAAACATATTGGGGTGCTTTATGAAAAGTGACGTTTGCCTGTTCAAATCTCTCGTTTTCGAAAGAGAAAATTTGCGCTGGGTAATTCATTCCCCACTCCTCTGTACGTTATTGCAATACAGGTTTAATAGAAATACATGGGAGTGGCTGAGAGAGATGGAGAGAGGAAGGGAGAGGTGGAGAGTGAGGGAGAGTGCAGGGGAGTTGACGAGAGAGGTAGAAGGGGCGACCGAAGTGCATGTACATTTGACCTTTCAAATGTCTCGCGTAATTGGTTTAGACCATATTCTTTAGCAATACATTCTCGTAAATTGCATTTTTGAAGTACATGTAATTTCATATCAATTTCGCCAAATGCTCCGGGACACTCTGAGTATAATATGTATATGCATGATACAGCATATACACAAGAAAAAGACGTGAGGAAAATACAATGGTATAGCCATGCTGGGATGCTAAAGGCACTGGAATATATTTGGATGAGAAGGATCTTTCGAATTTACGAAATCCTCGTGCAGTACTATAAATGTGGCCTACGTAATAATTCGTCATGCAGACCTTTTTGTCGATGCCTGATCTATAAAACCTCTTGCCATTTTCATGATGATATTGTTTTTACCTAATATTTGGGTCATCAAATTGCATTTTGTTGCTTTGCTGCGCATTCCACCCCATGCAAAAGATATAATTCTCCTTCTCCATATTAACTGTTCCCTTTCTCTGTTTTCCCCTTCAAATATCTTTACTATTTCGTCAATGACGTAGTTGTTTTAGATGAAGGACCGATCTGTGTCTAAAATATTTTGTGGTTTAAGCCAGTCTCTCTTCATCATTGTTTTTACTTTCTCAATAACATTTGTTTTGTCTTCACACTACACTACATGCTTTATAATTATGTTGCACTCCTGTCTTTGCTTTTCTTTCTACTGGCTCTTACCTTTAACAAAAAAAAATATTTTGCTCTTTTAGTTTTACTTGTTTTTTGATATTATACCGAAACCCCATATATATTGTTGTCGTTCACATTGACGGGGTGTTTCATATTGTGAGATATACGTTTTTCGAAAATGAAGGGTGAGGAGAAAGGGTCAAGGGGTTGGAGAATGAGAGAGGGTGGTATATATAAAATTAAATCAGATGAAGGGATAGAGAGAGAGAGAGAGAGAGAGAGAGAGAGATAGGGATATGTATATATATATATATAGGGTGAGACAGAGATAGAAAGACAGACAAAGAGAAATAGAGAGAGAGGGCAGGGGGGGGGTGGGGTACCCGAAGGTATTTCTGGATGATATGATTCTGTTTCTGTGGGATTATTTATTCTATTTTTGTATTCATGGATTTCCTTAGGAGTTACCTTATCAGTTACGTTACTATGTTAGAAAACATACTCTCAACATTCCTAAATGAGGAGCCAAAAATAATCGGCTTAAAATTTGGGGAAACGAAGAGCAACTTCGCGAGTACTCAGATCGCTGGTTGAACGTGAATAGCGCCATCTACGGCAGACATGCTGCAGATCGAGTCTCGGCCAGAATCTGGAGAAAGAGAAGAGGATTTTGTTTTTCTTCCAGGAAAAATGGGGATGGATATAATGTTGCTCTAGAAAGACACGAGTGGCGTTTACATCGAATGATGAGCTGGCCTACGCTCCCTGTTTAATGGCCCAGAAAAAATATACAGAGAAATGGATTCTAGACATGTATAGGTCACCCTGAAAATTTGGGCAACTCCCCCCCCCCCCCCCACGTTTGCAAGGGACCCCGGGACCCCGCCCCCTGCTACCATTTTCTCGTTCGAATTCACTACTATACAAACAAGTTAGCTGACTTATATTGTGTTCTGTATAATGTCTATCATTGACAGACCATTTCATGAATGATTATGATTTGAATTGGATGCTATATTCGGATGCATCACAGAACTTAAGCCTCCATGTCCCACCTGACCAAAGGCCTTCCAAAATGACCACAACTCTTTTCTCATAACTGTCACTCATACACACGTGAATTACACGCACAGGAGAGAGGGGCTCGTGTCTTTTCTCAGCCTTTCTTTCTCTTAGTTGCGAGCTAGCGTATATATTAGCTGCGTTTAATTTTGTTTTCGCACGGAATAGTCCTGAGGGGGTTGCTATCGATCGTGATATACCCACACACACCACGTGTGCGCCCCCCCCAACACACCCTTGCAAAAAAAAAATCGTGGCCGAATTATTCTTCTTAGTCCCACTTACTCGAAGCCCCGTTGGCTATACCTAAGCTAGAATACGTGAGGGACCGTGAGGTGGATCTAAGTGTCTTATTCCTATACTCATCTGGGATGTCTGTAAATAAAAGAAAGTGAGTCCAGCATACATTGATCTACTTACATTGGTTATGTCATTAATGGAGACATAGGAGTGAAATGGAGACGGACTGTGCCTTTTTATAGGCCTGCGACATTATCAGGTCATTCATTATTTTCTTTGTAATGAAATGGGGCAAAAGCAGCGTATCATTTGATATTAACATGGTCTACAGAGATTTTATGTTTTAAAACATAGGCCTACATGTTATAGCTGTGTTGATGATCTGTCGATTGAGGGCGGTACACCTCCCCCCATCTCTCTCTCTCTCTCTCTCTCTCTCTCGCTCTCTCTCTCTCTCTCTCTCTCTATCCCTATCTCTCTCTCTCTCTCTCTCTCTCTCTCTCTCTCTCTCTCTCTATGTCTCTTTCTCTCTCTCCTTCTCCTATATAATCCCCTTCCCTTCTTTTTTTCTTTTGCAGCCCCTCTTTTCGTCATTCACAAAGTATTATTGGCTTCTTAGCTTAGTTGTAGGCATACGCAGTGGGTCATCTTTACAACATTCTACATCTTACTTAGATATTTACACCATCACACTAGATGGGTATTTGTGTAACCGTATTCATGAAATACTGGGCAATGGGTTACCAACGAAAAATGAATAAGTTAATTATTTAATTTTTAAGACGAAAACATAATTGATAACAAGGAGGAAATAATTATGATTTCTATTATGGCGGTAATGGTGGTGATGATGATGATGGTGGTGGTGGTAGTGGTGGTGTTGATGATGATGATGATGATGATGACGTTGATGATGATGGTGGTTATGGTGGTGATGATGATGATGGTAATGATGATGATGATGATGATGATGGTGGTGGTTGTGGTGGTGGTGATGATGATGGCGATGATGTTGATGATGATGATGATGATGACGGTGATAATGATGATGATGATGATGATGGTTGTGGTGATGATGGTGATGATGATGATGATGATGATGATGTTGATGATGATGATGGTTATGGTGGTGGCGATGATGATGATGATGGTGGTGCTTAATGGTGGTGATGGTGGTGGTGGTGGTAGGCTACGGACGATGAATTTCATCATGTACTTTATCATGAATGTCTGATGTCTGATATCGTATAGAAATATCCATTTTGTCATTCCACATTTTGTATTTTCCTGCCCCAAAGTTTTAGATGATGATGATGATGCAGAGGCTGATGGAGATGGTGCTCATGATATCGGAGGTGCCGCTAATGATGATAGTGACGACGATGTGAAGAAACGAATGACTGATTGGATTTGAAATAATAAACAAGGCAAAGACGAGGTAAATAAAAAGATGGAGAAAATTTGAAAAAGAAGAAAGGCAGAAAAGAAAAAAAAAATGAGATGAAGAATAAACCCACATATTAAAGACACGAGACGCAGATTTTATAAGGAAGCATGACGAAAAAATATAAACCCAATGATAAAGAATATAGCCTTGATACAATTTGCAGGTTTGAAGGTTTCCAAACCCGGATGCTGCACCGCTCTTCAGCCACGCAATCTAAAATCCACACACTCACATACGCGGCGACGAAAGCTCGCTCGCTTCTCGAACGCTTCTTTCTACAAGACGCCATATATATCGTGCACCCATAGTATATCTTCTTCTTCTTCTTCTTCTTCTTCTTCTTCTTCCCTTTTACTCTTATACTTTTTCCAGGTCTCTCTATCTCTCTCGCAAAGCAATGATTCATCGTTCACAAGCTGCCATGTAATCAATCACTCACCGACCATGTGCGATACTAATGCCTGTATGCGCTAACCCTTCGTGCCGTTTTTTTTTCTCTATCTTTTTACGTCTCTTCAGTTAATTATCCTGCTTTTATCCGCTTCTGTTTATCCAATAATTTCGACGATGCCTTTATCAGGCGCTCGTCTTCATGCGTAGGTTAGACTCGCGTATGTGTTATTTAACTTAGCGTGCTCGTCTTATGTATCTCACTTATCCCCATCTCTCCCTTCCTCTCTCTCTCTCTCTCTTCCTCCTTCTCTCTCTCTCTCTCTTCCTCTCCCTCTGTCGCCCTCTCTTTAATTAATCTCTCTCTCAAACACTCTATTTCCCTCATCGCACCAGCGCTTTCTCTTTATTTCCTTTCATAAAAATAACTCTGAATCAATCTGTCTTTGTCTCTTTCTCTCTCCATGTCGTTTGACTATGTCTATTAATATTATCTAACACCTAACTACCTACTTATCTATGTCTCTTTATCTACACCCTCTCTGTCTCTCTCTTCCTCTCTCTCTCTCTCTCTCTCTCTCTATTTCCCTATACTTCTATGTTTCTCTATCCTGCTCACCGATCAATGTGGCTGTTTTTTCTAGTTCCCTACCGCTTCCCTACCGCTTCCCTACCGCTTGTTTACTGCTTCACAACCGCTTCCCTTCAATATCCCCCCTATCCCCCCTGACTGTCTCTTTGCTTCCATTTATTCAGTTTTCAGAGTGTTCTAATTCAACCTCCAATAACACAGACCCTAAACCAGGATCGTGTCCATCTTTCAATAAATACATCCCCCTCCTCCCCCCCCCCCCCTGTCCGTCTGTATCCACAGTCCCTTCGCCCCTTCGCCCCTTCGCCCCCCCCTTGCTTTCATTTATTCAGTTTCCAGTGTTCTAATTCAATCTCCACACACAGACCCTAAACCACGATCGTGTCCATCTTTCAATAAATACATCCCCTCCGTCCCTGCATGCCCGTCTGTATCCACAGTCCCTTCGCCCCCAAGCCCCCCCCCCCCGACTTAAAGCGTCCACCAACCACTTTCTTCTACTTCTTCATGCAGTCTGTCAACGTTGTGGAAGATTTAGTGTCTAAATCCCTGTAGTCTAACCAATCATCGTGCCACCAAGCCCGACCCGCAGCCATGAATTTAATTGATTGATTTTTCTTAGGATCGCAGCATTGGAATATTAATGACGACACTCGAGCCAGTTGCCCGCGTGTGCCCCGCATGTCAACGAAGCTAGCGCTGCGAGTGGTGCGGGCCCGAGCGGGCGCAGCGTCAGCTTGGTAACACGGGTTAGCGAAGTAACCGAGTTTCTCATCACATCCTTATCTCATCTTATAGTTTCTTCTTTTTTGTAACCTGGGGTCCTTAAATTTATTTTTAATGAAGAAATGCTTTTGCTTTTTATAATCCCTTAATTAGGAATGGAATGTAGGTATGTTTTCTCGGATTTGTTTTCTTCGTATACGCTAGTAGTTTCTGCTTTCCTTTTGAATTTTTTAAATAAATAAGTAGTTAAATAATTAATTGTGGCACAAAGAGACTATTTAAGTGGAATATAATTAGTTAAAGGAATACATTGGGTTGATTACATTTAATTATATTTTCTCATCACTATATATAATTTTGCCCTCATAAAAATGTTAGGCCTATACAGTAATGCAATATCAGAATGTAAGAATCAATGGTATGATTCGACTTCGTTATTGCTTTTGATTGGTATTGATGCATAACATAGAAGACTGTAATACCCAAATATCATTACTATATAGATGTAATTGTCATCATATAAAATCATATTACTGTACTTTTAACAGGTGGACATGCAAAACGGTGATACTCTTTCCACTCTTTTTCATTTCACCCAGTGAAAAAAAAATATGTGGTGGTCCGCAAGGATCGGTTCTTGGACCACTGTTATTTATCACATACATTAATGATATCATCAGTTCATCCAGATTACTTATGTTTTCATTCACTCACTGGGAGAAATTGTACCGACAATGGGTGAACTTAAGGATCATGCAAGTTATATATTTTATTAGATCAATGATTATCTTAATATTAGGCAGACTGAACTCAAAATGGGATCAAAATTTACCCAATGTTGGGTGAATACAAATGTACCTAACGAACATACATGTTTCCTTTCTTTTTTACCCAAAATGGTTACAATTTTACGCTACCATCTCTTTTATTCCCAAACCTATCGTCTTGACTACCAAAAATCATATGAAAAATAATTTTTTGATAAGTAAATATATAAATGAATAAATTATTAAATAGTGAAATTAAAAAAAAAAATTAAGAAAAAAAATGAAGGAAAAAAAAGGTAATAAATAAGTAAGTAATGAATATAAACAAAAATCGAATTGATTATTAATGTATCATACAAGCATACGAGCAGGGACTTATCATCACCATATCATCGTGCATAACATTGTCATGTAGTAAACCGAAACAACACAACATTTTAAAATGGAAGTTAGGCCCTTTACATTTTAACATGCCAACTGAAAACAACTTTTAAAAAAAAAGAGTATGTGCTTTTGGCTTCGTATAGCTCGGAACATAACTCTTTGAAAATGTTTAAGCATTCAGAACACAAACAGATTTTCCATATTTTCTAATATGACAACTTAGATTTATTGCTTTGACAATATAGACACATCAATTCCCATTGAGCATTCCCGTGTTTTTCATGATAAAAAACATTCGATGCAAATGTCAAATGTAGTTCATTTTTTATTCCTGGCCACATTCACATGATGGATGTATTTGTGTTGTCCAGATCCCCTAATGTCTACCGCGATATGCTGTGTTTTGATTTCTCATTTTCCTCATTTTCTTATTCTTCTTCTTTTATTTACTCCTCCTCCTTCCTCTTCCTTCTCAGTAGTAGAAATATAGTAGTAGAAGTCGCTCTATGCAAAACGAATTTATTTCATTTTCGACATTAGATAAACAATGACAAGATAATCACAAAAATGAACGTAATGATATAATAGTAACATAAAATTAGCATCGAAATATCTTTCTAGTCGTGTAATGCAAAATTATTTAGTTGCAGGAAATAAAAAAAGAACCTACTTGGAACCAATTTTTCCCCTCTTCCTAACCCTTATTTTTCTTGCTCTTGTTCTTCTCTGTTTTTCTTTACTTTCTTTATTTCTATTCTCTTTTCATACACTTTAGTTATGACATACAGTATATAAATTATATACAATATTATACTTGATGTCGTCTTTAAGATTGGAAACAAATTCAGATGGATAAAAAGAGAGGAAAAGCAAAGGTCAGAATTTTCGTACAGATACATATAATTTGTAAGTTTTCAAAATATAATTTTTAAAAGGCTCTCATAATTTAAATATGAAGTAGAATGTCATTTATATTTGACATTAGACTGTTTTCAATAACTGAGCTTTATAATTTTTAAGGGAAAAAAGGGGCAAATTATTTACCCTTTTCCATACAATATATCTCGACAATTTTTAGGGTATGATTGCTTTTTTATTTGAGTGATAAAAAAAGGGGGGAAATATGCTTTATTTGGAACGGAGGATGCTGGAAGCATTATGACGTTATAATAACGGAACCAACCATCCATCTTGTATTTCCTGCCTTGGCGTGACACCGGAACCACATTAAGCTTTCCATGTCATGTCCGTGTCCCAGATACATTAAAATTATATCCTTCCTATACATGTCACCCATGCACATCTTTTTCTTCTCTGGCGTGAGCATGGTGAGTGGGTACATCGGAGGAGATGGGATGGGAAAGGATGGGGGTGGGGGGGGGGTGATGGGGGTAAAGAGAGAAATGGAGGCTTGGGACTTTAGAGAGGGGGAGATAAAGCATCAACCGTCGCTCTCTCTTTTTCTCTAGCGTGAATTGGGTTATCGGAGAAGAAGGGGTTGGGAGAGTGGAAGAGGGGTAGGAGTACAGAGAGAGAGAGATAGAGAGAGAGAGAGATAGAGAAAGAGAAAGAGAGAGAGAGAGAGAGAGAGAAAGGGAGAGAGAGACGGGAGGGGAAGAGAAGAGAGACAGACAAACATAGGACAGGTAAAGCATTAATATTGGATGGGGAGAGTGGATGAGAGAGGAGGAAGAATGGAGATATAGATAGATAGATAGATAGATAGATAGATAAACAGGGAGAGACAGAGAGACAGAGTGAGAGGATTGTAACATATTGTGGATTGAGAGAAATGCGAGGGAGAAAAATTGAGAGATGTACATGACTGTAGATGGGGGGGGGGGGGGGGGTTAGTGTAGTATCATCTTCTATCTGCACTGTGAGATACAGAATTCGGAAGGAAGGATGGAAATGAAGAGAGAGAGAGAGAGAGAGAGAGAGAGAAAGAGAGAGAGAGAGAGAGAGAGAGAGAGAAAGAGAGAGAGAACAGGTGATGTTGCTGATAGGCAATACTTTCTTATTCCCTAAAGTCGTAAGAGGGAGAGACTGACAGTGGGACCGCGAAACATAAAGAGACGGAAAGAAAGTGGAAAGAGAAAGGGAGATAATAATTATGAGAGAGAGAGAGGGAGAGGGGGTGGGGGGGGGGGGGAGGTATGGGGAGGGGGCAATTAAGACCGAACGCGAAAGAGTCGCACAACAAATCTAGATCCCACCGTTAATGGAAAAACGGTAGGAAAGAAAATGAAAAGAAAAGAAAAAAGGGGAAATACCATCGCAATTTTGGCCTAGAGATGATCGATGTCATGCATCGCAGGTGGGTGTATTCTAATCGATATGTCTTCTATGAATGATCAGTAATACACAACAAACTACCCTATATAGAAGCGGTAGGAGAAGAAAATGCATCCACTGTGAAGTGAATCGTGAGATAAACATAGAGAAGGAAAGAGAGACAGAAACAGAGAGAGAGATGGAACAGTATAGATGGAGCACGAGAGAGAAGGGGGGGGGGGGGTGTGCAAGCTTTGTGGGTGTGTATGTGTGTTTATGTTTGTAAGTGATAGACAGAGAGAGAGAAAGATAGATCGAATGATTGAGAGAGAGAGGGGGGGATTATATTAAGCAACTGTACGAGAAAACAGATTTAAGTAAAGTAAATGAAAAAAAGTAGACTGACAATTCAAGAATTAATCTTGAAAACAAGTATATGAACTTTGATTTCAAATAAATTAATCATTTGATTAACAGGTACAATCTTTACACATAGAAAAGAAATATCCTAATTCTAGATTTCAAAATTCGCATGATATGCAGTTCTCTTTGAAGAAGGGTGATTGAAGTGAGAAACATGGGCCCAGCTTCATCTTTGAAATTCTTGGAATTATTTAACATCAGAGGTTTGTTGGTCTATAGTGGATACGTAACCGGGACTGTCGATCACATACATGTAGTCCGCGGTTCGAATCCCACCGTACAAATTTCCCTTTTAAAGACATTAATTTACATCTTCCAGACTCGACCCATGTGAGGTAAATGGGTACCTGGCAGGAATGAATTCCTTGAAATGCTAGAGCGCCAAAATGGCATGGCAGCCATTCTAAATCCAGAGTTCTGTACAAGAACCCACTATCATTATTATGTTCATAATTACTATAAGCGCCGGTTGTCTTTCTCCCTATAACATGACTTGTGTGCCTCTTATACACCCCTTTTTTTTTCTTATTTTCTTTTTTATAGATCAGCAAATCTTCAATTCAATTCAATTCAATTCAATTCAATTCAATTCATTTATTTTCCACAATAATAAAAGTACAAAGATGTACATTACATATAACAGATATATACATGTATATACAATAACAACAACAAATACCAAAACAAAATGTGAACATTTACAGTAACATTGACAAAGAGGAAAATGAGCATAAGTGATTGATTAAAGTGTAATGATATAGAACATGTTATTATTGCGGAGGGAGCCAACTGGAAGACAGGAAAATAGTCTTAAGTGCGTTGGCACCCATCATGATCAATTAAATATAATCTTAATACATTAAATAACAATTGAATAATTGCGTTAAACAAAAAAAAGCAAAGTAAATTTGTATATAAAGAAAGAAAGGACGGGTTAAGAAGCTCTACTAACGTTGTAGTTGATTACGGTATGAATTAATCAAGTGTTTTTTTAGTTTGCGTTTGAAAGATTGGAGTGACACTGAGTTTTTTATTTCATTTGGTAAAGAACTCCACAGTTTTGGGCCGGTAAAAAATAAAGTAGATTTTGCATAGGATGTACGTATTTTGGGGAAATGAAAATCATTAGAAGACCGAGTTTGATAAGAGTGAATACTTGCATTTATAGGAAATAGATCAGTAATATAACGAGGGAGTAAGCGATTTTTACATTTATACATGAACATACCAGTTTGTAGCTGACAAATATCGGATAGGCTTAATACATTGAGCTTATGAAATAGCGGAGCAGAATGAGAGTTATACGAGGATTTTGATATCAGGCGAATGGCTTTTTTTTGTAGTTTAAAGACTCTATCAGAATATGACTTAGGACAGCCACCCCAATTTATATTACAGTATGATATGTGGGGTAGGAAAAGGGTATTGTAAATAGTAAGAAGAATTTTTTCGGGTAATAAATTGCGCAGGCGATATAGGATACCAACAACTTGAGAAATTTTAGAACAAACATCTCCTAAATGATATTTCCAAGACATGGATTCATCTATATGAACACCTAAAAATTTGGTATGATTTGTATGTAATAGTTGGGATTTGTCCATATGGATTCTTATATCATCAATATCATAATTCATATTGCTAAAAACCATATAGTTAGTTTTAGACATATTTATAATTAACTTATTACATTTTAACCACTGATATACATTTTGTAATTCTTTATTAAACGTGGTATTAATAAGGGGAATATCTTTATGGGTAAAAAAAATACTTGTATCGTCGGCAAACTGTATAAAACTTAGGACATTTGATGAACACTGAATATCATTTATGTAAATTAGAAATAATAATGGGCCGAGGATAGAACCCTGTGGAACCCCGCAAACAACATTGAGCATATTTGAGTCTGTAGAATTAATTGTAACATATTGTTTTCTATTGCTAAGATAATTTTCAATCCATTTATGGGGAACACCTCGTATGCCAATATGATATAATTTTTGCATTAAAATATTATGGTCTATTGTATCAAATGCTTTTGACATATCTAAAAATACACCGACTGTTGTTTTTTTAGTTTCAATGGAATTTGTAATATCTTGAGTGAGTTTTGTAATTGCTAATGATGTTGACAGACCCTCTCTAAATCCATATTGAGTGCTATTTAATAAGTTGTTGGAAGATAAAAAATTGGAAATTCTACTGAAAACACATTTTTCGATTATTTTTGAGAAAACAGTAAGTACAGAAATTGGTCTATAATTCGACATACATTCTTTTGACCCCGATTTAAAAACTGGTATAACTTTCGCTACTTTGAGGTTATCTGGAACAAGACCTGTCGACATTGACATGTTAAAAATTTGACTCAATGGTTTACAAATAAACGGTATTACTTTCTTAACTACTTTTACATCTATGTGGTCGAAACCAGAAGAAGTATCATTTTTAAATTTGTCAACAATGGATATAATTTCACTTTCAACAATCGGTTGAAAAAATATTGAAGAAGAACAAGGATTTGAAAGATATTTGGAGAAATGTTTATTACATGTATCATGGGGATCATCCAGTTTCTTTTGTAAATTGGGGCCTATCGAAATGAAATATTTATTAAATTCGTTAGCCATTTCCCTTGGGTGAGATATGTCATTATTGTCATTTACAATTTTGGAAGGGATATTTTTTTTAATTTTAGTTCTATTTAAAACCGTATTAATTTCTTTCCAAGTAGCCTTGGAATTCCCTGTAACGGCACAAAATTTAGATTGAAAATATTGTTGTTTTGTTTTTTGTATTGCCTTTGTGCATTTGTTACGGAATGACTTGTAAATTCTTTCATCAATTACTGCTCGGCGTGATACAAATTTTTTGTATAAAGTTTGTCTTTTTTTACACATTTTTTTAAGTTCTTTTGTGAACCAAGCCTTGTTCTTCCGATTGTTCATATTTTTTGATTTTTTGAGAGGGAAACACTTGTCGTATATATCTAGAAAAATATCCACAAAGTCTTTGAACATGTCATTTACATTTGTCACACGAAGATTCCAGTCAAAATCCCTTAAATGTCTACAAAATATTGCAATATTATAATCATTGACTACACGTTTAAAACTGTTTACATTGTCAGAGTTAGAAAATATACAACTTGGTGAAATAACGCTAAATATGGGCAAATGATCACTAATGTCTCCAAAGAGAATACCACTTTCCCTGACCGTATCAGGCTTATTTGTAAACATGTTGTCAATTAATGTAGCAGAATCTTTCGTTATGCGGGTGGGCTTATCAATAACTGGGTAAAATGAAAAAGAACAAAACATATCTATGAATTCATTATTGAGAAGATTGCCCTCAGACGATAAAAGATTTATATTATAGTCTCCAAAGAAATAACATGACATGGAACGTGGAATATGTTGGAGAGTATTTTGTAAAATATTCAAAAAATCATTAATTGGTTGACCAGGTGGTCTATATACACAGCCGATAATAACATTCTCATTAATTTTCAAAAATATAGCTTCACAATATTCATTGTTTATATTGAGATTATGCATTATACTGTAATTCAGATTATTCAAGATAAAAAAACCAACGCCACCACCGCGTCTATTTTCTCTTTCCTGACTGATAAAAGAGTAATTATTGAGTTGACATAGATTAGGATGTGATTTTTTCAACCATGTTTCCGACAAAGCAATAATACTAAATTGTCTATCAAAACCATTTAAATATAGAGATAGATTGTCAAAATTCTTCGTTAAACTACGACAATTTAGGTGTATAGTTGATATATTTGTTTTACAATCAAATGCTGAAATACATTCATTAAATTTTCCAACTGTGAAATATGTAGATTCTCCAAAGATGTTTGTATTATTAGACATCATGAGATTCCGTCATGGTGTCGAGTAAACACACTTTTTACACATAGAATAGTGGAAATAGTAGAGCAACGTAAGAAAGAAATCATCATAAAACATATTACAGTATACATATTGGCATTAGAAATTTACAAAAACAATTTACAATATTAAAAAAAAAGAGAGATAAGATTCCAATAAACTGAAACTATAAATAAGAGCAGAGTAGTCCTGGAATGCATCAATATCATCATTACTCGTGTATATTGTATTAATTCGAATATCAGAATATCCATTACCTAAAAAAAACTGGAGCATAAAGGTATGGAGTTAATGTTTTGTATTAAAAAAATATGTCAAATTAAGTCCAAGTCCTCTTCACAGGTGATGAGTTTTTTCGTAGTCTTTCCCCCAGACGCAGGGAGTAGGGCAATAACCCTACCGTCTGACGTCCAGGCAGACAGAACCTTCGCACAGTCTTTTGTTTTTCGTAAGAGGGCAGCATTTGCCTTTGTCAGATCTTCGTCAATACCAAGTTTTTTTCCTTTGAGTTCGCGACGGTTTAGAATTATTGACCTCCGCATGCGATAGCTCACGAACTTCACAATTATAGGGCGTGGGCTGGGATCCTTGGAGTCCTTGGGATTGGGAGTGGCAGTGCGCGTTGACGATCGGGTTTTCACCCCTTCTTGAGCATAGGCCCCCTCCTTTTTCTTGAAAGAGATGCGATGCGAACGCTCAATGTCTCCATTGTTTATTGGGATCTTTAGTTTGTCGTTCACAATCTCTCGGATTAAGTCATCCGTGTTTTCGTTCGTAGATTCCGGCACACCATAGAAACGGAGGCAATTACGTCTAGAGTACTGTTCTTGTGCATTGAGTTCCCTTGTAAGAGTTTCCACTTTGTTTTGTTTTCTTTCTAGGTCTTTGTGAAAGTGATCGATATTTTTCGACAGAGAATCGACCTTGTTCTCCAAAACCATAATCCTTGCTTCATGGGCGTCGAGACGACCCATGATTAGGCCTATTTCCTTTTGTACGCCTTCACGCACTGCTTGGCGAATTGTTTTCAAGAAAAGCTCTCCTTTGATAAAGGAATTGATTGCATTTTCGGCAATGTTGTCGACATTGTTCGGTGTAGTGGTAGATTGTGAGTTCATGATAAAATGTAAAAAACAGGTCGACCACGTAGAAAATGGCGTGATAAGAACCACGGAATTCAAATAAATCTTGTTTTATCAAACAGTTTTAATGTTGATGATGCGTGATGGTAATAACCAATATATAATTCAGTATTTATAAACTTCTCGTCGTTGAGCTTTGAAATGTTATCAGATCATAATTACAAAATACCTACTCACTAGTCCGTCTCAAAGTTCCACATTTTCATTTCCAAGTGTTATTGAAGCATTCCAGTATTACGTCTAAGAGCAATATATATTACAGCATGATGATAATGATGCTGACAATCGAAGAGAAACTGATCCAATAACGTAGTTCAATCGCGTGAGATATATATATACTCCGAAACTGTATATCCGTATGTGGGACTAAGCACATTTGTGTATGTCACCCGATAGTTCAATGTCATCGCAGAGCGCTCAAAAACACTCAAAAACACAACAGAATTCCAACACAAACTTCACCACCAGAATATATATGTGTTCCACATATATGTCTTATCTGTCTAGAAAGTAATTCAAGCTGTTTAAATGCCCATATGGGGGTATTTAAGGGCAGAGAAACTTGTTACAGCGTGAAAGAGTCGGACGTATATCTCAGGAGTTGTAATGCGTAAGAATTCAATTAAGTTAGGTATCATCGCCAGTGATTACCTGCCATTTTGTTTTTGCCTTTAAAAAGGTACTTTTCATTATCGTAAGAGAAAAATAACAGACACTATACGAGGAAACGAAAATGATTTATAGCGCTTTCAAAATAGAGGGGCCTACTAACTGGCCAACGCAGATACCAATCGAAGTTATGACGTATTAATGATGCGGTCATTTAGATCAGAATTTAGATCGTATTTTACGAATTTGTGTATTTTGAAAGCACTACAAATATAGCTCCCGCATACTGATTTACTACACCATGTATACTCCGACGCAGGGATCTCGTAATTATTTCGGCCTGCCGCTTAAATTAATATGAAATGCAGTTTTATATTGCCATTATCGGCCAAGAATGTGATTTATTTCCTTCGAATGTTGATTTCGTTCGAAGTGAACTTCGGTGTCGTATATAGAACAACGGGCCAACGGCCCGAAACGAACTACATGCCCCCCCGTGACGTCAGTATCAAGCAATGACGTCATGACATGGATTAGTAATTGAAATTAAGAAAGCATCAACCGTCGCTCTCCCTTTTTCTTTCCTCTCTTTTTCCCTGTCTCTCTGACACAAAGGCGACGAGTGGGCTTAAATGATGGTCGTATAATTACTCTCGCTTACTTGCTTAGAGATTAACGATGAGAGAATCTGATTACTGTAAAATCATTATCAGTGGGAGCAGTTTTGTTGTCTGAAATTCGATTGTCAGTCTTCAAGATTTATTTGTTTCACATTTCACAAAACAGAATTCACATGAATGACAGAATTAGAACATAATATGAAATATACTCAAAGAATGACATTATATAATCAAGCCTTTGTAAAGACGTCGAAATTAATTGTATTAAATGGTAGGATATACAGGGTGAAATGTGAGATTCCCCTAAATAAAAACTAACATTTGATTGAAGTGGTCGCAAAGGTTAGGGAGGTAACAATAATAATAGGTGGGCAAGAAGGCCTTAACTTAAAGGCCCACTGCTTGTAGCTACTTGCGCCCTCTCTATATTAAACAATGCCTAATCGGTGACCATTGGTCCCTCATGATCCTCTTTTTCTTATGTTAACTGAGAGCTGAGTCGATGAGATAACCACCTGTCCAGTGATCTTGCAAGGCGGTCTAATCCCTCCTGTAAACTAGTACTGATAAGCTTTGAAGATATACAAAGTGAAACGAGCAAAAATAGCAAAAATAGCAATAACAGCAAACAAATTAATTTGTTACCAGAGTGATCAATGTCATGTTTGTCAATTTAAAATATGTTGGTCACCTAACGATGCAGTAGACATGAACGATCATAATAATGTACAATAATATACATTGTGTACATTGCATTATCCATAACCCCTCCTCATTCTTATGGATATTAGATGCGTAAGTTTTATTTTTTCGACGTGGCAAACAGGGTCTAGAGGCTGAATTTCATTTTCCAAAATCAATTTTATTTGGTTTCTATGATAATCTGGCATTTTCGGCGACCTTTCAATTCGTCTCTATAGATGTAATCTATACCGCTGTAATAAAAATGGCACTGCCAAACATTGCATCATATCAACACGATATGGGGAAAGCGGGGAGATCTGCTTGATATAGGTTGACAAATTTATTTCAGCAAATATGATATCTTGCCAGGCATGAAAAATCGAATTACATTTTCCATCTTCTCGGTTTATTGGAATTTATAATGTTTAGGTATTTTTTTCAGCAAGATAGAGAAGGAAAACTTTATTTAATCTGGATGATGATATCTCGCCAGATATGAACACCCCCTCACTTTCTTTCTACCCCCTCTGCTCCTCCTCCTCCTCTTCCTCCTCCTCCTCCTCCTCCTTCTCCTCCTCCTCCTCCCCTCCTCCTCTCTCTCCTCCTGCTCCTCCTTCTCCTCCTCCTCATCCCCTCTCCCCCTCCTCCCCTCTCCTTCTCCTCCTCCTCCTCCCTCCTCCTCCTCCTCCTCTCCTCCTCCTCCCCTCTCCTCCTCCTCCTCCTCCTCCTCCTCCCCTCTCCTCCTCCTCCTCCTCACCTTCTCCTCCTCTTCCTCCCCCTCCCCCTCCTCCTGCTCCTCCTTCTCCCCTCTCCTCTCCTCCTCCTCCCCCTCCTCCCCTCCCCTCTCCTCTCCTCCCCTCTCCTCCCCTCTCCTTCTCCTCCTCCTCCTCCTCCTCCTTCTCCTCCTTCCCTCTCCTCCTCCCCTCTCCTCCCCTCTCCTTCTCCTCCTCCCCTCTCCTTCTCCTCCTCCCCTCTCCTCCTTCTCCTCCTTCCCTCTCCTCCTCCCCTCTCCTCCCCTCTCCTTCTCCTCCTCCCCTCTCCTCCTCCTCCTCCTCCTCCTACTCTCCTCTCCTCTCGCTTTCTCTATTTTCATCTTCTTTTTCTTTTTCTAATACCATTTTTTCCTTCATATTCATTAGCTCAATGTGTATATAAATTTCAAATTTAAACTGTATTCTTTTGTCGATCGACGGTATTAAAATGCGAAGGCGCCCAAAACAAAGTACAAAGCGACGCAATATAATATCAACAATAAAATAATAAATGAAACCGATTTACATTCCAATTTATACGGATTATTTTGAGAGCTCTTGGAGAAATAAATGATGCATATCGCAGGGGATTTAGATATCTTCGAATCGAGTCTCTTCCTTTCTCTTCATTTTCTTAAATCTCTGTCGTAATAAATAGTCGACTCCGCGGTTGAAAAATGAGGCTTAAAATTTTCAGGGATTGCTCCATTTGGCGCCGTCGAACCGTAATTTTATCGCGTGAATGAGCAAAATTACGTTTTTCATTACGGGAAGGGATTCAAGGCAAAGAACCTGAAACGCTGTTATTTCTTGGTCTAATGAATTGATTAAAGATTGAATCATTTTCTTACCAATCTCTTCCCTTTTCTCAGTCCCTTGGTTCGGCAAATTGTTCCGCATCGTATCTTTCCCTTTTCCGGTTGTCTATATTAGTTGCTCATCTCTGAGTTATTCATCTCTACAAATGAAGAGTTTAATTCCCAAAAGCGCTAAATCCATTTTTGTTACTTCAGGGAAGAAAGAAAAAGTTTACCAGATTTTGTACAGGCGTCTATGGGGAAATGATATTAGAAGGTTTATTTTTTCATAATTGCTCCCAAAATATATGCAAATAATTTTGTTGAAAGGCGGGTACTTTAGTGAACAATGTTCTGACATCAATAAATCAATTTTCATCAAATATGGATTTAGCTCCTTTTGGAATTAAGCTCTCCAAATGGACACATTTTGATGCGATCAAGTGGTGCTATATTTTGTTGATTTTGATAGGGGTTTCATGAGGTTATTTGTTTAATTTGGTCAGTGAAATCCAGCTGTGGTATCTTTGGTGCTTTATTAAAGATGTGTTTTCATATTGAATCACGATAGCTTTTTTCCCGTCATAACATATCTCTCTCTCTCTCTCTCTCTCTGTCTCGTTTTCAGAACCAATACTACTTTTTTTTTCCTTCTTATCCTCCTTATTCTTCTTCTTCTTCTCCTCCTTCTTCTTCCTTTTTTTGTCTTATTCTTTTTCTTTTTCTTTTTCGTCTTCTTCTTCTTCTTCTTTTTCTACTTCTTTTCTTCTTTTTCTTCCCCTTCTTCTTCTTCTTCTTCTTCTTCTGCTTCTTTTTCCTTTTTCTTCGTCTCCATCTCATTCAGTCGACCTAAATATTGTAATATGTCTACTAAAGAGATACTTGCTAATTATTGTTGGACACCTGATTAATAAATTAAAATCTGGATCCCATCATCATCACCATTACCACCACCACCACCATTACCACCACCACCAACATCATCGTCATCGCCAGTGCAATACCGCAGTAAATACCTCTTGCACCATTCTACAGATCACCAACATTAAATCCCTTTCATGACAAGCAATCACCCATCTCCACTGCAACTCACCCTCATTCCACATTATATACATACATTCCTATTTCTTTCAGTAGCATCTTAATTATTCTCATCACAACTACTCTATCACCACTCATCTCCCCCTTCCCACTTACCATTACCCCCATCCCACCATCCCCACCCCATCATCATTCGTCACCATCCACTAGTTCTTCAAGTAACATCATCTAAATTACCCTTATCACGACCACCCTGTTCCTAGTCAACGCGCACCCCCTCCCCCCTTTCACTTCCACCACCCCACCCTACCCTCATCCACATCCTCCTTCTCCTTCTCCTTCTCCTCATCCTCATCATCATCGTCGGAATCCGCGGCAAACACCTTCCAATCTCGTCCCCATGTTTGCCTTGATCGCGCGGAACATCGCCACCTCTTCCGCGATACGCCGATTAAACTCTTCACACAGTGGGCGAACCACTCCAATCGTCCAGCTCCTACGCCACTCGTAGCGAAGGTGTGTAAATAAAACCACCTTCTCACTAGCTAGTCTTGAACGTTAGTTATAGCCTCATTCCTAGTTTTCAACTTACTGAAATGTGAGAGACTCCTAATTATATGATATTTTCCCTTATGAAAAAGTTAACGCCATTCTAACTCTTGGTAGGTAATATTTTCCTATTATTGGTCTGATGGATCAAACATTTCGAAAAAATGTTGCGTTTCACAGTAATATTATTAACAAAAAAACAAACAAAAGTCAAAGGAAACCAACCTTATTTAATAGAATGTTTTTAATGTATCAAAAGAATGTTTCCAAATGAATGTTCCGAAAGCGAATCAAAAAATGTCCTCGATATTAAACCTAAATGACACTCAGTATGCAATGCTGACCATAAAAGTTCAAAGATAATGCTTGAATCTTGAATCTAAGTCTCCTTGTTTCCCCCTCAATCTAGAAATATTAATACGCTCTAATTATTTTTAAAAATAAATATTTCGAAAGATTATAAGCTACTTAGATATCAACATTTCCTCAATTAATCAATGGTTCGAATCTGATTATCATAACATTAGATTTGCAAAAGAGTTTAACAAGCTCATAGAAAACCATACGACCAATGGGCTTGATGTATCAAGATGAGCATAAATACATTTCACTTAAAAAGAGAGATAACAATCATAAAATTGATTTACATGCAAATATCTTTAATGAGTTTCAATTTGAATAGATAATACAATATTAACTTTTTTTAAAGGGAAATTGTAGCTCATCGTAGATGTTTTCATGAAAGAACTTTAAATCCGTTTAATGACAGAATCTATTCCATTGCTGTAACCCTTAATCCTATATTTCAATACATGGAGAAAGAAAAAAAATCTACCTACAAAAAACGATGCTTTTAGAGATACACATGTATTTCCAATGCAAAAAAAAAATCACAGCGTTTCTGTTGAAACTGTCCTATGGTTTACCACTCTCATATGAACGCCTGAAATGGACGCTAAGAGACTTGCATGCTATAGGGCCTATTAGCATTACCATGCCCTCATAGCAGAGAAACTCGATAGCATTAGAACAGCAAGATGAGCTGCGCTTGTAGTTTTAAGTTCACACCCTCGTAAGTGGTCCAACATAGAGGAACTTAAGAATCGCAAAGGGCAGACATGATCCTTGCCTTCTTAAGTGTATGTTCATCTGACCCGGGTGACCTTTGGGCCATGATCGAGTCCCAAAAGAGAGTGACTTATTGATCGACCGATTGAATTATTGATTAAGTGTGTATTTTATTTACTAATATTAAAGGTAACAAAAGATTAGTGAAATATTACAGTGTAAAGAGGTAGTGGAGAGCAAGATTACATTGGTGGCGAAATAGATAGAGAAAGCGCGACTGAGTATGGATTTATTTTGGCCATGGTTGAGTCCCAAAGAGAGTGACTTATTGATCGACTGATTGAATTATTGATTAAATGTGTATTTTATTTACTAACATTGAAGGTACAAAAGAAAAATGAAATATTAAAGTGTAAAGACGTAGTGGAAAGCAAGATTACATGATCCTTGCCTTCTTAAGTGTATCTCTATCAATCTGACCCGAACGACCTTTTGGTCATGATCGTGTCCCAAAAGAGAGTGACTTATTAAATCGACTGATTGAATTATTGATTAAATGTGTATTTTATTTACTAACATTGAAGGTACAAAAGAGAATTGAAATATTACAGTGTAAAGAGGTAGTGGAAAGCAAGATTACATTGGTGGCGAAAACGAAAGAGAAGGAACGGGCCCGAACCTTCCAATTTATTTACTGTCTGGTTGAATTATTGACTGAGTATGGATTTATTGATTACGTATTTATTTCATTTACTAACATTTAAGGTACGAAGGAGAATTGAAATATTACAGTGTAAAGAGGTAGTGGAAAGCAAGATTACATTGGTGGCGAAAACGAAAGAGAAGGAACGGGCCCGAACCTTCCTATTTATTGATTGTATAATTGAATTATTGATTGAGTATGGATTTATTTACTTTAACAGGTACTACTGAAAACTGAAATAATTATTACATTCTGACAAGTTAGTGGAAAGAAAGATAATATTTTTTGGCGAATATAAAAGGGCAGACCAACAAAGGAAATAAATCATATTCACGTCTGAAAGTTGCAATACAAAACTGCATTCCATATTAATTTAAGCGACATGCCTAAATAATTACGAGATCCCTGCGTCGAGTTATACATGGTATAGTAAATCAGTATTAAGAAGTGTACAGGTAGTAATAATAATGGTTTAATTTACTCAGAGAAGCCTTATCTGCATCAACGCTTGTTATAACCTGAGGCCCTGCAATTGCAAGAAGGATGACCAGGTACCAATTCAATACTTTTGTGGAGAGTGGCAAATGCGGAGGAATATCTTCCCAAATGATGTTCAGGCCGGCCTGAGATTCAAACCCTCAACCCTTGGATGGAGAGTCCATTGAATGAACCACCATACCACGGAACCTCCACTTTCCTGCATTGACAGCGTATATCACAGTCTCGTATAGCAGTGTGGCGGCCCCTTTTCGGGCTGCATAATCGTTTAAGATCTTCAGTAGATCATTATGACGGCGTCATTTTTGTCAGTACTCGTATACATTACGTATACGTATACAGAGTCTGGTCTAAATTCGGTGTACTTGGAATTGGATGGTTGTTTTTTCAAGTAAGAAGCACGGCAGTATTAGACTCGTGTTACTGGAGATTCAAGGTTAGCTCTGTCGTATCGAATGAAGTAGGCTAATTCTATAAAGGTGTGGTGTTTTCCCCTGAAGTTCAGGAGAGAAAGAATTAGAGGAAGGGAGAAAAGGGTGGTAAGAAAGAGAGAGATATAGAAAGATAGATAAACAGAGAGGATAAGAGAGATAAAGAGGGGAAAATGGACAGAGACAGAGTAAGAGAGTATGAGAAAGTCTGTCTTTCCTATGAGGGGGTGATGTAAGATCGCTACGTGGATAAGAAATAGAATGACAGGGATTTAAAGAGAGAAAGGAGATGATTGAGAACAGGGTGAAGGGACAGCAAGAGAGAGAGAGAGAGAGAGGGGGGAGAGAGGGGGGGGGGGAGAGAGAGAAAAAGAGATGGAATAGAACAAGTAAGAGGGTGAGGGTGAGGGGGTGAAACACAGAGTGGGAATGGTTATAGTCTAGAGAGAATACACCGACTTTGGTCTACGCCAGTGATTGATAGTAGTAGTAGTAGTAGTAGTAGTAGTAGACTTTATTGGATAACTTGTTTAGCAAAAGGCTAATCTGCCACAAGGTCCATGACAGCATGTTGACAGAAAATGTATAAATAATAATAATAATAATGGAATATATTTAAGTAGCGCATAATAAATTGTCAATTTCTCTATGCGCTATACAGTGTTGTACAATCCTAACAAGTTGAATATATAAACAACAGCAATGCTTGAGAACGGGAAAGAGACGTACAAATATTATTTAAAGAGATGGAGAGGGCGAAAGAGAGCGAATGATAGATAACCTTTTTTACCCATTACTTGCATAATCCAGATCACATCAATACCCTATTTAAATCCGCAGTACTTTATTATATCCTTCCCCTCTTAATTCAACTATATTCCAGTTAATATTCACCTTATTTGTTTCTCTTTAAAATCTACTGCAATGTCTCCCCCGTGCATGTGGCACTGTTTGCAACTTCAACGGGTTGTCGACACCCGACTCGCGCCAGAGCAGCGGCGGTGCTATCCGATAGACGACCGCTAGCTCGCGGCGGAAGACGCTGCCTCGGCCCTCTCTCCTTCGAAACTTAATTTAGCCCTGTTTATTAGTGCGCGCAATTTGTAGGAGCCGGGTTTTATCGAATTAAAAGGTGTGATCCAAGATGGGGGATATGATGTTATTGTTTAAGGTGTTATCGTTTGTATATTGTCTGGTTAGTGGGAGATGAGAGGCGGAGAGAAAATAGGCTAAGCGAGCGAGTTTGAGGGTCGACGGAGTAATGTTTCTTTCTTGTATTGCAAAAGCTTAGTTTTAGCTACATTCTTTGTCCTAGAGATGGACGCTGGTCGCTGATGAGATTATAACACGAAGGTAAAACACAGACGTATACCGTTCAGATAAGGGTGTTGCAGTAATTATTGTAGATTTATAAAAATGCACCCAAAATTTGAAGAGGCTGAAAACACAGAATGTATAATTAAAATATACATACACGTGTTGTATTACGTAATAATGTACTCTGCCCGTACACTTAACGGTAATTTTGACTGATAACTAAAAAAAAAAAAGAAGAGTGCAAGTTTACATCGCGACAAATATAGTTCTAATTCATTCATCATAATTAGAGTAATGTTATTAACGGAATTATATAGCGTAGTCATATACACTCTGCTTCACACAGCATTTCGGATTTTATTCATCAAGTAATTCCATGTTGAATTTATTGTACCTTAATACACAATGCAAAACAAAACAAGAACAAACCCTAAACACAACAACAACAACAACGTAAAATTGACATAAATGTACAAGTCATATGATTGTTGAATTTGAAAATTAGGAAGAAAGACAAATAATCTGAAGGCGAATTTTGTGATGAAACAAATCCATAACTGTTACGAAAAACTACGATTTTCAGCGCATGACGCTCATAAAGCCATAATTATTCTAGATCCATTCTTTTAGGATTTTGATTTACTGTCATCGCGTTACAGTTACGTCACAATAACTGTCATCACAGCGTGTCGCTCTGTTTAGGGCAGCACGCATGCAATCGAACGAAAGGGGAGACACGATTTATTAAGGGGGTAATATTATTGTAGATCCAGACTATTTATCATGGTTTTGATTGATTGTCAACATGTTACATTTACGTCACCATAATACATCAACCTTAAATCACGACGTTACGCTCTTTTGGGGGCGGTACACTTATATTGGAACGGAAAGGGGGAAGGTGGGGAGGATGGGGGGGGGGTAATCTTTCAAAAGAACGGGATGGGATATTCGTTCATCAATCCGAAATTGTATATTCGAAGTGTTATCAGAGTTGTTGGTTGTCTGTCAGTGTGTCACATTCATGTCGTAATAACTGTCTATCATTATTATCTTGCCGATTCGCTTTGGTAAAGGATGGAGACGGTTCAAATGCTCTCGAACAAAAGGGGAGAAAGTTATTTATGTATATAGGGCGCGGGAAATATCAAACGACATTGTGTAGATTCAGAATATTTAGGGGTTCTGATCGAATGTCGACGTGTTACACTTATGTCACACAAACTATCAATCTCGCATTGAGATTCGCTTTATTGTAGGTCGGTACACGTACCATCGAACGAAGGGGTGGGGTGGGGTACATCAAAATGGTCAGAATGCTAACAGGGTTTTTGATTGACCGTAACATTTATGTCAATAATAATTGTCAGAGCGATTCTTTCGGTTCGGGGGGAGGGGGGGGGGGGGGGGGTTAATGGATATGTGTGATTTTATATCTCAATTATTACTCGTCTTCAAGCCTCATGCCCCCCCCCCCCGGTTTCCCCTTCTTAAAGTTAACAACAAGATCAGTGCAATAATTATTGCGCTCAACCCCCTATATGTCTTTCATCTACTTCCTATTTCTTTTTGTATCTTTACCACGTCTCCTTCTCTATCTTCTCCTCTTTGTCCCTGCACTCCTTCCTCTATCCCTCTGTCTCCCTCTCTCTCTCTCTCTCTCTTTCCCCCTCTCCCTCCTTCTCTCTATCTACCTCCTTCTCTCATACCATTTCTTACCTTCTTTTAATACCTGAGATACGGGGGCTGTTTCAATATTAAGACTGTGTCCGTGGAATGCCGTGGGCGACAATAACGCATTCAATTACACTACCGCGATATCTTACGAACTAATATTTGAAACCTTAAATGAAAGACAATATTTACCTAGCCGAGTTGCGCTGCGGCTGTTTATAGATTCCTCGGCCGGGTTATCTTTTTACAGGTGCCTACAATTTCCATCACGAAACACAAGACGAAGAAAAGAAACTTCGATGTAATCGCTATGGATTTTGTTTAAAACAACGGAGATGCAATTCGAGCTATTACACGTTTCGCCCCGCGTCCATTTTTATCTCCAATAACAAATATAAAAGACAAACGATACAGCTATTATGATACAGAAATATACTTCATTTTGTAAAGATTTGGATCGTTATCTTATATTGGTAATCAAAGACGAATTAGGGTTGGCATATTGTGAATAAAGAAACTTTTATGAACGCTGGTGAAGATTTATCGAGCTTGGGTCACGGTTTATTTGAAAGTGTTTGAGCACGGGTTGCTTAAAGCTAAATCCTGATGGAGTTTTTGTTTGGAGCGCTTTTCAAACAACATACGAAGCATTGATTATTATCATTATATAAGTTATTACTACTACTAATATTACTACTACTACTACTACTACTACTACTACTACTACTACTACTACTACTACTACTGTTACTACTACTACTACTACTACTACTACTACTACTACTACACTGTACTACTTCTTATGCTGCTACTGTTCTATTACTAATATTGTTATTATCATTGCTATGTTGTTGTACTTGTCTTAAGACACATTTAATTAAAAAATGCTTTTGATGATTAACTTACTCTGTTCACATTGATGTATATTTGATAATCATGTATTGTAGTTTGCAGGTTTTTGGTAATTTTATTTATTCATTGTACTTTGTTTGTTATAGCGCTAATACAGACTTCGGTGGTAAGTGCTTTTTAAGCACCGTTTTATCATTTGTTATCATTATGGTATTATTGTTGTGGCAGATAGTCTTCTTTGCCGTCAAATTTGATGTAAATTTATTCGAAATCTCTCCGAAGTCTCTCAATACCGTCGCAGCCTTTATTTGATTTTATTCTTGCTTTTAAACACCATTTATAACATTGTATTCATATAAAAACTTCATTTAAACAATTACACTGATTACCTGTTCAAGAGAATAATTATAAAGTTTCACTATTTGTTTATAAATCCATGTATAACCTTTTCCCATCCTATATTTCTAGTCTGTTTTGTCCCATCCAGCAATCAAGATATTCGTTACGTTCAAGGTCAAACCCCCTTCTTCTACAAATCTCCCGCATCAATTCGAAGAAGGGTCAACAAATATATTTTTTCTGGTCCCACTATTTGGAATAGTCTCCCATTAAGCATTCGTTCCTGAACCTCAGTCGCATCATTTAAGAGAAATCTAAAAACTCATTTGTTTTCTTTGTAATTGTTATTTTTAGAGTGTAATACACTTGGAGAGCATATAATTATTCTGTTTTTATTTACTAATGTAAAGCGCTTTGAGCATGTTAATGTACATGTAAATATTGTATGTATGTATGTCGTCTAATAGCTCTGTAACGCTGAACTCCATGCTCAAAAACGGTTGTTGTTGATTTTGTTATTGTTTTTGCTGTACAATGGTCTTCTTCTTTATCAATACCTATTGGGAATACCGGAACAGAAGGGATTATGGGGGATTTCCCCGTAGAATAGCTCCACCTGTTCATAGGTTTTCCCAGCCTATTTTTCCAATTGATCATCTTTCAAATATTCATGCTAATTAAATGCACCGAGATCAGATCGAGTGCCTTTCGAAGCGACCAGCCTGGAAGCCAAAAGAGAAATCCAACTCACTGAATCACTGATTCGGCACTCCATAGCTGGGTGAAAGACGGGCAGTTTGTTAGTGTTGTATAATTTGGGAAATTATTATTTGCATTGTGGATAGGACATGGTTATTTTCCCACAGTTATCTCGTAAATAACGTATAGATGTCTGACATAAGATATTTTCTTTAACAAATTGAAGAGTTAAAATGTGAATACAAATACGTGAAGAAAAATCAAAGCAAAAACAAACGTACATGTATACCCAAACACAAAAGCAAAGAGAGAAAAAAGGTCCTGAAAAAAAATAACAGTATAGAAATGGGAATGAAAACGCATTATACGAAATCCAATTTCTAAAAGTTATTCGTCGATTCATGCTCGTTTAAAAAACGATTAATTTGGGAATGCGCTTTTAAAACTAAATATTTGCTGTAATCTAGCTACTGCATGTTAGGGTAGGACCAATCGTGCGCATCATCAGTGGGCGCATGCCTGAATGTAATGTGTGAAAATGTTTCAGAAAATTACTCTCATCACTTGTTCATTTTCGTACCAAAGCATGATTCATGTACTGGTACCATGATGCCATGTTTATAGAAAATGTCAAAATTCCTCTCCTGGGCGTGCTATTTGTATTTAAAAAACAGACAGGGATATGTCTAAATGAGAAGGATATATGCATGATAAGTTTATGTATGTCTCCATGTCTCGACGTTTCACATTTCTGCATCAGCACATGACAATAGCCCTCTCTATCAATGATGGAGGGGGTAGAGAGAAATAAAGGATAAAACGAAGAGGGGATAACGGGGAGAGAAGGGGAGAGATGAAAGGAGAGACAGGGAGAGGGAGGGGCATGAGGGAAAGGGGGGGGGGGCAAAGAACGTACCAGAAGAACAGGGAGATAGAGAGACACAAACACAGGTGGGGGGGGGTAAACGTGTAAAATACGCAGCCAAAAAAATAATCAGAAAAAGAGAGAGAGAGAGGGGTAGGGGGAAGGGAGATAAAAGGCAAGGTAAAAGAAGGAAGAACTAAATATCAAGAATTTATTAAGCGAAGGAATCAAGTATTGAGAAAGGATAAAATGAAATTGATTGTTTGGCAGGAGTACATAAATGAAAGACTGCAAAGTAAAAGCCAAAGATTATAAGAAGCAGATGATAATTAAAATAACAAAATAATACACATAATGATACTGAATTATTTAGTGATATTCCAGTACCATAAATCTGTTTTGTAGATTCCCCTTAAACACGTGTAATACATGTCATGCATCTATCCATCTTTGCAACAGGAAACCATCGGTCATTTCGTAGTGGCCATTGCTTGGCCACGGCGGCAGGTGTTCCACCGTAGAGAGAGACGAGGCTGGAGTAATTCTCCGGCGTGCTTATCGATCGCACACGGGAGCGCGCTTGGGCGACGCTTCTCCTCTCCTCCGTTCCTCATCTCCCGTTTCTCCCCGAGCGCTCCCCGAATCTTTCATTTAAAGATTTCTCCTCTCTCTCTCTCACTTGCTCTTCATCTATCTGCCCTTCCTTTACGCTTCTTTTCTTTCTTCTTCATTTGTTCTTGGGCTGCTTTAATGATGGTGCGCTGATTGAGAATTGTGTTCGTGCCGAGCGTTATTTGTACCAAACACCGCTATCGCTGTCCCGCGTAGAATTCCTCTACGTGGTGTTGGCTTGGATGAAAGGAGCAACTAAGCATGGTTTGGTTACCTGGTCAATTTCATCCTCACCCAGATCACGATTTTTCTAAAAATAAAAAAGGGACTAATTGAACAACTTTGGTTTTTCAAATCGGAAAACACTTCTATCTAATACGTTTAAATGCTACATTCATTTATAAAAAGCTATAATAAGAAATATGTCAAATATGTTTTTTTTTTACACGAATTTGAAAGGAAAACAGAGAATGGAACCATTGAAGGCATTACTGCTTACCAGGGATCCGTTTCACAAAGCCTGTTTCCAATGACAAATGACAAAAATCAGTGACAAATCTGCTGATAACCAATCAGAAGCAAGGAATTCACTAGCTTAAAACAGAAACTGTAATTTGTCACTGATGACAAGTTTTGTGAAATGGGGCCCAGGTACACAGACACTAAACCTAGGAGATGAAAGGGGTAACACAATTTTGCTCATAAGCACCGAATCATAATTGCTTTCACTCCAATCCCCAGCATCATTTTGGGATGTAGGAATTATTACATTTTATAAAGTATTACCACCCATTCAAGCTTAGCATATATGTAGGCCTATGTGACAATCCTTTTTCATGGTTATTTTATGTTAGTATCAAAATGTAAGTATTTAACGTTGATGATGTATTCATTATGAACTTGTTTATTATCGTGATTTATGTTGTAATCAGTTTGTAACTTTGGATAAAGACCACGAAGAAAAATAACAAAACACAGAACTAAACAAAACACAAACAAACAAACAATGGCTTAACAGAATGAAACTATAGAGACTACATGGCTCAGAACTATCATGTTCTTAATACAAAAGGTCAAAATCCTGTTTACAAGGTCATGCTAACAGCTGACATTGTCGTGTGTGCTTCTAAGAAATACAATCACCCACCCCTACCCCACCGCCCCTCATCTATTGTTTTTATTTCGGGGGCACACTGTTATGGCCCTCCACTCTTGAATTAAGGCTAACGACGTGCCTCCAGTTAATGTGCGATGGAAATTGGAAAAGAGATTGCAACTTCCGCTTGAATTTCCCTTCGCTCCAGAAATTCTATCCTCATTTACCGTGTTTAGCATCGGCTCCTCACCTTGATCACCTCGCCTGCACAACACCAAAAGGCATCAATGGGACTACGGAGAATTACTCGAGCGAAATGAAATTGCATTGCATTTTAATTTTACCAGGAGGACTTTACAAAGTTTGGGCCTTATCTTTTGACGTATTGTATCGATGACGATGTGCTGTTGATGTTGTGATTTGTTGCTGCTGATAATATTGCCGATTCCAATATTGGCTTCGGTTTCGCTTTTCGTCATCAGACGTTTTTGAGTTCTGCCGTCTCGGGTTATTTGTCTCCTTCCTGGGGCTATGTCAATACTATTGAACTTCAAGGCCCAATTTTGAATCTAATCTTCTTTTTTTCTTTCTTCTCCCTTGTTTGATCATCTTTATTTATCGTTTCCATCTCGAATATTTGCTTTCCATGTTTCTTTTTATCTACACATCACCTGTTTCCATAATTTTTTTTCTCGCGACACATAAATTTGTTTGATTGCTTATACATGACTTGAAAGTAAAATATGAAACATGAATGCTAACAGTTAAGAAAACAGCCTGCAGTGGTTTTGTACGTGCGTGCATAAATCCTGCTAAATAAGTGGTAACAAGCAAGATAGTGCTGCTGCTGGATTATAAAGGAAACTAGAAATAGGCTTCAAAATTACGCAATGCTGGATGTCTGCTAGTTTCGTTAAGACTCTCTTTTACACTTTGTTTTGGAGGGACTCACTGACCACTTTTCCCTTTTTTTCGTAGTAATATCTATTACAGTTTACTATCCATATGCATCCCCCCATCTCTCTCTCTTTTTCTTTCTTTTTCTTTTTTTTCCCTCTCATTCCCCTCTCTCTTCGATTCGCTCATCTTCCCCTATGTATTTTTTTCGCACATGATTTTTCCTCAATTTTCTCTATCATTCTTTAAAAAAAATGCTCCTCCTTTCTATTACCCTCTTTGTGACGTACAACTCCCCCTTCCTCCTGCCCCTCCCCCCCCCCCCCTCCCCCTCTCTCTCTCTCTCTCTCTCTATCTCTCTGTCCGTCTCTCTCTCTCCCTCTCTCTCTGTGTCTCTCTCTTTCTATCTCACCATCTCCCTCTCTCTATCTCTCCATCCTCTCTCTCTATCTCACCATCTCCTCTCTCTCTATCTCTCTTTATCTCTCCATCCTCTCTCTCTCCCTCTTCCCAAAGTTTGTTACCATCGTCCTTTTGTTTTTTATCGATTACAAATTACGTTGACCCCTGTGCGATCTCCAAGGCCCGTCCCAACTGCCGAGTTCTTTAAAGATTTCATACATTTCAAACACTTTATACGGCGTTTTCTTGTGACTCTTTGTCACGAATAAATCCTAATGAATTATTTGATGCATACATTTAACAGGAAATTACCACTTAGTTAGCCATCAACAATAATAAGAATTGAGGGGATAAAACGACAACTTTAAATGATTGTTTTCATGAGGTACAATAAAATGTCGGTTTTGATCTTTTGTTTGTAGGCCTACATGTATTAGCCTAATTAGCGCCAGGTTCTTTTAAGGACTTGGCATCTCAAGAAGACTTCAACAAAGGAAATATGGCAGTTGCAACGGCCCCTCATACGCAAATATATGACGCAGCTTTCTCATTATTTGCGATTATGCGAAAGACATCACATCTTCCATCACGCTCACATCACTTCGTTTTCCATTGCTCAGAGCCCTCACTGTGCCACTGTAATTTGGATAGAAGAAGGCGGCGTGGAAGCGAATAGAAGGTGTAATATTGCAGTGCCTGCTAGCGTTCATGTGTATTGCAGATGGCCGGCTGTGAACACCGCACTGTACTCGTTCGACCACCTGTACTCGTTAACCTGCGTCGTGCATCAGGGTTTCGCGCCGAATTTACTTTTCAATCTGTCCCGTCATGCAACGCTGCGTCGTCTGCTAACGATGGAGCAACACTGACAAGAGTTATGGGGATGCGATCCGAAGCGTCTTGAAGAAGATGGAGTATAGAGGACGCGAGGGGTGAAAGTTATTAGGAGAAAGAGGACATCGGGATGATAGAGAATGATATTCTGAAAACAAAAGAGTAAAGACAGTATTAAAAAAGAAGAGTGAAAGTAGGTTAAGTGGAGAGACTGATGAAGTGACTGAATATAATAGAAAGGAAGATGATATAGGGTTCGCTATTCCAAAGGTTTATACTTCCAAAAACTGATGGCTAGGGCTATATAGGATTTTTAGAAATTGTTTACGATGACTATAAAAACTGTTGACATTTCGGAGTTTCTTTTTTCGGAATTATAAACCCTTTGATTTGCGGGATCACGAAACTTCAGAGAAACGAACCTTCGGAATAACAAACCTTCTGAAATTAAAAACATTTGCAAAAACGAACAAACCCTTCTCATAAAAACAACGATGATACTGACAATGTAATCAATAAATATAACATGACCACTTTTTGTACAATAATTATGCCTTTAAAACAACAGAGCTATAACTAGTGGATTATTTAAACTATTTGAAAAGTCAATTGGTTATCGGGTAGACACATTCAGAGCGGTATCATTTGGCATGTAGTAACTCCTCACTTAAGAAATCCAGCCATCTTATTGGTCGAAATTGCAGTCGTAGTTTTAACCATTCCCGTAAATAAACGAAAAATGCCAAACCCATGTAATAGTTCTAGGGTAAAATCCCGGCAAAATTCCAGTTACCGGGAAAATAGTTCAGTCTTGCTGAAATACCCATTGGTTCAGTGTTAAAAACTGGTTTGAGCGATCGCGGATACCATACATACGTGTACGTGAGCGAAGAATTGGTCACTAGCTTAATTTACCAATTTTTAATACAGCGCAGCGCAGACGACCGTACGGCAATCTCGATCGTACTGAATTCCAAACAAGGCAAAAATGGCTGAAGAAACTCTCCCAAGATTACAACTTCTTGATAATGATCAAATGCAAGATATTATTAATTCTGCTGACAGCAAGAACACCAAAAGGGTACGTGAAATTCTCCATAAAAATATATTGTGCTAAAATCCTTCCCATAGAGATTGCACACATCTCTATACAGTCCAAGTGCATTGCGCACTCAAGCTAAATTGGTCGATGTTTTAATTACTAAAATGAGATTCAAACCAAAATTGCTCGTGATCCTGAAGGTAATACTCAATAAGTGAGATGTCATATGAAAGAGCAGGTTTTTCTCCATATTCCCCACAGGGGCCCACCCCCCCCCCCCCAAATTTTAAAAATATCTTGCTTAGAGACAGACTAGAAATAAACTATCAAAGATACACTCATAAAAAAAAAAACCGCGCAGATAAACTAGAGAAAGACCAGGGTGGTGTCATAAGTTCCCTTGAGCGTATAAAAACAACTATTTCTCTCAAAGCAGTCATTAATACGATAATAGAAAACAGTAGAGCTATCGGTAGTAGATGTTAAACTATTTCAATAGTCAATTAGTTATTGGGTAGAGACAAGACGTTTGGCAGTTGACATGGTTGAAGTAAGTAATACGATTTAAAAAGAAGACGTATAGAATGTAGTATCAATGAAAATTGCATAATTACTTTTACTGTAAAGTTTGATTCACTAGTTCTTCATAATTATGATTGTATGCAGTCTATCCTAGCATAATCTTAGATACAATTCAGCAAACAGCAGTACTGAAAATCATAAGGTGAAGCGATCTTTGGATTAATATAAATGACTGACGGCCAGTATCTGTAACTGAACTATCCCCTTGGGACAGATATTAATAATTCAAATGCGTCAATGAGAATCCTTTTATATCTTTTAGCCCCCCCCCCCCATCTCTCTCTCTCTCTCTCTTTCTCTCTCTGTCTTCATTCGCCTTTTCCCTAAATACGTCCCTTCACCATATTAACTACCCTTTCTCCAAATTTTTCTCCTTTTATTCAATATCCTGCTATCTCTCTCTCTCTCCTTCTCTCTCTATTTATACAAATATATTGAATTTATATATAATCTCAACCTCCTCTCTTTCCTCTCTTGCTCTACGTCTGTTACCCATTATTTGTAGTCTCTCTCCCTCTTTCGCTCTCTCTCTCTCTCTCTCTAGTGCTCTCTCTCCTTCTCTCTCTATCTCTCTCTTTCTATCCCTCCTCGATATCTCCTTTTCACAGGGGAACATAAAGACAAATTATGGATGCGAAATTATTGCGCTCATTATCTCTTTATGGCTCGCATTACCATGCCCAAATCTGGCCGTTACGCTTACCACACTCGTATAATGGACGTATATTATTATATACGCAATCTGGTATGCGAGTTCCAGATCACAGACATAAACTAACGTTGCACCAAGGCAGAGCCATCGTTATATCAAACATTTATATTAAAAGACCTTCGTAAGTATATCGTGATACAAGTACATGCAGTTATGACAACATTGCATCGAAATGCGACGTTATTAAAACTCCGAAAGACGAGGGACAGATGGGTCATTAAAGATTATGTCTCATATCGTTTGTAAAAAACGGAATTAGTTTATCGTTCCATTATACTCCATAATGTTCGTTATAGTAGGCTAAACGGTCGACTTAAAACACAAATTAGGCCTCATGTACGTGAACTTTAAGTCCTAGTCGTAGCCCTTTTAAGTACACTTTTGTCCTTTATATCTTGCGGTAGGAAAATTAACATCACAATATAACAATATAACGATAACAAAGAACATAAAAGGCAATTAGAAGGAAAACGTGCGTCATAATGTGCAAGTAGACTGTTTGCACATTAATCCACTGGAAAGTTCGAGCTATAGGGTGACCGTCACACCTGTGACAAAACAAAATTATCATCACATTTTCCATTGTAAATGATAGTCTTCAGGACACAACATTGACCAATAAGTTATCGTTTGTGTTATTAATAGGAAGATTTTTGTACAGAAAAGTACAGAAAACTAAACAGAACTAAACAAAACAACAAACAGTCAAAAATGAAATCGAGAATTGTACTTTGGGGAAAATTGCCAACATAAACTAGCCCAAGCATGCTTGACAATTATATAACACATTGCGTAATATAAGTTCTTTCATGATACTTATTTTTCATTAACATTGCGTAGTATAAATTCTTTGATAATACTTATTTTTCATTAACATTATATTACCCATTAAAATTGCGTAATATAAGTTCTCGAATAATACTTATAAACCTGATGAATTGTTTACATATTGTAGTTTGTAAATGACTTGTTCTGCAAAATTTAGGGTGAATAATCATCCAATGTGCGAACCTAAATGGAACAGACCGTAATACTTCATAAGAATGAGATGAAAATATAACCGAAAGAAAAATAAACAATGAAAATATATAGAACTCCATCTAATTTCAATTTTGAAAACAAAAAATCATATAAACAAAAAACCCATCAGGAGCATCCTGCACGTAGTGTTAATTCTTTAACATTCCGTTTCCATGCAAACAGTTTATTTTTTCATATATAACGGATAGAATGAAACCTTAAGAATTTGTTTTGTCAAAATGAAAATTGTATATATATTGGTCATCTACGACCTCCATTGTTTTAAAAGTAAAAAATACTATGGTCCAGAATAATATACAAACTATATAAGCCCTTTTTCGCTCAGTATCATTACGAAGCCATCAAATACCATGAACTCCTTATGACCTCTAAATATTGACGTAGGGTATCAGTAGTAAAAAAAAATATTCTGCGATGAAGCTGACATTTTTTTTTTGGTTATGGGACGCATGTTTTTTCGAGTACTTCGAGCCGAAAAGGAAGTCTGGAACTCCACTTCAAGAAACATTGCCTAATTCAGCATCTGTGAATGATCGATAGTGATGCCAAAAAGATATACAGGACAGATTCGTGCTTTATACATTATCTTCGTCATTTTCAAATTTTGGACATGGTATTGTGGTATGCCGTGCGTGTAGTTTCAATGATTTTAGTGCGCATGCGTGCCGTGCAAATGTTGGTATTTGGCTGAATATTATTCTCTGACAAATGAAACACAAACAATATAAGAAATGTAAAGATATGTGCCGTTTAAAACGTTAAGCGTCATTCAATCAACATTATTAAAGAAATTCTACTTTCTGTAATATTTTCTGTAGAGAATTTGAACATACTTTTACTTGAAACCTAATACTGCAGTTCCTATCTGCATTTATAAATATATATTTGATGCAACGTCTTTATCGTTACAAATGCAAAACCTTTTGATATTCGTAAGTAAGTATAACTATGACTTAGCCTGTCCGATAACTTTTTCATTGCACCAATTTTCTTTCATCCTTTTATACTTTCTTTTGTTTAAACAACTATTTGAATAGCTTTCTTAGAAAGCCCAAAACAGATTAGTATTTCCTCTCTCCAATCGTCATTTTCCTTCTGTCTCTCCCGGTCACCTTTCTTTCTTTCCATCGTACCATATTCTCTCTGTTTGTCCTTCATATTGCTTGCAAGTAATTATATTTCAGGAATCCTTGAAAGAAACACCAGCGAAAGTCCCATCCCGGGCCAAAACAGCCACCAAACTCGGCAACCCGGCACTTTCAATATTTCCTCCGTTTTTGCTCAAGTTCGCCGCACCGCGCGAAATCCATAGCGTTGAGGCGTCCGCCGCCGAAATGTCGCGTGAACCATGTTCTTTCTCTACCGCGGGGACGACTTGGTAAGCTCGTTTACTTGTCTCATCACCGCCGTGACATTCTCCGATGTCCTTGTCGATCACCGTATCGTGGGCTTGATGATGATCATGATGGTGATGTAATGATCATGTTTATCCAGCTTTATGAGCATTTTTAGGATGGGTAATGCATCCCGACGTGCGCGCGCAGTTATCCTTGAAGAGAGAGAGCGAGGAGGAAGGGGGAGAGAGAGAGAGAGAGAGAAAGAGGAGAGAGAGGAGAGAGAGGAGAGAGAGAGAGAGAGAGAGAGAGAGAGGGGGAGGGGGAGAGGGAGAGGGAGAGAAACAGAGAGGAAGAGGAGGGAGGGAGGGAGAGAAAGCCAGAGAGCTAGATGAAGAAGGGGGAGAGATAGAGTGTGTGTGTGTGTGTGTGTGTGTGTGTGTGAGAGAGAGAGAGAGAGAGAGAGAGAGAGAGAGAAAGGGAGAGAGACAGAGAGGCAGAGAGGCAGAGGCAGAGGCAGAGGCAGACAGACATACATACAGAGGGAGAGGACAATGCGAAAGAAAGCAAGAAAGTGAAAAGCGGCAGAGAATAAGGACTCATGATGATACTACCCAGGATACTTAGCGTGACCCTTGAAAAAATGGCGGGTAAAATAATCATCATCAACGGTGGTTGTTTGTCCATTAAACCTTTGTGACAAACCTCGCGTCTACGAAGTGCCTGCATTTATTCTTGTCAGAAGCGCTTTATCATCCGTCGAACTGAGATGGGAAACGAAGGGATATCGTGACAAACGAATTTTATGAAATTCAATGTTAGGTACCTGAACTGAAGAACCAGCAAACGAAACAACGTCCATGTCAATTATATTGCAGATATTACTTTCCCTTTTTTGTTCTCCTTCATTTTTTAGAATTTGTTGATATTTACTTTTTATTTGTTAAGAAAGGTGAATAAGGCACTGAAGAAATACTTTGCTAGAGAGCCCTGTATACTTGTACACATGCATGCAGATACACAGATTATACATTATCCGGGATTTTTCTTTTTTAAGGAAGGGGAAGAAGGCATGATTCGGTGGGGGAAAAAAGTTCGATGAGCGGAATTAATACAAAACATCAGATTCTTAATGTAATGATTTTATACAAAAAGGATCATTTTGGGGATGTTTTCAACGAATCTTGCCTCTTTCTTAATTCACTTTCTCCAAATCAAGACATCAAGGCACATCAAATACCTCCAGCGATACCCCCTCCTCACTTCTATCCTTCAATACTCTTCTTTTATCTCTCTATCCATCTATCTCGTCCTTATGTACTACTTCCCTCTCTTTCTATCCGATTCTTAAACAATAACAAATGTAACAGAAAAGAGAGATAGATAGATACAGCTTGTTTCGATACCCTCCATCTTTCTATCATCCAACACCCTTCCTTTATCTGTCTATCCATCTCTCCATCTATCATGTATTTCTATCCGAATCTTAAGCAATACAAAATGTAACAGAAAAATATATATATACAGCTTTTATCGATACCCTCCATCTTTCTTTCCTCCAATACCCTTCCTGTATCTATCTATCCATCTATCATCTATCATTTGTTTCTATCCGATTCTTAAGCTCTACAATGTAACAGAGAAGAGAGATAGATCATGGACCTACTACGAAATAGGTCCATGTATAGATACAGCTTTTATCGATACCCTCCATCTTTCTATCCTCCAATACTTTTCCTTTATCTATCTATCCATCTATCTCCTCCATCTATCCATCTATCCTCTCCATCTCTCTCATTCCTAAGCAATACAAGACGTAACGGAGACGAGGGATAGATGTAGAGTTCACCAGAGCTTTTTATGGCGAACATAGAAACCTGACCATCTCCATCTCAACTCCAAGATAGCTGCTCCTGTGTACAGGCACCGTCCCACCGTCTCCGCTCTGTCACAGTATCCGCTATCTTGACGTCAGCGAAACTGCATCTATGCAAATGAGGTATCGTCCGTATACCCGTTTTCCTGCTATCCGGAGCGGAGCAGAGGTACATACACCCCGCCAGTGAACATGCGCTAATATTAGACTCTCCTTGCTATATCCATGCCTTCATTATTAAATGAAGACGGGTGAGTATGTAGCTATGTCTTTTCTCCTAAAAATGCGATCCAAAACTCCATCTAACATGTCTAATGCATTTTGAAAGTGTCCGAATATTACAATAAAATATTAAGTAATCTGAACTTGATGTGTTGAAGGGAGACACAATGGTGTTTTGAAGCTGCACTTAAATGCAATTGCAGACTGTATAGAGGATATTCTGAATGGTCGGTCATGTTGTAGATAGGAACACTCGTGTATTTGAAGGTTTTGGCATCATCAGACTTGGAACAGATTAACTAACGTAGCTATTTTCAATAATCGTAACCATGAATAGTATTGGACGCCGATATGGACGTATGAGACCAAACATATGTACATTCGGCTTCAAAATTATTGGAACGGACGAACAAACATTGCTATTTTTACCGATCGCATCCTTTAAAAGCATTGGGCACCAATATGGACACATGAGACCAAACATACATTCGGCTTCAGAAATCGGTCAAGAGTTACAAATTATTTTTGGTCATTCAAGAGGAATCCGTTTTACGTAACGTTGCTCTTATGATATTCCTCCATAAGTCATGAAAGTGAAACAGAATGGATAGGCCTATTTTAACAAATATTTTGAAAAGAAACCAACTGCTCTTTAAACCCAAGAAAGAAAATCGAATAAAAGTTACCGATGTTCGCACGCCTGCTTGAATATATTCTTCCTATTCTTCGGATGCTTCGCGTGAAGTGTTGCGTGCACTTGCATAGAGATTGAATGAAATCACCAGTTCATTTGATGGGTATTCATATTCATATTCCTATACTAGATGCTCACATCGTTCGATGACATCATTATATCGTGGTTCATATGGCAGTGAAAAGGTCTGGTTTCAGCCTTGATACATTGAAGATGAGACTGTCGCCGTTTAAGGTTGTTTTTTCATTGAACTCAGAAACGTAATGAACTGAGGGTCGTTGAACTCAATTAAGCCAAATAATTTACTGTATAATGTATTAAAAGCATCGTTAAACAATATTAATTATAAGATGCATAAGATGCATGGCCCTACGTGTATCAGTGTCTGTGAAATGGTGTAATATTGAAGCACTAAACAAATTGCGCTTCAAAATAATCATGAAGTGCCTCAAAAAAAGAAAAAAAAAAGAAATTATGTGACCGGTTTTACCATACTCATTTTCCCCAATAGGCTGTAGTGTTAAAAAAACCGTTAGGAAAATGAAAAATAAAATTTCGTTTTCCAATCATAGATATCTTGATAATCAGACAGGCGATCGGCTTGTATAAGTCATGGGGATCCTGACTGACCTAAAGGTTTATAATTATCATTGCAGCATGAGTTAAATCCTGGATTTTGTTTTAGAATCTGAGGCAATGTTACCGAGTCACTTTAAGTGATGTAAATCAATGGCAATTGGCGTCAATGTACCACTTTTCCAAATCATTTTTTATGTTAAAGTCGAAATATACAATATGCAAAAATTCGATAAATATAAAATGGGTGAAGTTGTGTCATGTTCATTACAAATCATTACAGCTAATGCCCCTTTTTCTCTACAAACACGTCATACAAATGTCAATGTAAGATGAACATTTGTATTAACCAATCATAGTCTTTCTTTAATAAAGCTTCCAGGACTCCATTTCGTTATGTATCGTCTGACTCGATTGGCTGCAGTGGTGACACCTCAAACACTACATATTTAAGGGAAGCACTTGAAACACCCATTCCCACACCCACCATCTGCATACCAGTATACTCGAAATAACCAGCTCTATTTGCGACAGTGGATACTGCTTTATCCGTTGAACTTAAGTCCCCTGAAACCGTTTTTGTATTCCTTCTTCGTTCCTCCTGTATTTCTTCTCAAATAAAGAGACATTTAATCCCATTATCGAAGTGCCCCTTAATCAGTGAACATGTTTCGGGGTTTTGATTTCACACCCCCCTCAGGGGGGGTTGGTCTGAGCCCCCAGCTGAGGCGAGGAACTCATCCCCAAAATAAATACAATCGGAAGCTAGCTGCGAGGGGATTATGGGTGTACAGTGCTGATCTTGTTACGGTACACATATTGGATTTTGGCGACACATATTGAGAAAACGCGAACGGGAGAGAGAGTGGTTAAGCGTGGTGCGTGGGTGTGCGTGTGTGTTTTGTGTTGTAGAGTGACATGTGGGAGAGTGTTAGAAATTGATATAGGTAAAATAGAAGGTGTATAACCAAAAGAGGGACAGGGTGAGTGATTAATAATATAAAGAGAGAGAAATACTAAGATAGAAAAGACAGAGGAGGGAGAGACAGATAGAGAGATAGATAGAGAGAGAGAGAGAGAGAGAACGTTTAGTGAAGGTGGGTAAGGCTCCGACACTATATATCTTAAGTTCAATTCAAGGACAATAATCTGAATAGTGTTTACCGGTATTGTATGTACATGATTGTATATTATAATCATTATCAATTTGTTGTTACACTATTTGCAAATTGGGATATTGTGAAAACCAATAAACTTTTTATCTATCTATACATCACACTGTAGAGAGCAAGAAGGGTAATGTGTGACAGAAAACAATACAAATAGAAAAAAGACAGACAGACAGAGAGAAAGAGAATAGTGTGTGTGTGCGTGTGCGTGTGGGTTTGTTGTGTGAGTAAGGTAGAGAGAGGGGGAGGGAGGGATAGGGAAGGAGTAAAATTGTGTGTGTGAGAGAGAGAGAGAGAGAGAGAGAGAGAGAGATTGACACAGAAACTGAGATGACTGAAAAAGAGCTAAAGTTCGAGAAAACGGAAAAGGTTGAATGGAGCGGGCGATAGTTTTTTGGGGCGAGTGCTCTGAGGGCACAGGGTTAAAGACTTCACATTGGTAAATGGATTTAACTCGATCAAGCATTCCCTAATAAAGGTGGTAAGCGGAGAGGGGTTATAGCAGGCCAGGACTATAAAATACAAGCCGGTGCAAGCATCCTTCCAAATGGACATCCGAGATCCCCTTTTGGGCTTAAAAAGTCCGCTTCAAGCTCTGCACGCTCCTAACCCTGTATCTTCTGTTCAAACCATCCTCTCCGAGTGAAAACAAATATTGGTCGAATGGCAGAAAGTAATACGGGCCCTGGTTTCGGGTTTATTGACGAAGGAGGCGCCCTATTCCAGCCTCGTTCCTTTGGGTGTGTTGTAATGTTTTAACAGCCGGGTTTAGATGTTTACACCTCTGGGCTATTCGGGGATTGGTTGTAATGCCTGTTCATTAATGAACGCTGCCTATAACCCTCTTAAAACAACAGTAACAACAGTATGTTATGTGACACGGAACGGCCCGTGTCTAAGTTTGGTGTGCGCACGTTCTTTGACGCACGGATAGACTTGCGTAGGTGGAACAGCACTCGCAAGGAGATTTTACTCGCTTTTATTAAGGGTTCATTAATACGTGTAATACCATTATGATTGTGTCGGTTGTAATGCTTTGTTGCAGTGGCGACACCTGAAATTTAGGGGTAGCACTCGAAACATCAATGTGTACACCCATCTCTTGCATACCAGTATAGTAGAAAGAAATAGATAAAAGAAGTCACACTAGGAATGGGTCCGTGGTTGAAGTTGGGAACTCACTTCGCGTCTACTAGGTGATGTGAGGAGTGTAGCCTTCGCAAAGACATCGTGTTGTACAACCACTTTATGAAGAAAAGAAAAGAGTTCAAGGTGGTCAAAGGCCCATCTAAACTGGCTACCCATGTTTATGAAACTGCAATCGACCAGGTCCCAGGGCTGGGGAGTGACTGTTGAACTTTAATCCTAGCGAAGCATCAGACTATACGGTATTGCACCGTCACGATTATGGCGGTCTGGATTAACTTTAGCAATCGATACTCACAAAGCACAGGAAGAAACGTGGCGTCAACCGAAAGGGTTATTCTAGAGTACCTCGATCCTCTCCCCTTCTCTCCCACACTTTCTTGCATTATTCACCCTTCTCCTTTCCTTTTCTCTCTCTCTCTCTCTCTCTGCTTCTCTCTAACTCTCTTATTCTATTTGTCTCCATCACCCCTCTCTTTTTCTAAATTTGCTATGAGTATCTACGTCTGCCTGTCGCTCTCTCCCTCTCTCTCTCTTTCTCCTTTTTTCAAAATCTGCCCATGATTTTTATCTCTTTTCCCATTGCTTTCCTTTCTCTCTCCCCCTCTCCCCTTCTCTCTCTCTCTCTCTCCTCTCTCTCTCTCTCTCTCTTTCTCTATATCTCCCATGCTCATTTTCTCTTTTATGTCATTATCACACCATGAGTTAAAAAACTGCACCAGCCCTTAGCACAGTCCTGCGTCACGTGAATGACGCTTCCCTTACAGTTAGCACAAGGCCCGTTGTACACAAGGCGTTTTTAACTGACGTAGCATTGCGTCAACACCTTGTCCTGTCTTTAAAGCGCCATTTAAGGTTGACATCTTTACAGTATCTTTCATTTCAAAACGTTTACACTATGAATAAAGCTTTTCACTCTTACCCTACCCATAATTCCTCAACTTTTCATCTAGTAAACCCGAAATTACTTATTGCCCTTAGATCCATAAGACACCATGGACCTGACCTATGGAACTCTCTCCCAGAATCTATTAAATTATCTTGCTCCCTCTACTCATTTAAGGCCAAAGTTAAAACGATGTTATTATCAGAATACTCAAGGTAGAATTTCTGTGTCAACTCTTCATTCTTTATCATGTCATCTCTTCTTTCATTCGAATAATTATCACCATCATCATCATCATCATCATCTGCCTGGCTGGAATGCTCCCCAGGGAGTGGAGAATGTGCATACATTGTGTGCGGGTAAGCCTGAATCCAATGACCGGGGTAATAATATACTTATCTGTAAAGCGCTTTGAGAGGGCCTCCGGTCCTGAAAAGCGCTATATAAGAACGAGCTATTATTATTATTATTATTATTATCTTCATCATCATCATCATCCTCATCTGCATCACCATCATCGTAATTTGTATTTTTCAATTACCTATCCGTTTCTGCTTAATAAATGTGTTAATAAATGTCTTGAGTTTTTGTCTGGGGCTGTCGTACACTGTAAACAAATAATAGTCGAAATAACTCAATAAAATTGAGGAAAAGAATTGCCTTAATATTACCTACGGCATCTTAAGTAGAATTTACTTATTTTGCTGAATAAATTTTTACTCAGTTAAATCGAGTTACATTAACGTAAATAATTTAAGTATTGTAATCATTTTAGATAATTTAAAAAAAGCTATGATAGGATTACATATTGCACGATTTGGTACCCATCTAATCTAACAAGTAACATCTACTAATCACTAACACTACTTCTATTTAAGATTTTACCGTATATATATATCTACCACCATCACAAACTATTACATACGCTTCAATTCGACACATATTGAAAGGCTCCACATTTTATATATACTTGATCGTAGCATCTTGAAAGGAAAATTGGTTGACAATTTCCTGAAATATCAAGTTTTTATTTGTTTTGAACTGGGTAACAATTAAAAATTGTCTTGTCTTTGCTTAGCCATGTTAAATGAATTAGTAAATGTTTTAAAGTCCTTAAATTTTCATTCAACCACAAAAAGAATTGTTTTATTTAAAAAAGAGTTTAATTTGGTCTTAATGAATATTCATAAATTATGTAAATATTTCTATTACGCACTGCATCGGTCCTTACTTTAAAAAGATAAGAATAATCAACATACATTGTTTGAGTAATACGTATAATTTCTGATTTTGAGTTAAAATTACTAAATTAATACAAGCTGAAATTACTTAAAGTTCTTATGTATTTGATTTTACTTAAATATTCCACGTATGTTCTACTAAATTGAAAGTTTGAGTTAGCAAGACTTAAATTTAGTGCGTAAGTGGCAAAACTAATGTTTTCAAGTAAATTCTACATGGAAAAAATACGTAAAAATTACCAATGAACAAATTCTTTTTTACAGTGTATTATCAAGCAATCTGCTTACAATGAAAGTCCTTCTTCCGCAAATACTTTTATAATGTGTTATAATATTTGAGGAAATTTAGTATTTGTGACAGTTTATCATTTCATTTTTGAAAATAACAGTTTATATATATATATATAAATATTTGTACTTTATATTTTTGTTATCGAAAAACTGTAAACTAACATGAATGCAGAAGAAAATCAAATCAAATCAAATCAGGTATGTATGGGAGCAGTACCTGCCTGCACCCATACACGACGGCGAAGTTCTCACACACCAACCTAAGGGATGAAAAGTTCATGTCGATCACCATCATAACCTTCCGACAACTGCAAAATCCTTCGTATGCATACTAATAAACAAATATATTGAGAGATTACATGAAATGAGTACAGATAGCAAACAATAGATTAATGTTTACTGATTATGATTAAATGGATAATGTGTTCTGAAATTCGATAGGTGGAAGTTTCAAGAAGTATTGAAAAGAGCTGCATAGATAAATACATGCATTGTTCCTGAAATAATTATAAAGGGGATATTTTTAAGAATATTATCAATATTAATTACTAACAACTAAACATGGAAGCTCGGGTGAGTTATTGTTTCTGAAAACATTGTTTGAATATCTTTAATACGTCAGGATACGAAAACACATTCTGGTTAAATTATGTAATATGAATATTTCAGGTTTTCCTATTGAATTTTGCAGTCGTTGACCAATTTTATGAAAGCGAATCAAATTCAACGCGCTTAATTTTTTTGAAAATATTATCAACAAATTAATTACTAACAATAAAATATGGAAGCTCGGGGGAGTTGTTGATTCTGAAAACATTGTTTGAATATCTTATTATGTAAACCCTTTCTGACTTAAGTATGTAATGTGAATATTCCAGGTTTTTTCATTGAATTTTGCAGTCGTTGACCAATTTTATGGAAGCGAATCAAATCCAACGCGCTTAATGGAAATACATCATGGTGTCATTATTAATCAGGACAAATTTCACAAAAGAAGAGACGCTCTTATCATTTTTTAGATATCAATCCCTCGGTCCTTTCTTTTTTCCCCACGCTTGAGCAGAAGGAGATAAGTAATTGGAGTTGAACGGCATTAGCTAACGATGATCATGATGATGGCGAAGTGATTTAAGTAATTTTAGCGGAAATTATTGAATCCGGACTTTCTCGTATTCCCTAATGGACAAGTAATATGTCTGGTGATATGAGATACTACGTCAATGCCTTTTCAATTTCTTACGTAAATGTGAAACACATGGTACATAATAATCGCTGAAAAATGGGTAATGAACTGCTTGAAAAACATCCTCAGCTTTTTCGTGTTTTCAGTCAATTTTAAATCAATTTCAATTGCTAATCAAAGACATGATGAGAATGTAATGCACATAATAATTGTACAAACATGTCGTTCAATAAGTCACGAATTTTCAATATACCTAAGTCACACCAACGAAGCCAACGCCAGACCGACTAAAGACCGAACAGAAACTAACGGCCCAAAATCGGTCGGTCTAAAATCAGTGTGCAGTGGGCTTGACTGTGTGACTGAGGTATTATAAATATTGCTGCATTATCCTTTTTTTCTTCTTTAAACAAAATTATTTCTGTGGTGATATAAAGTTTATTGACGGCATATTGCAATGTGACTTCCGATTCCTGAATTATCCATTGGTAGCTTTAGTGTAAATGCTTTTGATTTTTCGTACTTGTGTTTATCTGTGGTAAATCATAATCATGATAAAGATCATAATTATCATTATTTTCGTCGTAATTAGCCCCATAATCGACATCATTATCATCATCACCACCACCACCAACATCAACATCTTAATCGTCTTTGTTCTTTCATTTCCTTTTCTATTACTTTACCTTAACTCACCATATCTAGCAGATTCCTTTCACAAACAAATATTAAAATATCCCTTTTCAGTTTCAAGTTTTTTATTTCTGCATTTTCCATAAACAATAACAAAAATAACAATGAATACATTTTAGCAATATAATGATAAGTAATACAAGTAGTAATTCATATAAATAAATAAATATAAATAATCAATAGTACAATTAATCGTATTTGAAAAGAAAGAAAAGGGGGAGAATGCAGAAGACCGATATCGTAAGCAGAGCTTGAAATGATACCGGCCTTACAAAAGGAGGAGAGGAGACAGGAAGAAAGAGCGGGTGAAGAGAGTGCTGTGCAAAGTGAAGAGTGCACTGCGCGAGCTCCTCAATCTATCAAAATAATTTCCTTTTTATATACAAATAAACAATGAATATTAAAACAAAATACATGTAGTATATTATGACCAGAATCTAATTTTCATACCTTATCAATAAATATTCTTTCATCTTCACTTTAAAGGAAACAAGTGTTGTAGATAATTTTAATGTTATAAGCAAGGAGTTCCACACATCGGGTCCATTGTGTCTTATTGATTTTTGTGCCAAAACAATTTTAGGGTTAGTTAAATGAAAATCCATAGAGTGCCTCGTGGGGTACGAATGTACATTAACATTGTGAATATAAAAATCATGAAAGGACTTAGGAAGTAAGTTGGAGACATATTTATACATAAAAATAGCTGTTTGAAAAATGTGCATATCAGTTACTTTGAGAGTTTTCAATGTTTTAAAAATAGGTGTAGTGTGTGCTAAATAATCAGATTGTGTACAAATTCGTAGAGCTTTCTTTTGTAAAAGTTCAAGTGAATTAATTTTAGTTTTACAACAGTTTCCCCATACGATATTACAATAATTAATATGCGAAAGTACAAAAGCATTATAAATCATAAAGGCTACTTTTTTTAATAATGTAAGCTTCCATTTTAAAACAATATTTTTTGTTTTCTTATGTGTATGAAAATATGTATGCCATGTGTAGGTACTCGGACTCAATGAAAAAAAACAATATTATTATTTTTTTGTTAAATCAATTTTTTTTTTAAATCTATGAAGAAAATAAGAATTAAAAAATCAATCAATTTTTGTTTCTTTCTTCCCCCACCATTAAAATATATTTTGCTTACTTAATTACGTGCATTCATATTGTATTCAGTGTTTACACTCTTGCACCACCATGGCCCTCTCATCATTAATTCCATTTTTGTTTTCCCTATAGCATAAACAATTTTTTTCATAATCTTCCTGTCGACTGAAAAAGAAATGATGGTGAAAATAACTTACAATAATCCCCTTATCACTGCAATATGGGAAAGAGCATATTAAACGAGACACAAAAAGAAGACATTTCTTTATTTTCCGAGCCGCCATTTTGCCCGGAAGGAGTCTGCACTGATGGCGTCACGCGTCGCTTCAAGGTTAAAGGTCAAGCGACCCCTACCTTGCGGGGGTACATACGATCTCGAGTGAAGTGTCTGGTCTTTTTTTCCTCCTGAACTGAGTTTTCTGTTTCGGATTTTTGTTTCTTTATGTTTCTGTCTTCTTCTTTTTTTTTGTAAAATATGTAGGAGAAATGTTGTTCCCTTTTATGGTACGAAAGAACTAGAAGTGTTTCCCCCAAAGGGCAGTATTTGGTTTCATGGCACTTGTGTCTTTTCTTTCGAGATATGACTGATTATAAATATGGATGAAGTTTTTTTTAATTATTATTATTATCTTTTTATAATCATACTCGTACTCGACCTTAGTTCGCTTACAATCAGCAGGGAAAATAATCAGTGCATTCTCATTTTTTATTTATCAATGGATTTTATTCAATTTTTCGTCCAAGTTTTTAATGACCTATTCATTTATTTCACCTTGCATCTAAACGATTTTCAGATTCCCCTGTTCAACACTTTTCGAGAAAATGGTCACCATAGAAACAAGCGATTTGCGAAATATTAACATAATAATCAGCAACATCTTTATTAGAGCCACCATTCAGATTGGCGGATATCTGATTAACACTTTTGTTTGATGGTCTTAGTATCAATCAGGAATAATAGCAATTTGCCACTATTGGATAAAGAAGATTTTTCCCCTATTTCGTAAGCAAGTGTGATCAAGGTGTATATGCATTTGTATAGGTAATGCAGGAAAATCCACCACAATCTAACAAAAAAATTTCATTTGGAATGTAATCGTTAGATAATTCCAATTACTCTGACATCGTTGGTTCAGCAGGTCATTGTCTGATCTGTAGAATATCATTTTAAAACCAATCGGTGTACTTTGCTAGAAATGACTTGTTTGATGATGTAATGTTGTATATTGTAACAACACGTGTTGGCATGTACGTGGGTATATACGCCACCTATCGGTTATCCTGTAGCAGTAGCAACAAAATGCTATTTTGTTCGATAGTGAAATGCCAGTGAATGAAGATGCGAAGGACCTTTTTCTTCTTCTATTCTTCTTCTCCTTCTTCTCCTTCTTCTTCTCCTTCTTCTTCTCCTTCTTCTTCTTCTTCTTCTTCTCCTTCTTCGTCTTCTTCTTCTTTTTCGTCTTCTTATTCTCCTTCCTCTTCTTCTCCTTCTTCATCTTCTTCTTCTAATTTGTCTCCGTCTTCTTCTCCTTGTTCGTCATCATCTTCTTCTTCTTCATCATCTTCTTCTTCTTCTTCTACTTCTTCTACTCCTTCTTCTTCTTCGTCTTCGTCTTCTTCTTCTTCTTCGTCTTCTTCTACTTCTTCCTCTTCTCCTTCTTCTTCTACTTCTTCTACTCCTTCTTCGTCTTCGTCTTCTTCTTCTTCTTCGTCTTCTTCTACTTCTTCCTCTTCTCCTTCTTCATCTACTTCTTCTAGTTTATCATCGTCTTCTTCTTCTTCTCCTTCTTCTTCTTCTTCTTCTTCTTCTTCTTCTCCTTCTTCTTCTTCTTCTTCTTCTCCTTCTTCGTCTCCTTCTTCGTCATCATCTTCGTCTTCTTCGTCTTCTTCTTCTTCGTCTTCGTCTTCGTCTTCTTCTTCTTCTTCGTCTTCTTCTACTTCTTCCTCTTCTCCTTCTTCATCTACTTCTTCTAGTTTGTCATCGTCTTCTTTTCCTTCTTCATCTACTTCTTCTTCTTCTTCTTCTTCTTTTTCTTCTTCTTCTTCGTCTTCGTCTTCTTCTTCTTCTTCGTCTTCTTCTACTTCTTCCTCTTCTCCTTCTTCATCTACTTCTTCTAGTTTGTCATCGTCTTCTTCTTCTTCTCCTCCTTCTTCTTCTTCTTCTTCCCTCTTCTCCTTCTTATTCTTCTTCTTCTTCTCCTTCTTCGTCTCCTTCTTCGTCATCATCTTCTTCTTCTTCGTCTTCTTCTTCTTCGTCTTCGTCTTCTTCTTCTTCTTCTTCTTCTTCTTCTTCGTCTTCTTCTTCTTCTTCGTCTTCTTCATCTTCTTCTTCTAGTTTGTCATCGTCTTCTTCTCCTTCTTCATCTACTTCTTCTAGTTTGTCATCGTCTTCTTCGTCTTCTTCGTCTTCTTCGTCTTCTTCTTCTTCTTCTTCTCCTTCTTCGTCTCCTTCTTCGTCATCATCTTCTTCTTCTTCGCCTTCTTCTTCGTCTTCTTCTCCGTTTCTTCTTTCTTTTTTTCCCCTTTTTTTCTATCAGTTCATTTCACATCTACCTAAGACAAGCATCATCTGCAGGCCTTTTATTGCTATCAATAACAAATGGAAAAATTCGTTGACAAATTGGCTCTCAGCCAATCAGATGCCACAACATCAGTAGCGTATAACAGTTATTGTAACTTGCTATTGCTAATAAGTTTAATGAAACAGGACCCGGGATTGGGGTCTTTTGTAGTTCGTTATGAGTTCTCCCTCATTTAATAGTCCCCCCCCCTATATTTTCTCTTCACTCATAATTGTTCCACCCTTATCCTCATTATATATTTTTTCTTTCCCGAATCTATGCTATAGTTATTTATCTGCCTAACCGTCTTCCTGTATGTCTCTTTCGTCTTCCATTTTCTCTCTGTCTCTCTGTCCCTGTTATGCAATTTCTTTCTTTATATGTCTGTCTGTCTTTGTCTCTCTGTCTGTATCCCTTTCATCCCTTATTATCCCCTCTCTCATTACATTAATCTGGCGAAACGATATCGAGTTGGTTTAAATAGAAGCAGAAAATTGAGAGAAACTGGTAAATGAAAGTTCGAGGAAAAACGCGAATGAAAATATGAAAGTTATAAATCTTTAAAGGTGCGATCAATCAAACACTTAATATTAGAAACTCTTTGACGTATTTTGCCCTGTACTAAAATCACTTCAAATAATATATTTTCACTTAAGTAACATTCCAATCATACATTCGCCCCAAATATAATTAGTGCAAATATGTTTCTATACAACCCCTATATAATAAAAAGTATTAAATCGTCAATAACTAAGAAATTGAAGAGAAAAAAAAAGAAAAAATCAAATATTTGTGAACAGAGGAAAGTAGAGAGGAGCTCGCAAAATACGTCAGGTTGTTGCCAATTTGTGTTTCAATTATGACAATTTCGAAAATGCATAACTCTCCAGTTTTTAATCGGTTATTGTTTAAACTTTCACTGGCTTGTATGTCTATTCTTCTTGCTTTTATCAAAAATTCAATATTATGGTGAACTTACCCTTTAAAGATATGTATTTACGCCACCAAGAGCTCTTCCTAAACCCTGTATTAATGTCTCAAATGTCGCAGAAATGTCCTTATTCGCGATAAATCTACATTACCATACAATGAATAACCCGATTCTATAGCTTAGCAGGGAGTGGTAAGTGATTTTCGAGAAAATAGAAACCAACGCATTAGTTAATTGTGTCAGGGAGCTTTAACATATCCCTAAGGATTTAAAACTTAAACTTGAATTACAGCAACGTTTTATATAACAACAAGGGAAGTAATATTCATATATTTTAGCTTCTGAGATCTAGGAATACAAAATAGGAAAGACAAATTCTAGGTAGACCTATTTAAAACACAAAAATGACAGAATTCCCACCGTTAAACTTTACATTTATATAAACGATATTTTTTGTATAAATTAAGTTGAAACACTAAAAGATGATATAATTTTAGCTGTCAAAAAGTGTTTATTCTATACAAGCTAAAGAAGACTAGCGAAGAACATACACGAACATGCAGAAAAATGATTAAAGCAATAACTATTGTTTACATACTAGTGAAAAAATGTAGACGCATATTAGAATGTTCGAGGTATTACATGACACATATTATATAGGGCTTGGGTCGACAGACCAATAACTGCTCGTTTGAGCGTGTGTGCGCGTGTGTGCAACCTCACGCATGTGGGTTGTAGGTATCATGTGTGTGTGTGTGCGCGTGAGCGTGAGTGTGGGGATGTGCGAGCTCACGCATATGGATGTGGGTGTCATGTTGCGAGCGTGTGCGTGTGCGACCATGCGTCTGCGTACAAGGTGTGCGTGTGCGCTTGATCACGTATATGGATATGGCTGTCGTGTTCGTGTGCGAGTGTGTGTGTGCGTATGTGCGAGATCACGCATATGGATATGGGTGTCATGTGCGTGCGTGACGGGTATGTGCGTTTGCGTGTTTTTTGCGTAAACAATCATGCACAATAACAAATCGATTCAATCTGTATATGCATTTAAGCCATACAAAATTGATCACGTATAATTCATTTTTAATCTATCTACAAACCTACATTCCGATCAGAAAATAAACTAATTTTGTTACAGGAATTGTATATTGTATTCCATCCTCTTAAATTCGTAGGAAAACGGTGATAATTTTTTTTTCCAGTTCAGGCACCTTTCAAGATTCATTGGTTTACATCTTCTTCTCCTTCCTATTTTAATGATCCTTTCTTTATCTTTCTCCCTCTCGCAGATTACTTTCGCTGTTATTCAGTGTAATCCCCCTCTCTTCTCAGCCTCTTCTTCTTTTCGCTCTCTCTCCCTCTCTCTCTCTCTCTCTCTCTGTCTCCTTCTACCTCTTTCTCCTTTTCTCCCTATCTCTTTCTCTTTCCCCATCCCTTTTCCACCCCTTCTTAATTAATGACATTTCCATTGCCCATTTCCTCACTCGATTTCGTACAATTTATAAAATTGTTTGTTTGTACATTTGGTGATCTCATTATTCGAAGGGACAAAATGTGGTGAATTTGACTGAATCGACAAACTTTGACCATCACGTGACCTCAGAATATAAAAAAGTGATTGTAAATGTGAGTGTCCTTGCACTTTTTGTCCTAAATTTCATGTATTATATTTGCGATTTCGAAACGATCAGCAAATCAAGTTTTGACCCAAAGATGCCTCCCTCTTTCTCACTTCATGATTATTAACTTGATTCTTTTGCAATTCGTTACCCGATTTTCCTCAACCTTATTTGTGTGTTCTTCATTAACTTTCGTCCTTTCACCAACTCTACCACCCCTCCTCTCTCTCTCTCTCTCTCCCTCTCTCTCTCTCTCATACACTGCATCTTGCCCGCCCATCATCATGAAGTTATTATCTGTTTCTCTACTGTAATTTCGGAACTACATTATCTTGCTTTTGTTGATAATCTTTTAATCATGTCATTCTATAACTGATCCGCCCACCGCTCTTCTCCTTTTCCTTGTATCTCCAAAATCTGTTAAAGATGTTCATTTTCTTTTTTTCTTTATCTCTTCATCTCTCGGTCTTGCAGTGCATGTTTCGTACCCTTCTGATATAACCCGTTGCTTGTTCCTGCAACTGCACCCATCCTCTTTATCCCTCAATCTCCTTTTCTCCACCTTCCCTCTCTCTCTCTTTCTCTCCCCATCTTTCTTCTTCTCGTGTTTCATCAATGACTTATCAATAAGAAGTAATGAATGGGGTCAATCTCGCCCTAAATCAGCGATTCGCAACGACAGGTTCGCCGCCTCACAAGCCATCATCACCCTATCCCCGATTTCATCCTCTCTCCTGCCCTCGAATTAAACCAAATTTCTTTTAACCCTCTTCAATCGCCCACCAAAGAGTCCAATGTAATCTCGTTGATGATCGATACGCCCTTATATCTCTCCTATGAAATCGAAGTTGAATTGGATTATCGCGGTAATACGATAGCCATTGATATGGAGGCACTTGATCGGTCCCGATTTATCGTTTCAATTTCACTCTTTTGTCTTTATATTTCCCCCCTTCCTGTTGTTAACAGGGATTATTTATCAATGGATTGCGATCTCCGCTGCCTTTTCAACAAGCTTCCCGCCTAAATGGCTCCGGGAGAGATCTGGGCCACTTCGTTTTGCCACTTGTGAAATTGGGTGAGAGGAGAGGAGATATAAGACGAAAATCACTCGCTCGGTCCTACTTATCATGTTTATCTTGGAAATCGAGTAAGATCAGAGGAGAAAGGCTGCGCTAAAGACCCTTCATCGTGGAAATAAAACGGTAACCGCCACCTCAACCCCCCCCCCCCAACTCGCGCTCCCTGTGAATTCGATCCTGCTCAATTTCTTAATTTGTGAAATACGTTGACGACTTAGCGTTCAGTCTTCAAAAAACAAGGAAATCTGGAGCAACAACTTCAAAACTGCTCGCTCCGCCCCCACGCAAGATAGAAGTGTAAAGTTATAGCGCGTGCAGCCATTTTTGTATTGTATTGTATACATAAATAAGACAGACTCTCTTACTGAGTCGTCGGCTAATTGTTCATTTCACCATGTCATGAATAACCATCATGACGGTGTTTCACAAGTGGAGAGAAGCATATCAATTTAAGATTGGAATTGTAAAACATGAACCACACTGTAGATGAAAGAAAAGAATGTTCTCTCATGATCGTGTAGTTACACTCTCTTCTCCTTTTAGCCCCTGCCATTTTGCCACCGGGCAACATATCAAAACGAACGTTTGGAGGGTTTGTGGTCGTTGTACTGCTACCTTTGGTTATGTCTCTCTCATGACTGTGTTCCTCTCGACTTTCGTCAAAAACTATCTCCCCGCCTCTCTGTATCTCTCTCTCTCTCTCTCTTTATCTATCTCTTGCTCTCGCTCTCTCGCTTTCTTTCTTACTCACCCACTATTTATGTTATCTTCATTTCGTATTCTGTCCCCTTCTCTCGTTCTATCTGTCTCTCTTTCTCTCTTTGAAATACATGAGGGTGATGTATGTAGACCCACATTTACCTGCCCCACCGAATATGTCACCCGCGGAAGTTACTCGCATACTTTTCTTTTCTCCTTCTCAACTGTTCAAAAATCAAAGAAACGAAACTACCCACACAACATGTCAATTACGGCCGTTTCGAAACAGAACAGAACTTCGTGCCGACCCACTTGTCGCATAGATTTAGGCGAATACATTAACCCAATTGTGGCGCATTTATTCGGGGCGAGCTCAATTCTTGCATTAGACAATTGATTAATCAAAGCGAGGTGCACGTATCACTACAAGCGGCAAGTACCGCGACGCGAACCGACAACGCAAGTTCGACTAGTCCCACACGTCGAATTTCATGTCATGAACGCTCCCATCGGACACGGTGCTCTATCTCGCGTACACTTTTTTAATAAAGGAACGAAAGGGGAGACAAAAACCAAAGAGGGATATCAGAATTTGAGAGAAGCCGATAGGTCGATATGTTGACGACACCGAGCGTGATTTTGGGATAATATGGAACACAGAGCGCAGTGATCGCATGAATATTGGCGGGAATAATGCCGAGAATAATATCCCCGCGAGGTAAAGGCGAAATTGGACAGAACTAACTTCATATTCCTTACAGTATTACTTAGAGGAAGGGGGAAACGCTGAGCGCGTATTGCTTTACATCTTTGTGATGATGCAAATGAGAGCATAACACGACTGTCACAGCAACATTTTACAAAAAATAAACCCAAGGGCATCTTAAACACCCTATTGTATTTCCCATAGAAATATTGTTCGGACTACGTAATACGTTATTGTCATGTTCACATAGTTTTATTATGTTAGGCACAAGGCTATTGAAATTGCCATAGGTTGATGTTTATCTAAAAGTAGTTACGATCGTCGTGAGATTCGGCGTCATCATCCTACAGTTCTGACTTCTATCGTTTCTATAAATCGTCGTCCCACCCTTACCTGCTCGAGTTGCTACATCCCGGTAGGCCATTCGTCGCCATTAAACGTTTGGCACTTGTCGTATTACTATGTCCATTGCACACTACGCGGTTGCGTTAATACGTGCGCTAATACAACCTGTGAAGAAAAGCATGCGTCACACCCGTATCTTCTTGTTTGAACTGTCCACTTGCAGTCACTGTTTGACCAATACCACTCTCATCTACTCACATAAAAGACCGCACCAGCCAATGACGTCAGGAATGACGTCTCGTTATCAAAAGGCATAACGACCGTTGCACAAGAGTAATCATTAGTTTGCCCGACGTAGAGTTGCGTCGTCGACATTGACGCAATAGACTGATGGTCTAGTAAGAGCGGAAATTCGGATTCGTCCAAAACTCGGCATCGACGGGGGTAGAATATAATGTGAGGCCTTTCTACGGTAGGGGCATTAGAACACCAGTTTTAGTTTTATATGGGGGCGGGTGCATAGATGTTAAATGATACTGATAAGCATAACAAAAAAATTGGGGCCACATACTTTTTTTGTCAGAAGGATGATCATGTCGCAAAAAATCATGATAGTCATAAAGAAGAATTACAGTTTGATTAGGTAAAATTCTCAAATTGGCCAGAAGAGGGGGGGGGGGGGGCTCGAGCCCCCTATGCCCCCTTACCTCCCAATCAGCAACTCAATCAAGTCTTAGAACTGAAACTGATTGACAGGATATTGCTGTGAGGGGTTGCCCCCTACTCGCCTCCAAACACTCGTGATACAAACGACCGTGCATGACCAGAAGCATTGAGAGAGACAAGAGTGTGATCGTTGAAAGGGTAAATAATAAGACGATTGGGGGCTTGTTTAGGGGGAAATTCTATACGTGTAAGAATTGTCAGTGGCGTAGCAAGGGTCAAGAAATTGAGGGGCACAAGCATCACTGGGAGGGGGGGGGCGGTATCGGTTTTCCTCTGTGGATATGTGCGAATTAACAAAGTCGTTTTTTTTTTTTCTTCCTTTTCTTCTCCCCTTCCCTTTCTACCCCGTTTCTCTCTCCCTCTCTCTTCCCCTCTCTCACTCCTTCCCCCATCTCTCTCCATTTAAATTTATATCTGATATTTAGACGGGTTGACTCATTATCACCAATAATGGTGGTCTCCATGAGGCCCTGTTAAATAATGAGGAACAATAGTTCATAACAAAAAAAATCATGAACTTCTATCGCCCCTCTCACCCTTCTCTCTCCCTCTCTCTTCCCCCCTCTCTATCTATCCCCCCTCTCTCTCTCTCTCTCTCTCTCTCTCTCTCTCTCTCTCTCTCTCTTCACTTCACTTTTTTATCCTTGATGTCATTCGATTGGGAAAACAAGGACCCCTGGTCGCATGTATAATAGCTACTCCACTGTTTACAATACAGTACTCAATGGGAAGACGTGCGAAACGCATTGTAGTACCTTTATGCATATTTTTTATTCGTTCGTTCCTTAAAGAATGTGTCTCTTCATGAAATAAAGAAAATCCAATGCGGCCTTCTTTTAAATAATAATTTAGAAATCTCAAAAAATATTCACGGCACTAATTCGGTTTTTTAAATCGTTCTAATTTGCGCATATCTTATTAAAACCGGACTAGCTACGCCACTTGTAGCTGCTTAACCCTAATAAGGCCGGGGGGGGGGGCATTATGGCCCCCCCCCCCCTCCACGATTTTTCTGATTGTTCGAGAACGCATATGGATCGCGCCTCGCCGCTCGCTGACTTTTTTCTTTAGAGTCTTGCGCATCTTTAAAAAAAAAAAAAAAAAAAAAAAAAGGAACTACAGTTACAAGGTCACGTGACCTTTTGTCTTTGCATGTTAGCCCGAAAATCGCTCATTTTTGTGATTTGTGTACAAAACATATGGAAATGTCATTTTTCCTAAAAATAGATCAAACATTGGTTATTGGGTCTTGTTTAAAGTTTAGGTGGTTGTTTTGGGAGTCAAAATAGTTGAATTGTAGGAAGAAATGAAAAAAGAAAAAAAAACAATAACATACAGTGTAACATACATAAGTTAAAAAAAACAATGAAATACATAAGAAATTATCAAAACAAGAGATAACATAAGGAATAAGCTGGCTCTTCCATTTTTTTTTGTCGTATTATTGTTCCAATTGGTCTAATGAATATATGTAGTGAAAAAGAATGCTTAAATATGAATAATATATGATTTATGGGTAAAAATGTGATTTTATGACGTTATTTGCATAAATTACCATAAATATGCAAATGAGTGATTTTTTTCAAAAAATTGAAATTATCATATTGTTCTATACACTTCACTTGACATGCGTGCAAATTTTAGGGGGGGCGTAATGCCCCCCCCCCCCCCCCCCGGCCGTAGTAAGACTTCAAATAGCCCGGCCTTATTAGGGTTAAGCCCTCTATATAGCCAACAATGCCTAAGCGGTACCCGTTGACCCCCGTGGTCCTTTTTTTCTTATGTTAATTGAGAGCTGATTTCTTGAGATAACCACCTGCCATTGACCTCGCAAAGAGGTCTAACCCCCTTGCCAGACTGGTGCAGATGGGCTTTAATATATAACATTATTTTGCTAATCATTAGCGTTATTTCGTTACACCGACTAGATGTCTCCATCATTAATACCTACTATCAACTACAAGAATGGTATCCCCTCTTTTACATACACGTATCGTGGTCTAATGGAGAAGTCACCGGGTTGTGAATCACACCATGGGCCTAACACCATCACATGCTCCATGATTCATGTACATCTACTTGACACGGTGTCCCTCTGCAAGATACACACGCTGTGACTTTTTCTTTACATATTTTGTAACCCGTAAGGATTGTAAACGCTTATTTTGCCTACCGTTGCCATTGCATTGCCTTAAAAACATCGTTTAACAATGTTAAATCTAAGAAGCATGGCCCTACGTGTTATCAGTGTCTGTGATATGGTGTAATATTGAAACCCTTAAAAAATTGTCTTCAAAATGATCGTGAAGTGCCTCAAAAAAGTACAAATCGTTGAGTGACCGGTTTTACCATACTCATTTTCTCCAATAAACTGTGATGTTATAAAAAACCGTTAGGAAAACTGTTTTTAGAATATCGATTTTTAATCATAAATATCTAGAGAATCAGACAGGGGATCGGCTCGTAAAAGTCAGGGATTCGTGACTGACCTGAAAGTTCATAATTATGAATGCAGCATGAGCAAATTCCAGGATTTTGTTTCAAAATCTGAGGCAATACTACCGAGTCACTTTAATGAAAATTCAGAGGGAATGGAGCAAGTGGACATTTGCATGCATGCTTGACACCCAGTGACCTTATATCATTCATGAAATTCACTTTATAAATAGAAATATGAATGTTTGTATGATATAACTATTATTATTTTTACCATTATTGTTATTATTGTAATTATCATTATTATTAAGACGGCAGTCCATCCATTCAAGAAAATAACTATATGTTGTAGTCCTGTTTGTTTTCTTCACTGATGACGCCGTTCAGCAAATTGGCAATTTGTGCGTATTCAGTAGGAAGGTGCTATCTTCCTTTGATGTGGACATACTTTGAAGACGTCAGTTCATCTTTTCAAGAAAACAACTATATTTTGTTTGTTGTCGTCACTGATGACGCCGTTCTGCAAATAGGCAGTCGGCGCGTATTCGGTAGGAAGGTGCTATCTTCCTTTGATGTGGACATACTTTGACGCGCGCTCATTCTGTGTAAAGTGTTGAAGTTCCTTAGGTAGGAAAGTTCACCGATTTAGAATTATTTTTGGATAACGATAATAATAATAATTAAAAAAAGTACAATAATAATAATAATAATAATAATAAAATATAAGGATAATAACGATAATAATAATAAAAATGACTATGACAATGACATTAATAATAATAGTAAAATGACAATAACAATAGTATTTGTACAAATCTGATCAATGATACTGATAACAATGGAAATAACAATAGTAATAATACAAATAATGATAACGAAAATTAAAATGATAATAATAATAAAAATTAAACCAACGGTAATAATGAAATCATCTATCGTATGCCATATAAAATAAATGAAAGAAATATAAGCGGAATGAGAGAGAGAGGGAGGGAGAAATACAGCAATAATGTTCTCGAGATATTGTCGTACGAATAGGGAGGGAGTGTAAAAATGGACAGTGCAAAATATATTTAAGGTGCTACCGAATAATATTAATCATAATATTCCAAATAGAAGGAGTGACTTTGCAATATGTTAAATAATACGACGGCCTGGATGAAAGTGAAGGGATGTGAACATGCAAGAATGTAGAGGAGAAGAGAAGTAAGATTATGATGAACAGAATTACAATGGGAGTAAAGAAAGAGCATAGAATAAGCATCAACAAACAAGAGGACTGTGTGAAGAACGGGCCAAGGCGAATAGCATCATTCAGCTCTGTGTCAACAAACCACTCTCAGCCATATGTTTAGTGATTGAATAACAGTAGGTACACATATTCCCCAGGGGTGTTCTCCATTTTAATACGCCTCATCGCCTTATGAACCATCTACAGTCACTAGATCACTGCACTTTTCTCCTAGATACAGCGACCCCGGCCGGCCATCCTCCTAGAAGGTTGTGGGGGAGATGCTAAAAGATGCGCGCCAGTAATTTTCATCATCAAATATTTATTTTGTTTTCCGAGAGCTAGCGCACTGATTTCTGCCTTCGTCCCTCTCGGTGTGGATCTCCTTGGTTACCGAGAGGCAATCCAGCACCTATTACTATGGATGATGAGATGAGAGGGAGAAAGAGGGGACTGATGAGGAGAAAGAATAGCGGAAGGATGGAGAGAGGTAGAAAGAGACATTTGGAGAAAGATGTAGATATAGAATGGAGGATTATTCGGAGAGAGGGAATATATGGAGGAAAGTCTACGATATGGCAAGCAGGTGGAAAGTATATGTACAATCACATTAAAACAATAAATCGTGCGGAGAAGAGTAGAGAGAACGAGAGAGGGAGAACGATATTATACAAAATAAGATTTCGAGAGATAGAGACAGAGACAGAGACAGAGAGAGACAGATAAAGAAATGAAGAGCGATATAAGAGACATAGAGGAGTTGGCCGGGGGGGGGGGGGGGGGGTTAAGCAAGTCAGACGAAGACGGACAAAATCCAACGTATTGATGGACGAACAAACAAATAAATAAAACGTGGTTGAATTAAATGGTAGAAGACACATTACTTCGAGCGGTAACTAAAAGCGCACGAGATAAGAAGCAATCTAAATTGGCAACATGAGAAATATGAAAATCGCAATAAAAATAGGCTTCGTCTGCTTTATATTTCCAACTGTCCGATGCTCTATATTTGAGGCACATTCGATCAAACACACGAACCATGATATTATTTTGTGGATTATACTGTTGGGGATAAAAACAATTTGGATAAGAAAGTGCAACGACCGTAGCAAAAAAACAAAAATCGGAGGAACGATTTTAATTACTTTGATCATTCATCTTCAAATTGATAGTCTTACTTATAGTATTATAAATAAATTGCCTATTTTTCATACTTTAATGCCCTTTTTGTAATTACAATCAGCATATTACATCTATGGAATTTCAATTATTTTGATGTGTTTGCCAAGAATGCGAAAAAAAGTTGCATCCCGAATACTCAGTATGTTGCAGTATTTGGGTTGGACGTATTTTCATAACAATGCAGAAGTCTATACCTGAATGTATTTTAAAGTTAACTTGATGTAAACAGAAATTCCAGTGAAGATTGAAGAAAGAGAGATATGAAGACAGACAATGGGAGAGGAGGCACAGGACGGTAAAATTCAAAAGTGTTAATTTTGGTATACTTCTAACAAAATCAATAATAATGTTGCATGAAAATATTCAAAAAAAAAAACCAAAAAAGGCACGAACATAAATATAATACACGGATTTCAAGCTTTATATTGAATAACAATATCACCAAGCAGATGAATAGATGGACAACCATAAAGAAATTTACAAGAGAGATATATCTAAAATAGTAACGTGACTGTAGTTATGTAGACAGTAAAATAACTAAATGGAATGAGATGATTCCTTAACGAAATGGAAAGAGGGATTCCTGCGAGAAAATCTCAGAAATCGGTAAATTTAAGAGAAGATCGTAAAGGAGGAATGGAGGGGAAGTGGGGGGGGGGGGGGGTGACAATAAGGGCTTACAAGCAAATGGGCAACCCTCTTGTGCGTGCATCTTAGCGTCAAATTGCCAGCTGAAAGGGGACGGTTAAAAGGCGTTTCGTGCTTGTTTTAGGGTTAATGGCAAGGCATGATTTCGTGCTTAAAAGCCGCAAGTGTGTATACGCAACGTGTCTCTATTTCCAGAACGTATTTGCTTTAAAGTCACACATCCCCCCCGGGGTTGTTTTCCTCCCACTTATTCCATCTTCTTTTCCTCCTCTTTTTCCCCCCTCTTCCTTTTAAAGGCATCGTTTAACAGTGTTATATCTAAGATGCTTTGCCCTACGTGTTATCAGTGTCTTTGATATGATGTAATATTGAAGCCCTAAACAAAAGTGCGCTTCAAGATGATCATGAAGTGCCTTAAAAAAAGTAAAAGATATTGTGAGAGACCAGTTTTACCATACTCATTTTCCCCAATATAGACTGAAGTGTTAGGAAAACCGTTAGGAAAACGAATTTTGACAGTTCTTATTCTAATCATAGATATTTTGATAATCAGACAGGCGATTGACTTGTGAAAGTCATGGGATTCCTGACTGACCTAAAGGTTTATAATTATGGTTGCAGCATGAGCTAAATCCAGGATTATTTTTAGAATCTGAGACAAAGATACCCATTCCCTTTAATTTCTTCTAATAAAACACATTACGAAAGATAAGTCACAGAGAATTCTCGCCAATACATGAACGATCGTGCCACTCAGTAATGATATGAACATGAAATGTCTTACTTCATGTAATGTTAATCATGTATATGCCACACATATGATCTCCTTGTGTTTGTATTGACCATAGGACATAAAGGATTCGTCATCATTTAACTCTTATCATGTCACAGGGCTAATCCCCATTGTGCCAAGCCCCAAATCTCCCCGTGCCAGGTTTATTTTGGGATAATCTGATTAACGCGATGGTTCTATGAATAGCGCATGCGAAACACACAGCACAGTCCAATGAGCATGAACAATAACTGATATATGACGAAAGCGTGCAAGCACGCACAAGGCAGTGAAGCAATGGCTTGCATGTACTAAGCACTATAACGGTAGCATGCATGCAGCCTTATGGCAGGCTATGTATGAGTTATCAGTTTCCAGGGCAAGTGTAATCAAGACCGATGTGGAAAGGATTGTGATTAAACAAATCGAGACCAGGGCCCCGTCTTACAAAGAGTTGCGATTGATCCAAATCAATCGTAAGTCCTCCAATCAATCGCAAGTTTGCAGTCTCCTATCTCTAATGTACATAGTTGCGATTGATATCAATCGCAAATAAGTTGCTATTGATATCAACTCTTTGTAAGACGGGGCCCAGAAATGAGTAATTTTGCAATGATGCTACGTTGCAAAAAGCAAACCAGTTGTCAATTGGCACCTTTTGTTTTGTGCAAAATTGCACGTGTCGAAAACGTGTGACCGTCCATAAAGGCGACGAAAGCACCCGAAGAGTTAAGGTTGTCTTCCTTGTAATTGTTTTTAACCCAATGTCTACTGAAAGTTGGTGGCTCCTGTGGAAATGAGAGAATTCAGTTGTTATCGGGTTCATATAACTATTGCACGCTCATAGGCAATTCATCATAGATTCCTGATACGCCATTTGGACTTATTCACAAATACTTTTCGCATTTAAAGATAAAGTTGAGTTCTGGTCATGCGATTGCAATGCGAAAGAAACATGGAATCGATCAGAAAAGGTTGATCATTTAGCATGTAAGTATTGGTGTGTACTGCAAAGTTCTTGGATCATCAAAATGATAAGAAATATGTCCCAGTCTTGGTAAAGTTACAAGCACTGTTCACAGAAAGATGTATTCGGAACTACATGGACATGTGGCATAAAAATCCGTTCCGGTTTTACGCAATATTTAGAATATGAAGGCATTTGAAGAGCCATGCTTTTCAGGGAACAGGTTTTATCTGATGTTCTTCCACACTTGCATAATAACAATGATAACGCTCACAAATTATTTTTCACCTCTTCCCAGAACTCAACCTAATTTTCGAGCTATAGATTATTTGAATTTATTCATACGCAAGTTACAGATTATTTATATTGATAAATGTATACATGTCTTTAATAATAAGAATTTTCTCTCACCTAATATGTGTTTTCCTTTTTCATTAATAATATTCGGCGCTATGTGTGTAAGATTTGTTCATCACTCTTTTCTGATTTCGCCATTTCATTTTTGTAATCAATATCGCAGCTGTATTATATCTGTCATGATTTCATCATTATGTTTTTTAAATGGAAATGCAGAATTCGATTAATTTTTGGTCTTTTTGAAATACAGAACAATATCTAGCCAAAATAGGGTTGACGGACGCCATCATGTAGTGCTACATTGAGATGTCAACATAAAAAAAATCTCTGATTGTGCTAGGCTGGTAATAAATGTGGCATCATTTTGTAATATAACGCCGACCTCGCGTTGGCATCGCCTATCAGATCGTGGTTCGTTTTGACAGTTTGACGAGCCCGGATTCGAGCCTGACATCGATTAATGCCGTCAACGACATCGATTTGCACCGTTTCCTTGTCACAAGGCAAGACCGGAAAGAAGAAAATGATGTCAACATTTCGGTTAGAATTCCAGAAACATAAACAAAAACCTGAGAAGAGTGTGCTTGTTGAAAAAAAAGTGACTGTCTGAGGAGAGGGAAGTGATATTAAATCATATATCCTTTTGTGTTTAATTTCCCCTTTGAATTCAAGAAAAAATAGTGTCAATTGATTTTATTGGTTGACATTTGAGGCATGATGATATCTAAAGTTATTTTTGTCGCAATTTAGTTTTACTTAGATAATGTTCATTTAGAGAAAAAAACACACAAAAGTCTCGTTTTGATGTGTGTTTTATCTTACAAGTTGAATTCCACATAAATAAAACAATGCAGTAATATTGTCCATTTACTCAGTTTTCTTGTTACAAGACAAGACCAAAAAGTGCCAATGATGTCGATATTTCGGCTGGACTTCCAGAAAAAGAGCAAATTTATGTGTTCCAGGTCCAAAGTGAAAATCCCTCTTACGTTGGTTTAAAACAAATTATAAAGACTATAAAAACCCCTCTTCTTTTCCTTGGTCAGATGACTGTTATCTTTTTTCGTCTTTTGTTTCTAGTTCTTCTATTTTCCTCTTTCTTGTATTACTCTAATTATTAATATCCTTCCCACATTCCCTTTGAAATGTATTCCTTGATTTATCTTCTCCTACATCCTCTCCTAAATCTTTTCTTTCTTTCTTATTTTACTTTCATTTTTGTTTGTTAAGTTTTCATTTTCTCCTTGATTTCTCCCTCTCCATATTTCCCACATTTATTTTAAAACTATTTTGTTCTATTTTGTTCTATTTCTTTCATTTCATTCTCTCTCCTGTCTCCACCCGATCCCTCTAATTTTCTTGCTCTCTCTCTCTCTCCCTCTCTCTCCCGCTCTATTTCTCTCTCTCTATCTCTCTCTCCCACACCCACTCTTTCACCCTCTCCCTCTCCCTCTCTCTCGGGATATCCCTCAATTTGATTTTCAAGGTAGGATCTTTGTTCAGGTTGACTGCTGGGTTTCGATGAGAACGCCATCTCGTTTCTTCCCGTTGTTTTCTGCCTTCTTCGTCTCCCATGTCTCCAACCCTATCTCACCACAAAGCTGCATTTTGTTTGATATTCCTATGTTATCATGAAATCTATCAAAATGATTCTTATACAATTTTGTAAACCATATATAAAGTTTCCTTTGTATTTGTTAAACCAACATAATGTAAATCGCTTATGTACTGTATTTTTTTTTTCGTACCTCCAGGAAGAAGAAGAAGAAGAAGAAGAAGAATAAGAAGAAGAAGAAGAAGAGGAAGAAGAAGAAGAAGAAGAAGAAGAAGAAGATGAAGAAGAGGAAGATGAAGGAGAAGAAGAAGAAGAAGAAAAAGAAGAAGAAGAAGAAGATGATGATGATGAAGAAGAAGAAGAAGAAGAAGAAGAAGAAAAATAGTAATAAGAAGGAGATATCAATGAAAAAGTGGACGGAGTAGAAGAATATGGGTAATTTATGAAAGAGAATAAAAAAGAATAATGGCGAACTGTAAGAAATATGAAATGTGCAACGACAGCAGAGGGATTAGTTTCTATAGATTCTTTTATCTAATTAAAGATCTAAAAATATGTTGTAAATAAAATTCCAAAACAAGACGACAAACTGACATGGACAATGGATTTGATCACTTCAATGGCATAGAAAGAATCCACCTGTTAAGGGGCAGTGGAATTATGGGGAGACAAGGGATGGAATTAATAAATTCGCCGAATAAGGCCTTTAAAAAAAAGATGTTGTATTGCCCTTCAGATGCCAAAACATGGGTCAGTCGGTCGGAAATCTTAAGATTTTCGGGTTGGTCGCAAAGGGCAATACAACATCTTTTTATTTTAGGCCTAAGGGTTCATGATCCTTTTCCCTCCCTCTTTTCCTTCTCTTGTTTTACTCCGTTCGTTTAAAAACGGTTACCTGTTCCCTCGTCCCTTTGTATAGCTACACCACTAATTTACTCGACAGGTAGCTTTCAAAACTCGAACAGCGCGACCTTGTGCTGAATATGGAATTCGATTGCCTTACTTAACCCATATAAATGCGTCACTGTCTTCACTGAATATATTTGAAACATTGTCAGTTGCTTAATGTAGCATCTTTATGAGACAGTATAATTGAGATGCCAATGTTCTAATGACTCGCATTATGACGTACATGGATGAAGCAACGGGGGGGGGGGGGGGGGGCATGGGTCAACTGCCCCCCCCCCTGTACAAATGTTGAAAACGAGAAAGTAATACAGAAAAGAAGAAAGAAGGAAGAAAGGTATAAGAAGATGATATACCAGCTCTATCTCGATGTTCTGTTTTCATTCTCGTATTAAGATGGCTATACCTTCCTGCCCTATAGACACAAGTTAACCCACAATATTCTAGTGTTCAAGTATACTTCTGCACTGTCTGGTGGGCTTTGAACGTAGCATTATCATTGCTGAATTCGATCTAATTCAATATTAAGCTATTTTCTTATTCTTCTCCTTCTTCTTATTTCCCTTCTTCTTCTTCTTCTTCTTCTTCTTCTTCTTCTTCTTCTTTGTCCGTCTTTTCACCTTCAGTAAAATTTAGTTTATACTGTAATTATTATAATCCTGCCTGATTCCGTCTTTAATTAATGTCTTATGTCTTGTCTATCTCTTTGTTACTCTCCGTCTCCATATTCCTGCTCTTAATCTGAGTATTCTAGCTATGATATTAACTATACAATGTAATTAAAAAGCGAAACACATCTGAGCTACATTGCTTACGTTAATCCAAACGCTCTACATCATTACTTTCAATTGTAAAACCCATGTTATCTCCTCTTTAATTATCTTACCGGAACATTATCCAGTTTGTCCAGGAGCTCACCTCCCTGGTTTGTCGGACTAGAGCTGGACGGGGCATTATAATAATCACATGCTTCAGAAGACACCGCTTACGTCCAACACCATTTCCGGAATGACCGAATCTTAAGTCAAACTCCGCACCGTGTAATCACTGATTTGCCATTCATTACTCTCTCAATCCTTTCCCAGATGATCTCTTTGTCCCGTTCCCCCCTTGTTCTCTTTGTCCAATGTTTATTAATTAATCTGGCAATCAGGGTCTGTTGATTGTTTGCTTTATAATTGAAATCCCTTAATTAGTCCGCACGCGACACCCTCGTTAATGAATTATTTTACCATGCGCCCGCCAAAATAAGTACAACACGAGCATAATCTGTACACCCAAGAACATTTAAAGAGCAGATTGAGTTCTGAGTAAGATTGAGTTCTGAGTAAGATTTTATTTTCGAATGTGATATTTTGTTCATTCTATAAATGGCAGGTTTGAAGAACATCACAGGTTAAATGTGACCTGAAAAATAATACTCTTTACATTTCCTTATATTCGACAAATAATTAAGACGATAAATATCTGAAAATCTTGGATAAAACATTTGTCTGTAGTACCGTACACGCATTAATATGTGCAGTAAATTTGATCTTCAGCAAGATCAAGTACATCTATTTTTTTAGGTTGATCATTCAAAAACTCCACAATGGTGCATATATAGGCCTACATCAATCCAAATGCTTGACATAATCAACCTTTCCCAGTAGACAATTCCTGTCACAATATCATCGCCCGGCCATTACTCAACTTTATTTTTAAGTACGCAATCGGCTTAACATTGCTTCAATTTTGTAATGTATTTCCGTCTTTAATACGCTTCTCGCTCCCATCTTTGCAAAGGGAAACCAAAATGTCTTTGTCTCTGGCCTTTGATTGCGGGAGAATACCGGTAAGTAAGGAGGGGGAATTAACCAGGCTTAACTAGAGAATTAAAGCAAGGGCAGGAGGAGGAATTGGGGATAGGGATACGGTATTTGCATAGATTTAATCAAATAGACCACCCGATGCATTATGTAGTTTTGTCTTTACCTTTTCTTTCCTTAATCTTCACCCTCAGCCCACTCCCTCTCTCTCTCTCTCTCTCTCTCTCCCTCTTTCTGTCCTCCTCTCCCTGTCTCTGTCTCGCTCTCCACTGGTCTCTCTATGTTGGAGCTTTTAACACAAGTCGATTGCCTCTGTGGAGAGAGGGCAATCCGATATTGAGTTGGGATGTCGAGAGTATGGGGGAGAAGTGCTTTACATAAGGGCGACAAAAGTAGGCGGTTAGCATAGGTCAATAATACAGACACCAGGGGGAAAAAACCTCATGAATACATTGCATTATTCTCAAGCCACTCTTGTTTTTTTCTTTCAGAGTAATTTTAATCTTAAAGAGTAGGCGGATCGACTTCTGCTAATGGTGGAAATGAAGCAAAATTGAGCTTTCTCATTCTTAAAGAGAAGCTTGAGTTCTGAGAAGAGGTGACAGATAATGTGTGAGCGTTATCATTCTTATTATGCAAGTGTGGGAGAACACCAGATTAAAAATGTTCCCTGAAAAGCACGGCTCTTCAAATGCCTTATTATTCTACATATGGCATGTAACAGTATAAAAAGCGGGACGGATTTTTACGCCACATGTTCGTTTAGTCCCATATACATCTTTCTGTGTACAGTGCTTGTAACTTTACCAAGGCTGGGCCAGATTTATTATCATTTTGATGATTCCAGAACCTTGCAGTACACACCAATATTTAAATGCTAGATGATGAACCTTTTCTGATCGACTCCACACTGTTTCTTTCACAATGCAATCGCATGACCAGAACTCAACTTTATCTTTAATATTATCATGGTTATTTATATAAAGAGGAAGATTCTACCAGTATTATCACGGGAAATGATTCTTTCTAAATATGCTCTCATATTTCAAAAATAACTGCAAATAACTTAATCCCCGAATCAAAATGGTTATGTACAATTGTAGTTCCAATGCAAATATATTCGTGTCCATTATTTTTAATGATTGTGGTTTCTTCTCAAGTCTTGATTAAAAATGATTTAATGCTGATGGTTTCGAAACCTCTTCATAAAATACTTTCTTTTACTTACAATCAACGATTGAGAATAGGTTTCAAAAAAGTTTCAAGTATTTTTCTTGTTTTCCTTTTGCAAATTGACAACAAATTTCTGACCTATAGGACAGTGAGAATCTAATCCTCTTCTCAAGTTCATGTTTGTTTGTTTCCTGTGAGTGTTGTAAGTCAGTGAGGAAAATAATACACTGTACTTTCAATAAATATTAGCTTTTTTTTATATGTATAACGATGTATATGAAACTTTAGCATTTTCAATCAGAACGCACTTGCCGCATGCTGAATTTAAAAGAAAGTCTAGCATCTGAAATAGCAACGTGAGATACAAATGTTGGATTAATTTTTAGCATAATACTGTACCACGGTGACGAACACAAAAAGACTTACTCTAAAACCACAACGTATTTGGTAAGTATTCTGTTAAAATAAAATCAGGAAAAGTGACGAAGTTGGATATATCGGCCAGTTAGTCCTATAGCACAATTTTGGCGCTTTTCAGTATTGAATGTTGATTATCAATTAATTTTAAAAAAAAAATTGTTTGTCATATTTATCATCGTAAGATTACACATCGAAAGATCAATTAATGTAAAATGATTCCTACATTCAAATATATATTATGTATATATATATGTATGTATTTTTTTTAAAGTGCAGTTTAATCATACCAAGAAACGATATAACCTTTAAAAAGAATTTAAAACAAAATATCGACAACTCAATAAAGAGGATAGCTGGGTTTAAATGTGTTGACAATCGGCGGATAAATGTCGTTTGTTTCGTAAATATTACCCCGCGGTGCACATCACTCAGCAAATAAGAAAACCGATCACCACCAACTTCAAAAAGGCATCATAATCGTGGCCAGATCAAATATGCTGAAGCAAATAGAACAGCCATAGCAAACACGAGTCGAGAGTCTGACGCCATTTTGCACCGCCATTTTGCATTTTTTCGATCGCCATCATCGTATATTACACTGCGCCGTCAAATCGCTCTATTGTTTGCCCGCACTCGAAATGTACACATTATGATCTTGGGAAATGAATGAGATTACCACGTAATACTGGTATAGATGAATTTTTGATTGCGTTCATAGTTTGTTCTATGAGTTTGCATTTTATATTTGAAATATCCCTTCCAATAGTACTATTGTATGCACGTGTTAGAAAGAAAGGAAAGAAAGAGGGTAAAATATTATATTGCGAATGTTATAGTGGTATGACGCGTCCTATTATTCCCTTCCTATATGATATAATTACCATGTCTTTAACTTCATCAATTAGAATCTTTTGATGAAATAGAATTATTAATAATCACCGGGAAATATCCAACTTTGAATCTTATCCTTCAGGCGTTCTGAATATTTAGGTCTTACGTTCTATTTTGTTTTGTTTCTTTCTGTCTTTTGGGGGTATACATGTATGTCTCGTTTTATAGATTAGTTCAATTAAGTTTTCTTTTGAGCATGTAAAGTTATTTCCTTGGTCTTTATGAAATAACCGATCGCAAAGGAAAAGTAAAATTATTATAAACACATATCTTTTCAGTGATTGGGGTTGGAAACGAATTGCGCTCCTATTTTGTTCACTGTGTCCTAGTTACTCTTGTCCTTCTAAGCACGTGGAATTATCAACACATTATTATAGCATAAAACAAGAAAAGTACCGACAAATAGCATTTCTTTAGTTTTATTAGTGAAGAACGCTAACCCAGAAAAAAAAAAGTAGTTGACAAATCATCATTCTACCCCTTTCTTGTTCATTTTTGTTAACTGTGTTTCTTGTTTTCTCCCAGCTCCTCTTTTCCTTTTCTCGTTTTGGTTTAAAATAATAACTCCTCATGCCCTTTTCGTTTTCTAATTTTGTAATCATCTTCCTTGTATACGCAACACAATGTCGGGTGAATTATCTTCCTTCCTCTGTTTTCTTAATTGAAATCAACACGATGACGTTTTCATTAATTACTTAATTAGGCATGCTCAATGTGCGTAATTAATTACGGAGGCTTTAAGTGTTGTAACATGCTCAAATGCAACATAATGAAGTCGATGGTTTAACAGCACAAAGTAAAACATAATTACACATGTACATTGTCTGTGGGCTTCATAACAAAGACTTTGGCCTATATTGAAATTGAAAATATTGGAATCTATTATCCATTTTGAAATTAGATTGTAATGGTTAAATATTACAGATCAGTTTACCGAAAGAAATAATCGTAATCATAGACATTTACATTAATGGTATAAAAACAGTCATCAAACATCTTTAGTTTAATAATTCTAAATACATGAAGTCAGTTTTGAACATGCACATACGCACACACAACAAACATTTTTGTTGGTGCCCTTTCCCATCCCTTTACATTTCTAGCAAAATACTATTTCCTATATCTTAATCTTGCATTCTGTTTCTCCTAATTCCCCTTTCTAACCGTTTTCCCCATCTCTTCTTACTCTCTTCACTTGTCCTTCTCCCCATCTGTATCCTCTCTCTCTCTCTCTCTCTCTCTTTCTCTCTCTCTCTCTCTCTCTCTCTCTCTCTCTGGACTCCATGGAAGAACAGAGCCATTAGGTTAATGGCTCTGAAATGGACTATCCAACCGTTTTATCATTCTATCATTGTTATATAAGTCTTTGATTTTGTTATATTGTGTTATTGTTTTTTATGCTGATTTTCGGAAATAAAACAAACAATCTCTCACTCTCTCTCTCTCTCTCTCTCTCTCTTTCTTCTGACTACATAAATTAGTATTGGAAGATGCCACTTGCTTCTGCATTGCGATTAAGTCTTCTTTATCTATCTGCTTTCCCCAAGGCAGACATTAATATTTCCCATACTCCTTCATTTTTCATCGTCAAAATGGAATTACCAAGCCCCCCCCCCCCCCACAATCGACAGACATGCTCATCGAACTCTCTCTCTCTCTCTGTATATAATTTCTAAAAGTAAACCACATTTATGCACACATTTTCTCTTTCCTTCTCACTCTCTTTCTCTCTCTCTCTCTCTCTCTCTCTCTCTCTCTGTATATAATTTCTAAAAGAAAACATTATTCATGCACACATTTTCTCTTTCCTTCTTTCTCTCTCTCTCTCTTTCTCTCTCTCTTTCTATATATTGTTATCTGAATGTCTGTCTGTGTGTCTCTCTCTATCTGTATATATACCCATATATATATATATATATATATTGATATCTCTCTCTCTCTTTCTCTCTCTCTCTCTCTCTCTCTGTATCATCATATACAAAAGTAAACTCATGGTCCCACAGCGCACTAGCTCGCTGCGTACGTCAGAAAATTAATGTTCCGAAGCCCGGCGAATAATAACGCGCTGATGGAATTAACTCAATATTCGGGGTATAGGCGCCGGGGAAAAGATAAATTGAATAATGATGTTGGTTTTTAATAAACGCGAGAAACATTAGCAGCGCCTCGGAAATCAGTTTAGATCTGGGTCATATCCCAGCCACGATCGAACAAGATTTTTTTGTTATGAAAAGGGGGAAAATGACGGGGATGATTATGACGAGAAAAAAAAAGAAGAGATATAGACATTTTCTATATTTTAAAGTGAATTCCTTTCCAAATACTAGAACATGGCCTAATTTCAGTTAGTTTACTGTCAAAGCAAGTGACATTAATACCTTCCAAAAATCTATATTGGCTTGTCTCTTTTATACCTATTTGTATTCCTCGATGATGCTGTTTAATAAAGCATATCCAACTGACGTCTAAGCCTATGTTTAATTACCCCCCCCCCCCAGAAAAAAAAGCTCATACACTATGTAATCGCTTGCTTGTCTTCTCGCAACGGACAATAATTAGTGTCCGACGGAATTTGCTTGGAGGCTAGGCTAAACGGTAATTAGACGTGATTTGTAATTAAACTGAGAACACATAATCTCCTTTTCTACGCTTGAATATTTTCTGGAGAGCATTCTCCATGTACACTGTATGTGTTCATATCTATCCGATCAGTTTGAAGAATATGATAAAATGATAATGATGGGGAGATTACGTAATGTAGGTAATTTGCTTTGTTAACCTCTTAGAGGCTCTACTCTCATTTTACTGCGGGTTTTGTTTCCTTCATCCTTTTTTATTTTGTATAAATGCCATTTTGCCATGAGCCATGATTCATTTTAATTCTTTATGTGATAATACTATTAGCATGACTTCTATTAATGCTGCTGCTGCTACTACTACTACTATCGATACTACTATTACTACTAATAATACAACTGATAATAACAATACTACTACTACTGCTGTTAATGCTTCTACTACTACTGCTGCTGCTATTCTACTACTACTTCTTCTACTACTACTTGTACTATTACTACTACTACTGCTACTACTACTGCTGCTACTTCTACTACTACTTCTTCTACTACTACTTGTACTATTACTACTACTACTGCTATACTGCAGCTACTACTACTAGTACATCTATTGATGATCCTAATACTACTACTACTACTACTATACTACTACTACTACTGCTGCTGCTGCTGCTTCTACTACTACTGCTGCTACTTCTACTCCTACTTCTTTTACTACTACTTCTAATACTACTACTACTACTACTGCTGCTGCTGCTACTACTACTATCACTACTACTACTACTACTACTACTACTACTACTACTACTACTAATAATAATAATAATAATAAAAATAATAAAAATAACAATAATGGTTTTTCCATAATCATAAATGTTGGGTTAAGGACGGTGTGCCTTCAACAACGAGCTTCTAATATATGTGTATAGCATGTATTTTGAATGGTGTAGGTCAATCGGGAGCTGATAAAAGTGAGAAAAAAACTTTTTGAAAGCCCTCATTTTCAAAATATGATAGGAAATAATTGACGAGTTAGGAACTGTGTTTGGACGCACATGCACGTGTGGGTAGTCCCATCTACCCAAACCAGTGTGGATTTCGTTTTCGTCGTTTGTGATTTTCAGCAGAATTGGGTCAGTTTGGTAACATATTGATTTTCTCAAAAACTCACGAGGTATGATCAGTGTATTCAAGTTGTGTCCTACATCAATAACCATTCACAATCAATTTTGTGTAGCTTCTTCCATAATGCAATTAAATGATCAATGCGAAATTTTACTTTGGAATATAGTCTGTTATCAGAAGCAGAAGTTCCGTCATGTGTCTCATAATACCATTGTAATAGAAAATGGATTTCCTGATTTATTGAACATAGGGCTTCAAGAAAAATCTAGGTTGTTAACTTTATGCTGTAATTCTCTTGTACATTTTCTTTAACTTTTAATTTTCTATTGTTATTGTATTATAAAAGAGTGAAGTCGTGATAACAAACATTGATTGAGTAACCCATATGAAATAGGATTATCTTTGAAATCCATGAAGAAGGGTTTCCTTTCAAAAGAACCCTTGAAGTGCTTGATTAATCAAGATATTTACAAAGTCGTCAACCTCGGCCTTTCATTTTGTTTAAAGTGTCGAATTACGGGACCGATTATCAAACGAAAATCTAAACTCAGTCCTGGCCGATCGCGATAGCTCAGCCGATAGAATGTCCGATTTAGTATCGATTTAGAAATCAAATACTCATGTTGTGCAACATCGTAAAATCCCTACGCAGCGATAGAGTTACATGCGGTGATCCTTGAAAATGGGATTAATAAAAGCCGTTAACTTTAAGTTTTAGAAAGGTGAGTCATATGAAATTGCATTAAGATATCGTAAACCACATTTGTGTGCGTCAAAGCGATGGATTAATTTAGAGTACATGAAGCTTGATTAACAGAGAAACAGAGATGTATGTATTACATTTTTAAGGTCTCATTATTTCAGAACGCTGTTTTTAAAGGAAAGGCGAATATTAGTGAACATAGTCTCCAAGTATTACGAGAAACCGACATTTACGTTACTTCTCATTGCAGCCGCTTTCCTACTTTGAAGTTAATATTAAGATAGTTGTTTATGTGATTTTACTTCCTTACTTTCATGATCTTGCTTGGATTTGCACAAGTAAAATCCCTCCCCATATAGCTTTCAAAGAAATCTACTTTCATTATCATTTTCATCATCATCATCATCATTTTACATGTGCTTTCAATCATTAGTCCATTCTGCTTAATAAATTTGTTCATCTATTTCATAAGATTTATTTTGGGCTGTCACTTTTTCAAGCAATTTGCTTACAAAAGGCAGTCCGTCCTCCGCTAAAAACTTTTAAAAAGTTTGATGAAATAAGATAATTTAACAATTCATCCTTTCGTTTAGTTAAAAAAAAATGTATATTTGCTTGTTCATGATTCATCGTCAGAAAGAACATTTTCGTATGTATATCTTATAAATATGGAATGTAGCAAAAAAACAATTTGATTCAGTTCAGATCAAATCTAAGATCATCATCAGATTGAGATAGTTGGGTTAAAAAAAAAGCACCTTTATAACTTTCTATTTGCTCCTCATTTTATTCTATTGTCCAATATTTAAATTGTATTTCCATATTCTTTATTTAATTTTCTTATCTTTTTCAGATTACGAATCGGAACTATAGTGTTTTATGTTTTGATGATATACTGCGTTCATATCTTACTCAGATTTAACATGGGTTAAACATTTCGTTTTACAGAACGAGCTGTCTTTCCTATGATCTAATGAACCCACGTATACATGAGATCATCCAAAATATGTTTATCGCATTTCTTCAGATCATGTTATGAATCTTGGCGCTCGATGGGCCACGATCTCGCCTCGCAGTTGCTCTTCTTCCCCTTCTTGGCTTTCAACTTCCGGGGGCTATACGCCTAGACAGCCAGAGAGCTCCAAAACACTCCAAAAAAGACTATATTTCAGGAAAACCCCACTCACGTTCGACACTTGACCCGAGCACCCCCGGGCGATTCAAAATGGTGATCGAATATCAAAATACAAAACCCCGGTACTCCAAAACAGAAGGAAATAACAAGAAGAAGATGGGCTAAAAAACAAAATCTAATAAACTCACACAGCGATTCATTATGAGGAGAATCGGGAATGGAGGTGATGATGATGATAATGATAGGTCGACGTATGATTACTTTATTTATTTTGAATTTCGTTAATCTTTCAGTCTATCTCATCCAATATATATCAGATGAATTTGACAGTATACCTTAGGGCAAATCAGCGATCATAATTCACAAGCGGTTGGCTTATCGAGTGTCGGTTGACAGTATCTATATCGTTGTATTCATTCTCATAATTCATCGGATGTTGTCCACTGCCGATGAAAACCAATCTGGCCCCTGTTTAAAGTATTCTTAGGCGGACAATTTTCGATGATTCGGCTATATGGCGACAAAATAAAATGAGGGATAATGTATCATCTTTTTGACAAAAGACGACAGATGAGATTTTAGTAGATATTCCTACATTTTATGAAGATATCAGAAAATCTAATATTACCAAGTTCTGAGATTGACAATGTAGCCCCTTGGGAGGGGGTGACCCCGGGACTTCGGATTGTGGATTTGAGAAAAAATGACTGTAGACATATGCAACATGTTAAAAGAAAATGTCATCATAGTTAACTTTGCAAAATACTGAATTCAGAAAAATGAACACGAACAAGAACAAGAGCAACTGGTTGATATGAATTAACAGAATGATCGAACGTTCAACCGAATTCCAATCGAAATCCATGATGAGAACAAAACCAGGGCAGTATAGAGTGTGGTGAATGATGTGCATCACTGTCATATCTTCGTTCATTTAGCGGTAATTCATTGTTTCGACGTAAACAATGCATATCTCAACGAAATAAAGTTTAACTAATGTCAGAAATGATACCCGATAACCCCCCCCCCCCCCCCACCCTCCCCCTCCCCTCTCCCTTCTTCCTCCTTCTATTTGGCACAGAGTAAAGATGACAGCATTTATATCTTCATTTCGTCAATGAGTTATCGTCAACAGAATTAAACTGTGTATGATAGACATCGTTTATTGTCAAAAATGATACCCAATACCCCTCTCTCTCTCTCTCTCTCTATCTATCTATCTCTCTCTCCCTCTCTCTCTCTCTCTTCCTCCTCCTCCTATTTGGCACAGAGTAAAGATGACAGCATTTATATCTTCATTTCGTGAATGAGTTGTCGTCAAAAGAATTAAACTTTGTATGATAGACATCGTTTAATGTCAGAAATGATACCCTATATCCCTCCCCCCCCCCCCCCCCCCACCCCCCCTCTCTCTCTCTCTCTCTCTCTCTCTCTCTCTCTCTCTCCCTCTCTCTCCCTCTCTCTCTCTCTCTCTCTCTCTTCCTCCTATTTGGCACAGAGTAAAAATGACAGCATTTATATCTTCATTTCGTGAATGAGTTGTCGTCAACAGAATTAAAGTTTGTATGATAAACATCGTTTAATGTCAGAAATGATACCCTATACCCCCCCCCCCCTCTCTCTCTCTCTCTCTCTCTCTCTCTACCTCCTCCTTCTATCTGTCACAGAGAAAAGATGACAGCATTTATACCTTTATTTCGTGAATAAGTTATCGTCAACAGAATTAAACTTTGTATGATAGACATGGTTTAATGTCAGAAATGATACCAAATACCCCCCCTCTCTCTCTCTCTCTCTCTCTCTCTCTCCCTCCTCCTCCTATCTGGCACAGAGAAAATATGACATCATTTATATCTTCATTTTGTGAATGAGTTATCGTCAACATAATTAAACTTTGTATGATAGACATCGTTTAATGTCAGAAATGATACCCAATACCAATACCCCCCCCCCCTTCTCTCTCTCTCTCTCTCTCTTTCTTCCTCTTCCTCCTCCTATTTGGCACAGAGTAAAGATGACAGCATTTATATCTTCATTTCGTGAATGAGTTATCGTCAACAGAATAAAACTGTGTATGATAGACATCGTTTATTGTCAAAAATGATACCCAATACCCCTCTCTCTCTCTCTCTCTCTCTATCTCTCTCTCCCTCTCTCTCTCTCTTCCTCCTCCTCCTATTTGGGCACAGAGCAAAGATGACAGTATTTATATCTTCATTTCGTAAATGAGTTGTCGTCAACAGAATTAAACTTTGTATGATAGACATCGTTTAATGTCAGAAATGATACCCAATAACCCCCCCCCCCTCTCTCTCTCTCTCTCTCTCTCTCTCTCTTCCTCCTCCTCCTTTTTTGCACAGAGTAAAGATGACAGCATTTATATCTTCATTTCGTGAATGAGTTGTTATCGTCAACAGATCGCATGAGTTAAATCAATTTCATCTACCTCTCATAGCGTGAAAATGCATAATCACCTTTGGGCCTGCCCTTTCCGTTTCGGGCCAAACCCGTCTGTCTTTCCTTTTCTTTTTCTATTGTATTACTCGAAGCCACCGTAGCATTGCGCGCTCCCTCTACTTCAACCCACACAAAATTAAGCGGCTGAAATAATTACTTCTCACGTACGTTTCACTGTGACTTGAATCAATAGGGTCTATGTATCCTGGGGGTTTCAAACAGTTCCGTGGTGCGATTCTAAAAGCGAGCTGGGGTGTTTTTATTCTATTTTTTTCGTCTTCTGAGATGAGTAATAAATAACAGTGATTGCATTTGAGCAAGGGTAAGGAGATCGTGACTTGGAGTTTCATTTCAGGTGAAGAATTAATCTCCCAGATCTCTACACGACAGTCAGTTGGCATATAGTGGCGCCTTTTAACCTTTACCGGGTTACTGATGATTGAAGTACTTCCAGTTTCCTTGTCAATCACTTATTATACTCCTTAAAGCCCCACTGCACTATTTATAACTACATGCGCCCTCTATAAAGCAAACAATGCGTAATCGGTGACCGTTGGTCCCCCATGGTCCCCTTTTTCTGATGTTAATTAAGAGCTTATTTGATGAGATAACATCCTGTCAGTGACCATGCAGGGAGGTCTAATCCCTACTGGCCAAACTAGTGCAGATAGGCTTTAAAGTATAGTTAATTTTGTAAAATGTTTCTTTCTTCATGTTTTATATTCATTTGTACTTTTGTTGTTGTTGTGATTGTAAAAGTTTATTAAGCTTGTTTTGTATATTGGATATCACTTTATGAATCACTTTATGTGAGGTCTCCTCGTCTTTCTTTATACTACATTGTACTGTTATGATTATATTCCTGGAAGACAAATGAAATTGATACTGATTTGGACGTACACTTTATGATTTAAAGGGCAAAGTATGCCTTAGTCAACAATACCACAATTTTCCGAGTACAGTCTTAGTGTTGTCATACTGCAGTGGATGCCCTATGTGCACTTCTTCTGGACCACAGTGTGCACAGTGTGCACAGTGATTTCACTTTCTCCACGGAAAAAAGACACATTAAAAAGAAACTGAGGCCACACTGTGGCATGTCCAGTTTTTAGTCCTCGCTTTGGCAACATTGTACAACATAATGTCACACTAAATTCACTCAGTTTACTAATGTGTTTAAAGTACAGCTGCTGGGGTGCTTATTATTACGTGGTTCGGTTTAGCCATAATGTGCGCGCATTGTTTTCGCATGGTCAACTCAACTGAATGGCCCGAATTCACAAAGCAAGGTTTAGCTCAGACCAAGGTTTAAGTTTAAACCTCCTTTTGTTTCGCCAAACCTCCTTTTGTTATTTATAAACCTGGTTTGTAAATAACAAAAGGAGGTTTGGCGAAACAAAAGGAGGTTTAAACTTAAACCTTGGTCTGAGCTAAACCTTGCTTTGTGAATTCGGGCCTATGTGTTCGAAATAACAGATTTACCTGTAGTCGTGCTGTGGCGCTTACGATACGCCTTTATTTCTGTATAATCACAATATGTGGGGTTACACGTGTGTACACATAGTTATACATAGTTAACACAATGGAGAAGTTCAAAACTCACACTGTGGTAAGACCCTCTGGGCAAATATGGGCATCAAATTGTGTCACAGAATTATTAAAAAAACGAATCACAGATAATAAGCACCATGGTCGTACCTTCAACACATTCATAGTGTTAACCGAGTGAACCTTGTGTGACATGATGTTGCACAGTGTCGCCGAAGAGAGGACTGCAAACCAGACATGCCACAGTGTGGCTTCAGGTTTTTTTTAATGTGTCTTTTTTCGTGAACAAAGTGAAATCACTATGCACACTGTGGATAAAATGGATAAAATGGATGACATTCGATCACACTGTCAACATTACAGTATTCCGAATCCACTCTGTGGCCAAACTGTGGTAAGGCACTGTGTTCATTCTTTCTTTATCCACAGTGTATCATATCGTGTTTATTAATACCACAACCTCTGAATTTTCCCATTGTTAAACATAGCCATACAGAAATGCTCCAAGTACACTTGTATAGTCACAATGGCCTGCTTACACATCCGAGTATCTTTCTGTGGTCGCAGTTGGTCAAAAGGTATGAAACAGTGTAAACACCGTATACTGTGTAGTTGGATCAAGTTCCTTATAGAATCAAACGGTCCAAGACAGTGCTTTGTGAATTTCTACATGTCAGTGATACCAAACGCACATTATTGTCTGCCTTTTTGTTTTGCTATCTCACCACATACTCTGAACATACATGAACATCGGCGAAATGTGTCCAGTGTTGAAACTCTTTGTAAAATTCTACATATTAATACAAATATGCACATTTGTTTGTTTCTATCTGTCTTTCTGGTTTGAAAAACAAATCACACTACATACTTAGGACAAACATGAACATCGGCAAAATATGTCCAGTGTTGAGGCAATTTGTAAAATTCTACATAATCCAAATTAGCACTTTTCATTTGTATTATCTGTCTTTCTGGTTTGCAAAACAAATCACACCACATACTCTAAGCATACATGAACATCGGCAAAATGTGTCCAGTGTGGATGCTCTTTATAAAATTCTACATATTAATACAAATATGCACATTTAATTTGTAGTATCTGTCCTTCTGGTTTGCAAAACAAATCACACTACATACTCAGGGCATACATGAACATCGGAAAAATATGTCCAGTGTTGACGCTCTTTGTAAAATTCTACATGATACAAAAATGCACATTATCATCCGTCTTTCTGACTTGCAGTACCTTCACACCACATACTCTGAGCGTACATGAACATCGGCAAAATGTGTCCAGTGTTGACGCTCTTTTTTCAAGCGTCTCATCGATGCTAGCTTCTGGGGATCTTTACACTGAATGCATAAAGAGGGCAGTTGTCCAAACACAGGGGCACACATCCAGGTCCCCATACTGTACGTTATAACTTTTTTGAAGGTGAGAAGAGAGTGTGTGTGAGAGAGAGAGAGAGAGAGAGAGAGAGGGGGAGAGGGTGAGTGTGTGAGAGAGAGAGAGGGGGGGGGGGGGCAGAGAGAGAGAGGGAGAGAGAGATAATGACTCGGAGAAATAAGAGAGATATACAGGAGAGAGAATGAGAGAAAGTGAAAGTCAGACAGAGAGAAAGAGAGAGAGAGATACACACGCAAAAGCACACGGACAAACACCCACACAGAGAAAGACACCGTTTTGGAAGGGCTACCCCAACGGATGTTTTCATAACAAGGGCATACTGTCGTGCAAGTGGTCGTTTTTCGTTGGGGGCATCTCTTTACAAAAGTTTTATTCAAACTTTGGGGCACCGGCTTACTAAAAAAGAAGCAGTTTCTGTATTAGGACCTATATCAGAAACAGCACTGGGATGACTTATATCTATTTTATTAGGAGATTCAAGATTCAAGATTCAAGATTTATATATTTCTGTTCACTCGCATGAAAACAATACATTCATGAACAGTAACAACAAGTTCATCGTCAACAAGAATAAATTCATGAACAATAACAAAAAAGTTATAATGACATTGAAAATGTGGAAAAGGGGTGGTCTGTAAAAAAAGCACAGCTTTTAAAAACAGAAATAAACTCTTTTCATTAATAACTCGATGCAGAGTCTTTTGTACAGGTTGTGTACGTTATTTCCATTAATAACATCCCCCTATCTCTTTTCCTTTCAATTATGTATGACGTAAGTCATGATGAAACACATCAGAATCATTCGACATATTTTCATTCTATCAATCATGTCGGTTGTGAAAATCATGTTTATGACAACCACGAACTAAATGAGTTTTAACATTGTCAAAAAGAGACATGTTTCTACAGCTTTCTTCGTCTCATTCAAACTCCTTTTGATATAATGTATTCGACATAAATACAACTGCCATGAATGCAAATTGAGTTTATTACGTTTGACTAGTATGATGTGACGTCAGTAGTAATGAAAATGTAGCTAACTTCATTGTCAAAGTGTGTTGTCACAGGCACGTTACATTTCAGTTGAAAACGTAGTTCTTTCATTGATGAAAACGTGAAAATATAAACTTTCAATTTCTGAATTCGACACTCGATTTTTCCTTTTTATGCAGACTGAGCTCGTCTTGAACAGCTATTAAAGCATGTATTGTGACGAGTGAGTTGATCCAATACTGCTTTTACTTGCACCAGGGGGTGTTTCACAAAGATCCTAAGTTGAACTTATCTCTAAGTTGGACTTAACAATTATGGATAGCCATTAGCATCCTTGAAATATATTGCAAAAGCTATTATAAAAGCCATAAAATGTTGATTCAAATCATTCATACTTTCTGTGGAATGTGGAATTTATGAACAATTTAAAATACTTGAATTTTTGCTTTTGAATATATTTCAGTATAAGGCTACAAATGGCTCTCCATAATATTTAAGTCCAACTTAGAGATAAGTTCGACTTAGGATCTTTGTGAAACACCCCTTGTCAATTATTGGCAGATGCACCCTACCTTGTGACACAAACTACACCAAAGTTCTGCAAGAATCTTCAAGATTGAAGGAAGCAGACTGCACCAAAGAAGAAGAAGACGTGGTCTAGCTGGTGGCCGATTCGATAGGTTGTGGTTCGATTCCCAGCTATAAAGGCAATGATACTACAATCAACCCTTCTCAGACATTTCCCAACTTAAATTCCCATGTCTAGTCCTAACTTGTGTAAACCTTTAAATGTGTTTATTAATGAAGTCGCAGTAAGGTTCAGGATAAAGCAAAACTTAGAAAACGGTCTTTGGTACACCATTGTTCTTGACTCCTGGGGGCGTTTCACATACTAATCATCAGTGACAAATGATAGTTTTTGTTATAAGCTACTGAAATCCTTGCTTCTGATTGGTTATCAGCAGATTTGTCACTAATTTGTGTCATTTGTCATTGAAAAAAGGCCTTGTGAAACGGGTCCCTGGTCTAAGTATCAAAGATTAAATCTTGAAATTGCAAGTAACTGAAAATAATCGTGAAACTCGGGGAGGGGGGATCCTGCAACCTAGAATCTTCTAACAGTCTCAGTAATATAGAACCACCTTCCCCCGTCTTTTTTTAACTTTTTTTGTGGGGCGGGGGGGGGGGGGGGGGTATTGACAGATCATGGTGCCGATTTTCCTGAAATACTGGAAGAACGCCATCGTTTCAAACTTTGACAGGGGGATATCGTTGGTACATCAAAGTACCGACCTCCCTGATCAGAAACACTGGGATTACAGCAAGTTTTCTTTCAAACTCACGTGTTTCTGTCGATGTGAAATTCATACCCGCCTTAAACACGGTTAAGTAGGTCCTTCACTTTGGTAGCCGAAAATAAAAAGCGCAAAATATACCCTCTTTGCTCTTGATACCAGACTATAAGTGGTTGCTGGAAAGTGCTATTTTGATATCAAAACCTCTTTCAAAATCATTGACACCCGAAGGATGGTAACCTGAAATTGTCTCATGTGCTATAGCGGGTACATTCACACTGTGAAATTGAATTTTCACAATGTGAACACTATGTAGTTTACGACATTGTGGCGGTGTCCACACTGTGAAAACACTCTGTTCACAGTATGGATTGTGTGTTCACAGTGTGGACTGTTTGTTCACAGTGTGGACTGTGTGTTCATAGTGTGAACTGTGTTTTCACACTGTGTTTCACATTGTGAATGAGTGTGTTCTTTCCAGCAGGGATAGTGGGGGGTACATTGCTATGCAAACGTATCAATCTTAGAAGTCATCTTGTACTATTTCCGGTGGCTATTTTTCGACTTGTCCTATTTGTGTTTAAGCTGTATCGGTATCATTCCATTCATGTTAGTTTTTAACATCTTAATATCTCGACATATTATTTCATATTTCGATCACAGTTGTTAAACATGAAGCTGTAGTCAATATTCATTTTAAATTCGATGACTAAATATATATGATACGAACAAAATAAAGCAATTCGATAATAGAAGACAATTTGATGAACGTAGAGATAGGAATTAAACTAAGGGATTAATTAACTTTGTTCTAATATTATTTCCAATCTAGTCATATTTGCTATTTTTTCTGTTAGACAGTCTATGTATACTGATATTATTTAGATGTTTTTTTTTCCTTACCCTTTTGTTGTAGTTTTTGTTGTTGTTTTTGGTGGCGAAGGTATTGGTGTTGCTTTAAGCTCTGCTGGGAAACATCTTCGAAATGCCTGGTTGTCTCAATTTCTGGAAGTCGAAACTTTAGTTGGCCTTTAATACACTACACTCCCTCCACATCACTCCCTTTCTCTCTCTCTCTCTCTCTCTCTCTCTCTCTCTCTCTATCTCTCTATCTCTTCTTCGTTCTCATTCTCCCTCTTTGTTCTTCAACCTCATGATAATTTTCTTCTCCCTCCTCTTCTCCTTTAAACAAAAATTATAAGCCCTTTTAACTTTCCTTCAGTTGAACATTAGCCATTTCTGTATATTTCTTATGAATCGCAGCGGTTTCCCTATTTCTTAAACCGTCTGATTCCTTCTCTACACTAACAATCTTGTATTTTGTTTAATTACCTTTATTACTTTGAACTAAGTTTTAACAGTTATCAATATCTTACGTACTCAATAACATATATCATTTTCTCTGTAGCCTCACTATGAAGTACATCTATCCAGCAAGACTTCTTTGTTCGATTCCACCCTTTAAAAGAGTCTTTTAGCCTCCTCGCATATATTACACACTATGAACATGACTGACAATGAGAGCGGACAAAATATACAGTTCCTCAGGTAGACAAAGGAACATCCCTTCACAGCTATTATGTCAAAAGTGAATATGCATGTGACACCTGTTCTACACATTTTTACATAATAGCAGTGAAGGGATGTTCCTTTGTCTACCTGAGGAACTGTATATTTTGTCCGCTCTCATTGTCAGTCATGTTCATAGTGACAAGACCAATCTGCAAGACAATTAATCTCCTCCGTCACTACAAGCTCTCAGTTGTGTAATTCATTTGTTTTGTGGGTCAGACGCCGGTCAACGCATTGGGCATAATTATTTGTCATCATATTGCCACTTTACTACTTTCTTTTCTTCTTTTGTTTTGCAGATGTTTCTGCATTTATTGATAAATCAAATACGAAACATTCAAATAACAATAATATTATATAATATAATTGATTTACATAAAGAGTGACAACTGAAATACACCCACATAAACATGCATATATGTAAGATTAAAAACTTGAAAGTATGGAGGTAAGTCAAAGAATCAAGATAAATGCAGAGGCCAACTAGCATGAATGCTTGAGTCGATAGCTGCCGCTTTACATTTTCTTTCTTTTTCTTTTTTTTTCTCTCTTGTTTTTGTTTACAGACAAAATAAATAAATAAGCTTTTTAAAAATTGATTTGAATGTTTGAAATAAAATTGAAATAAAATATGGAAACAATATATCATGAGGCAAAATTGTTGTTTCACATAAATCCTCATGTGTCCTACGATTTTGATAGGAGCACAATCATAAACAATTAGGCCTACGAAATCCCTTCTGGAAAACACGAATATTAATATTAATATCATCAAAATAATGAAATGAACAGATATATTACATTTCCATATTATATATTTTACTCAATAGACCCTTTTTATCACACAGGAGGACATTTTATTCGTTTCCTCTTTTCAAATTCAAAACCACTCTTTAGTATAGCCTTAACGTGTACAAAACACGAAACATTCGAATCTTTTGGATATTTCTTCAACCTTTTCAATATATGAAAGGAAGGAAGCAATGAAGAACTTTGAAAGATCTATGTACCATTATTCTCTCATTTTTATGTCTTACAATTATATATAGTTCATAGAAGAAGAAAAAATACTGAAAGCAATAATATTTGTCTTAGTGTTAAGGGTTCCTCTTAAGGTTCATTGTAGGGTACATCACGCGTCCAACCCCTACTATGATTTCCTTTCTTTACATGTGATTAAATATGGATATTTTTTGAATTCATAAGCACAGTTAATAACAAAATAACCAACTCTGGCAGCATGATAAAGAATGATATCGAACCCAAATAGTGTACAATAATTAAAAATAGTGTTTGGTTTAACGCTTTTACACTGTACCGAACATCAATAACGGCGTTCCATAGACATAATTCTTGTTGCCCCCCCCCCTTCTCTATTCCTCTTCCTTTCTCTCTCTTTCTATTTCTCTTTCTCTCGTTCTCTCTCTATCTCCGTTCCTCTCTCTCTCTCCCTCTCTCTCTCTCTCTCTCTCTCTTTTCATCTCACACTCTGTGAATTTGTGCGCGTGCCTGCTTATTCACAGAAGCGTGAGAGGGATTAAAAATGCTCCGTGGCGCACGCTTCCATTCCCCTGCTACTCAGCTTGTATAATGAAAACAGCTTCTCTGGCCCTGGCACGGGCGGATGGATGATGAGAAAAGCCCCTCGCCTGCTGGGAACCCGCTCCCGAATCTCTCACGCACTCACTCAATTTGTTTTATGGGCGTGTGCCACGCATGCGCACTGCGCCCAATGTCGCGTTGTTCTATGAATTCAAGGCCCTGGTGCATGCAGCGATGAACAATACGAGGGTTATATAAAGAGAGAGAAGAAGAGGAAGAGGGGAAGAAAAATGGGCAGGGCCTGTCGAGATGATTGCCCCCCTTCCACTCTTACTCTCCATCTCCCGGTTAACCCGCACCCGTTTCGAAGCTACCGTAAACATACATTACTATCTTACCCTTCTGCACGACGTCGCCGATTTTCTTACCCCTCATCTTCCATGTTACACCGTGGCCCCGTATATAAAGCTTCGTGTCACCATATTCGCGAGCCATTTGGACAGTTGCATCAATCGGGTGTTTTAGGGGGTTTGCTGTAGCCCCGTCGTCATCATCGCCTCGGCATTTTCTCAGCGTGCAAGTGACTCTACCAAGCTTCCCCTGTTTCTATTCCTTCTTCTCCGCACTCTCAGTCTCAGTCGAGGTAAATCTTCCCCTCACCTCCTCTCTCACCGTCACAACCAGCATCATCTTCATCCCCATCATCCTCACCCAGAACACCCGAGATGCTTATTCTCTTGAACGAGCGAAACAACCACCTTGTGTTTCTTCAGGGAGCGGGAAAAGAGTCAGATATTGTGTGCACATCTCCAGAAGGAAAGACATTCTCTCTGACGAAGCCAGCCGCAAAATCAGCATTTTCGTCATTCTTCTAAAGATGCATTTTAAAGGATGGATGGATGAATGGACGAACAGGTGTCTACGTAGGGTTTCAGTGTGGACGATCTCCTAGAGACGAAAAGGACGAGGCGGAGTACGAAAAGGTAAGATCCAGTTTTGTCTTTCTTTAGATAAATCAAAGTGATACCATTTATATGCGTAAAATATAATCATGTAATATCTACTATCTCTTCTACCTTCTCTTCCTCCCCCTCTTCTCTCTCTCTCTCTCTCTCTCTCTCTACATGCTAATGCTAATTCTCAAAATTTTACGAATAATTTCTTCAGCACTCATTATGCTCCGAAAAGGATACTCATTTCACAATCGTATATTACCGCTTGTAGTTCTCACCTGATCGTGTACGTTAGAATTGTTTACCATGGTGGTTAATTCCTCCGACTGTCATTGTAATTTTGTATAGCAATGGTTACGAAGAGGGAACAAATACTGTATTATTTCCGGAAATGTACACGTTGGTTGGCAACGCGTAAATCCCTCCCTAGAAACACTTGCGTCCTAACGTTCATGCGGCTAGTATTATAACGATTATTGCCAGCTCCTTTTCAAAAATGGATGCATTGAGCGGGAAAACGGCGACAGAGAAACATATAAAATATTCATAGAATGACCTCTAATTTTAAAAAAAAAATTGCGACAATAATCATTTCGTATAATGACGCACAAGGAAAATCCGACCAATTTATTCATCCTTCAATAACTTGATCTTCTTCCTCTTCATCAAAATTCCAAATTTTGATTCGTTAAGACTGAAAGACTATAATTCTTTTGATGAAAGAGTTATGCTGTTACAAAAAGCAAGTTTTATACTAGTGATGGCAACCACAAGCCATGATTTTAACGTCAAAGACTTTAAAAAATCTTCTTTTAATTTCTTTATATTCTGCTTTTACGTCATGATTTCTTCTTCTAATAATCGGGTTCGATTTAAATCAGTTTGACTATGAAGTATTATTCGAATATTTTATGGCGATTTGGTTTTTTCACAGTACCGTTACCGTGAAAATGGTAAAAGATGTGTTTTGTTTGCCTAAAAATGGTTTTAAAATGGCTTACATGATTTTTAGATCAGTTTCGTATTCTATACGAACAAATCTTCTTATGAGCTTTAGTCAATAAACTTACTTACCTAATGTAACATATGAATCGTCGTGGAAGCTTCAACATCAATCCTAACTTTTCGTTTGAATAAGAGTGGGGATTAATGGGCGTGGGTTGGCTTTGAACGCGGATTTTTGGGCGGGATGGCGATCACTCTAATTGGCCAATCACCGTGACGAACCATAACCCCGCCCAACAAGGCTTTTAACAATATTTCTAGTTTAATGGATAGAATGTATTTTCATGAAGAATAAAGAAGATAAATAGTTCACTGCAAAGCAACCTCACAAAGACAGAAAAGATATAAGAGTGAGATTTCCTTACGGGAAAGAAAAGCCAAACTACAAAAAATTAAGGTCTAACCTAATGTGGACGCAGTATTTTCCTCTGTCGTCCGAAAATTTGACGGAACCGAGCAATGCTTAACCAATCAAACCCGTCGTAATAATTGGAATATAATGTAATCAAATCATGATTGCTAGATATCACAAGTCATAATCGCATCCGCTCCCATGTGTATCTCGCCAATGTAGGTTTTGTGTCACAACTTCTTTTATTATTTGCGCCTATTTACGTCACAGATATGAGTCGCGACGCCATTCATTAATTTGTGCATTTCTAACGAGTTGCACAAGCAATGAGTAAGTATTGAGTTTTGGAATTAAAATTTGCGTTTGCCAAACATTGCGCGAACGTGTAATTATTAAAAAACGCGATGGCGAGAAGAAAATGAGTGGAAGGCTTGAAGTCCACCTCGGTCGCTCTCACTGGCCAAAAGCGGAGAAGCAGAAAGAGAGAGAGAGAGAGAGAGAGAGAGAGCGATTTACAAAGGAAAATGATACAATGACTTCATCACGGACTGCCGAGCATCTTAATTAAAAGAATGCTTTAGACCCGCGTGCTGACTTGCTTGTTGGTGGACAGAATAAATAAATTTGTGTTTGAATATTGATTACTATTTGGATGGAAGCTGGTGACATGCCATATAAGGAACTGACTTTATTTATCTAGGAATGCAAAAACACACTAGTGCAGAAAGGGAATTGATTTTACGAGAAATACTGTTATTCTTGGGTATTCGACCAGTTCGTTTTCTTCTCAGAATTTTATCGGGAAAACGTTGCGCTGAATTCAAAAAATTTAAAGGTCGTCAACCAGCCAAGAACTAAAATAGGTTTTAATTTAATCGAAGAAAAATAATCATAAAATTATATTTTCGAACTACAAAATGTGCCTTTAGGGTTTGATTAAAGAAATTTGATGTCACAGCAAAAGGTCAACGAAAATTATATTATATTGAGAATGGCAACCTTATGTCGTTTTTGCTCGGCGTTACGAAGGATAGAGGCTAGTAAATTATTTTTCTCATTTTCTAAACTTTACCTGTCCCTAAATTGACTCGTCATTTAAGTCATGTGGGAAATTGAGCTCCCTTTCTCTCATATACCTTAGCGCTGTGGTTGAACTCGCACACACGACGCGCGCGTTTTTTGCCCTTTGGCTTTCTGACACATTTCAGAAAATTATGTTACCCCTCGCGAGCGCGAGGGCGCACGTCTGCGCACCGTAGACTTTTCAAATCGCACAAACACATGTGCGCTGGCTATGCGGTGATCAGGAGCGAGATAAAAGCGTGAATATGGAATGAGGCGGTATGAAAAGAACTAGCGGAAAAGCGCCTTTTTATTGTTCAGTTGGAATAAGGCTGACATCACCTGCCGGGTATGGCGAACAAAGAATATTCGTGACTTTGAGTAGAGCTCTAATTTATAAAAACCGAAACACTCGCGTTTCCATAGCGATACGATTGGATAAAGAAGACCGCAATGCGACATGTCTCTTTTTATTATCTATTCATCTAACCATCTGAATCTCCGTCTCCCCCATTATACTCTCCTTCCTCATCTCTCTCTCTCTCTCTCTCTTTATCTCTCTATCTCTCTCCCTCTCCCTCTCCCTGTATCTCTATCTTCCCCTATATCTTCCCATTTCATTTTCCTTGTTCATGCTTTCCGCATTGTTCTGTATGTTAAAGTGACCTATGGAAAGGTCAATGAATAAACAAATGAAAAACACAACACAATGAAGGGGAAAACGGAGAGAAAGACAGAGACAGAGAGACATAGGAAGGGAGATATAGTCAGAACAATAAATTCCTTTTGAATATTCAATCTATCAGTACCTAACTACATTTGTAACTGAAGTTGGTTGAATGGAACCCTCCGGATTGTACGGGATATAGAATGCATACAATATGTCAAAGCGATATTGGGATTTAAGACTACACGATGATTATGCCTGGGGAGAAAATTAATGAATTCATACACCCACTGAAATATTATATGCGATGGATTGCGGGGCCAAAGTACGCGATGTGAATAAGTGAACGGACAAATAGATTAATTAGGGTACCATTTTTCTTTTGTCTCCAAAATTACCGAACCGAACATGAACTCGGCGCTACGTATGTTGCTGAAACCATGGACCTTTGTAATAGATACATGTTGAAATAGAGACAAAGGTATACTTACACTGCAACTAACGAAGGGATTTTTTTTCCTCGATGAAGGCTTGTCATCCCAGTTGCAAAAAATTATGAAACTAATTGTGAAAGCTTTTTTGTTATGGTGACCCCTTGTCTATAAGCTATACGGGAGCCGGTTGGTGACTGCATGAGCTAAGCCTATTGTAAAGACAGAACTCAGTAGAGTCAACGGGTAATTAGTTATCATTTTCTTCATCAGTTACCATTGTTGGCATTAGAAATAAATGATGGCGAAAACAGCAGCTTTCTCTCTCTCCCCCTCTCTCTCTGTCTCTCTCTCTCTCTCTCTCTCTCTTTCTCTCTCTCTCTTTCTGTTAAGGACCACATTAGCGCTTGTGAGAGTTTCCGAAATAAACTGAGCGAATCTTTTGTTCTCTCTTTCTTGGCGTCAGTCGGCATAATAATAGCTGTACAAAAACTTAAATCTACAGTGTAAACACGTTATATCATCTACGCGTGCTCGATGCATTTGTATTAGCTTTATTACTTATTTCACCTTCTCTTCTCCCCCCCCCCCACCTCCCTCTGTCTGTCTCTGTCTCTCTCTCTCCCGCTGTTTAAGTGCATAATTATAATCATCTTCCTCCCTCAAGTTTTCTCATTACTTAATGCGTCTGTCTCTTTATTTTTCCCTTCAATTTATTTAATGCAGGCCTGTACACCTTTTCTTAGGTTTGTCTTCTGTCACGGCGGTCATTCATTGGTTCCTTTTCTCTTTTTGAATAGTCACCCTTCTCTCTCTCTCTCTCTCTCTCTCTCTTCCTTTTTATCTCTCTCTCTCTCTCTCTTCCTTTTTATATATATCTCTCTCTCTCTCTCTCTCTCCTTCTCTCTCTCTCTCTCTCTCTCTTTCACCAACACACACCTACACATTCTCACTTTCTATCATCTCATCTCCTCGACCTTTTCGATGTCACCCATTTCTGCCTTAAGTTTGCTCATGACTAATGCATCGAATTCATTCTAGAGTCGTGCATAATGCCATTAATGCATACAATGACCTTTCGGAAAACATTTCTGTCTAAAAGCGCGTAAGTGCAGGCCTACAAAACAACATAGTTGTGAGAACATGGATGACAATCATGAATTATGCATGCAGCCTTAGGTGTATTTAGCTCTATAATAGATGATGTACAGTAATTTACATTAATAAATATAGTCATTTTTTTCTGGAAATCATTCCAGAAAAGGTGGGTGGAAATTATCTTTTGACTACGCAGTCAAGAAAGGAAAGACGAATAGGCATGTACACTGTTATGTTAATGAAGAAAGAAAGAAAATAGATGGAGAGTTATGAAAAGTAAGATAAAAGAGCTATACAGAATACATGCATTCTTGTATTGCATAAACAATGACTAAAAAGAAAAAAACAGAATGGATGGAGAGTCGTTGAGAGTATAACGTAAGAAAAACAAAAAAGAAAACAGTTATTTAAAGTCTTATAAAAAGAAATATATGCATTCTTGCATTGCATACAAGTCATGAGAGAAAGTGGACAAATTAGACCCATTATGGAGAGTGATATGAAAGAAAAGAATTTCAAAAGGGAGTAATGGAATAGATGCATACATCATCCCTTGTCTAGCAAATGGGATCACCTCCATAAGCCGATCATGATAATTCGCTGTGAAACACCAAATCGTGCTTTTCTCACCCTTTTTCGTCCAATGAACAAAGGTCATCAAAAAGTCATAGGCAGACAAAGCCAAAGTCTACCGAAGGAAAACAAGGGTTTAGATACCACCCTTTGTTCCTGAGTTGAACCCTTAGCTCTAACTTAAAGAATGGCAAAGGTATTGGAGAGAATAAAGACGGTCCAAAATGCCAGGCGTAAATGTTTATCCACAAAGTGAGAAATGGTGCGTACACAAGGAAAAAAGGTCTCTGGATATTTTTCTTGCGGTCGCATTGTGACGGCGGCGCGCGAGTTGGGATCTTAACGCGTGGCGCGGTCGCGTGCCGTAGCCACTGGCTCATGACACGCCCCACTGCGCAGGTCGCGAAGTCCCAGATCGGACTCGAACGAGGTCAATATTGCACTCGTTGAACTGTCGAGCGCTTTGTCCCGCGTTAGCCTTTTCCAACCTTCCTTTCCGTTTCTTATGACCTTTTCTTTCTTTCCATCTATGACCTTTTCTTCCTATCTCTCTTTCTCAATCTAGTTCATCTTGACCTCTAGTGATTCTACATCACTCTCTCTATCTCTCTCTCTCTCTCTCTCTCACTTTCCATCTCTGTATTAACATATCCTACACTTTATCCTCACACAGCTTTCCCACTCGCCTTCTTTGTCTCTGGCTCCCTTTGTTTCTCTCTAATTTTCCCCACTACCTCCACTTCTTTCTTTTAATATTCCACAAAATATCACAACGTTCCAAACTTTCCCCGTCCACCATTAGACCTGTAAACGATATCGCCATATGGTCTTCTCCGTTTCTGAACCGAAGGGCCATTCTCGGTCCATAATAGTCTAGATATAATTGCCATGAAATAGTAATAATGTACTATTGTATGAACGTCAGCGGGTAATGGCAGAAACTAGCTCAAGGGGGGGGGGGGGGGAGGGGGTTACAAATTAGCAAATGGCTGTCAATGCCAATGAGACGCGCAGTGGGTCAGTATGTGGCATGTATTTGGAAGCGGACTTGGCAGCTGGAACAAAGACCAATTTGTAAGACGATCTTGAGAGAGAGGGAGAGAGTTGCCACAAAGAGCCATTGAAAAAGGGAAGGGGGTATATAGAGAGAAAGATGCATTTACAGAGACTGAGAAAGTGGTTATACTTTAAAATGAGATGGGAGAGAGAGTGAGAAAGAAAGGGGAGGGAGAGTTGGACAAATGGACGATTACGGAAAACCAATTTCTTCAATTTCGCGTGCTTTCAATTAGTTTTGCAAATGGCGGGGATCAGATTACACCCATTCCCCCCACTTTTCCACCGGATTTTCAGCAACAAAAGGATTCGGGCTTCCTTCGAGGTACAAATTGACTGCGAAATCGGGAGATAGATAAAGGCCCATTTTCTGAAAGTTATATTTTAGTTTAATCTTTTGACTTCGGGTTAGAGAGCGCACACGCGTCGAGATAATAACGCGAATTTGCAGAGGGGAAATGATGTTAGAGGAGGGATAAAAAAAAAATGAACCCAGACAATACACCATACCGCCCCTTTACCAATATCAATACTGCCCCTTATTCCTAATGCCCATCTCGTTCTCCTTCTCGCTGTTCCACTTACGGACATTGCCTAACAAAGAAATTCACGTTTATATCATTGCACTGTCAATTCTATTTTTAAAGAAATTATTATGTTAGTATACCTTATGCCACTAAATCTAACGTGAATCTGCTAACGTACGACTCGAGTATGAACTTCTGACACGCGTTTAACGAGGCATGGCCAAGAGCAGAGGGGCCCCAGCTGTCAGAAAAATAAAAATGATGACAGTAATTCACACAGCACCACTGGTTCAAAATCATGTGCGTTTTTCTAAAAGAGAAGGAAGTGTTGTGTTCTGGTCAATAACGCTAAGGTGAAAACAACATTGTTAGCTTTCAAATTGGTTTGATGATGTGAAAAACATCAATATGTGCATTAAAAAGTTCCACAAAAAGGAAATTCCCGAGCGCTTTTGAATACTTTAAATAAATATGAAAGGTAGTACAATTTAAAGTTTCGACGAATTTATGATTTATGATGCCACATGTACGTGCAGTACCATGTACATTCTAATACCAATGTTGAAATATTTTATGGCAATATGTTATCAAGATTAAAATGCAATATATGCCTGTCATCTCCGATAATTATAATAAATATCGGACAGAATAAGATGATAGGACAATGGTAAGAAAAGAAAATAAGTGGATAAAAATAAGAATACACAGAAGCAATATTAAAAGACGGAGGGTCCAATTTTTCCTCGAGTATTTTTTTCATTTTTCTTTCTAATTTTCTTTCTTTCATGTCCACCATACTAATAATGCTGTCTCAGATCAAACAGCGATTGCGGCACTTGCTCGTTGTTATTGGCAATCATAATGAATCGGGGGATTTTGGCCCAATTTTACCGGCTTATTTCAGAGAAAATCCGAACAAGTGCAATGCAGGGTTCATGCGGGGGAAGATGCGAGTAGAGAGAGGGGGAGAGAGATAGAAGGTGGGAGCGAGAATAACGAAGATGGAGAAAGAGTGATGGAGATAGAACACGTGAGAGAGAGAGACAGACAGACAGAAAGAAGAGAGTAACACATACACACACACGCACACCAACATACATATATAAAGAGAGGGGAGTATAGTGAGGGACAACAAGAAAGGGACTCAGAAGTAGTTGAGTTGAGGGGATAGAAGCAGGGAGAAACAGAGAGAGGGGGAGGAAACAGTGATGAAATGGCGGGGATAAGGGCAGAGAGTGGAGCGATGACATACGGCATGTGTGGTGTACGCATGCGCAGTCAACCCTTTGTGCGGCCTCCATTATTATCACAAAAACATATTGTCTTCCCCTTTTGGACCTAAATGTAGGTCGGTTAATTACCCGCAGACTTTAGGAAAGGATCATAAGACCTATATAAAGTTGACGAATACCTTTTCCTGTGAAATCTCTGTATATTAAAGATGCACTTGATGTTTTTGATGGAGATGGTTTCATGAATACTTTTATACGTGGTTTATAGACTTCAACCGCAGGTAACATAAGCTTGTAATGAAATAACAGTGCAATTTAAATGAGACGGTAATAGCATTCAGGGATTCTAGCTTGTTTCGTCATTTCGGTGTGATGTCATGAAACTGTTTCTTCCGGATGATGGAAATATGTATTATTCATGAAAAATGTAATCTTTTTTAAATTTATCATCAATGTTCCTAAATTACACCGAGAACCCATTTCAAAGAACTATTCGATGTTTAAATTCATTGATAAGCGTATTAAGCCCCACATCCACCACAGAAACACCAATATTCTCATTATTCCCTAATCTCTCTTATCATTTGCAAAAAAATGTACATGATTACGAAACCGAAGCATCGCAGATACGCACTATTGAGCAACCAAAATGTTCTTGTGTATCTATCACGAATGAAAATGTTATGGTTTGGTATTTCCACCAATGCAGCACAACATAAATGAAATGCATAATTCAATACGTTACTCAATTTGTCTTCTATTTCTGGACTGGAAGCCAATTAGCTTTTGAACAAAAGATGTAAAGCTCTCCGATGCGGCAGGGAGAATTCATGCAGTTTTTTTTTTGTTTCGCTGCTTCACAGATGACTGAACGTGACATTAAAAATATGCACGTACTGGGGGTTGCGAATCAAGCTGAGTCGCCATTGGTTTATAAAGCTAAGAACAGACAGTGATCATAACGTATGGTACAGTGCGTAAATCCACGTAAATTAAGGGCCCTTTGTTTCTTTGTTATTGGAAGCACAGTTTGTCCAGAAAGCCAACAAAGAGCGGATATCAACTAGACCTTACAACTTAGTCTACTCCATGTTCTATCCTTCAAAAAATAAATTACATACTACACCACAGTTGATGATATTATCAGTAGCAATAAATATGACAATATTTGGGCTCCATGGCTGTCCATAATTAGGGTGACAGATACATTTTAGAACAAAATAAAAAGACAAATATAAATATATGTACTTTTTTATAACTTTATGAAAGCTCGACTCCTGGAATCCACAACTGGCTAAACACACAACGTGAATTTGCTGCAAAAATAAAGATCATATCAGGTTCATATCACATTCTCACTTTATTTAACGCTTAATTTGCATTTTTATTAAAGGTTGGCTACGCAATGTTTGCCAGGTATTAAAGCATATAGATATAATAATTATTGGAGCAGATCTGATCCATTTAGTTAATAGCGATGGTATAGAATTATATATGAAGACCATGAAGACAGCCATAGATGTATTCAAGGCCGCAGTGAGTAACCAATTACAGCCATTAGTCACGACAGGCCTTGCAGGGTATAATTATGTCAAGAAAGAAATTAGTTTGCTCTTTTTTTAATGTCAACTTTGATGCCGTACCCCTTTCTATCTCTCTCTCTCTCTCTCGCTCGCTCTATCTATCAAGGTAAATATAATATATATGTATTACCCTTCCTCCTGCTCCATCCCTTTTATTTATTTATTTCTATCTGTCAGTCCATCTCTCTATCTCTCTCAATGTTTTTCTGCATTCAAATTGCGGACACACTAAATGTATGGAACGCGAAAGGTGGTCATACAAGCGGCATTATCATTTCGATTGGCTGTAGCCTATAATTAAGAAAGGGGGCTTTATATCCTAGTAATTTGTACCCGTCTTCGGTGCTTCTGCTCCGTGATGGAAGATGTAAACAAGGCATAAATGACAGAACCTGGTGGATTTAGCTGGAATTTAAAGAAAAGGTGCTAATTTCAGCCCCGGATTCAGAGCATTGCTCGCACAAACGAGCTGTTTACCCGCACGGGTGCAATTAGACAAATTGCTTGCGAAATCGCAGTCAAGTGCGATAAACACTTCCTGACTGTTTTCTTCGTTTATTTATCCTTTTTCTTCACTGAAGATGAGAGATAAAAGAAAGGAGATATCCGCCATTTCGTGGCCCGATAGAAACCGGATCCGATATCTCAGGAAATCAGATCCGACATAACAAGCCGGTCGCGAGATCGCAATGTCCCGGATGGGGGCTTTGCTGGGATAGCAGCTTGTGGGCACGATTTATCGTACGATCTCCTGGGCTTTGAGATGCAAGATTAGACGTAGTCTAAACCCAATCCGCTCCCAATCTCCCTTTGTCCAAGTCTTTTCTCCCCCGCTGTCATCTCTTCTGTGACAACTTAATCAGTGCAGGCGGGACAAAGAAATGGTAAGCTAGCGGAAAATCAGCAAAAAAGACTTTATTTCTCCCTTCACGCACCTTTTTTGTCCGGATTTTACTTCCCTTTCAACCTGATATGTTTTTGTTTTCGCAGAGGCCTTTTATTCGATAGGTAGTGATTTCATTACTGTAATGAGCGCTGTACGAGCTGAGCTGTAATAACAAGCACACGCGCGGATCGAACAGACATATCACTCCGCATGGTGATAATCTCACAAAGCGACTGCGTCACAGCAGTGGACTTGCGCAACCGTGAAGATGGACAAGAAGATCCATGTGAACTTTGTTTTTGACCTATAGCCCACCCTCTTTATCAATGAAAAAAGCCCTTGTTTCATCTCGCTTCAAACACTCCTCATCTTCATATTCATCCTCCTCGTCCTCCTCAACTCCAACTCCTTCTTCCCCTACTCATCGCCCTCTTTTCCGCCTTCTTCGCTTCTTCTTCTTCTCCCCTCCTTATCCCTCCTCACCTTCAACCTCTTTCCGTCCAGACACTCCAGCATGTCCAGTAAAAGGTCTCGCCACGTCACGTGATAGAAAATTACTTTCCATCCTTCAAGCGAGTCAAGCCTTTAGTAATTTGAAGGAGACGACGAAACTTGGTACTCATTAGACGACGTCAATCTAACGCACGTTCCCTCTGCCCTCTAACATATCACTCAACCAGGTTCAGAACGGTTGCGTCGTGCACTCGGATTGCGAACCGCGATCATCGCGTCCGTGGGAATGACCCTCGAGGTTGCGATTGACTAAATGATTAAGACGGCCTGTGACGTCATATATCGCGAGACACGCAGGGAAATACTCTCTAGATTAAGATTAATACGAACTGAATAATGGACTTTTGAATCTTGTGATCTAATTTCGAGAGATCTCATCCAAGTGATGGACTTGGATATTATCACACACATCATTCAAACAATTGGACAGATAGGCAGGACTTGTGACGTAATCACCTCTCCATATTAAACATCTCGAGCATTGCTTTGTGCCCTCCAATAACTAAATCTCTCAAATAATGTGCTCTAATACGCCGTCTTGGATGACTTGATCAATACAGAAGGGGGTAATGCCAAGGCAGGATTGAGTATGCTTTGTGCATCTCAGTAGTTATAAACAACCACAAATGAAGACGGATTCGAACGATTTAGATTTAGATAGGCCCCTTTATCTCGTCCGATACGCGGAGATTGAAGCTGAATATATGATACAATCCTTTCCCCTTTTTGTTATTTGGTGAAGAAGATTTCTGATTTCGACTGAATCGCGGTATTGGTTTAATTCGCCATCGATCAATCAGGTTGCAAGCGATCCTCACCAACAAAACCTTGCCCTTCACTAATCTTTTTTCTTTCCGGTAGATACAAATTGTGAAATGTCGTTGAGGAATATTGTAGATAGACCAGGTAATCGGAAAATACATTGCGAGTGAATACAGAGCCCCCTTTTGCTTTTCTCCGTTGCGGATAGACCACTTTATGTAGAATGCCGCACTGTTTGGACTGCATGTTCCTTGTAACGTTGTACGTGTGATAAATATCGACTGTGGCAGACCACTGTTCGTTCTATTAGTCGACCAAAGCGAGCAAAGTGTTCATAACAAAATTTAATGTTTCTTTGTATTGTTGCAGTTTCAGGAAATCAAATCAATTTGTATAAGAGCCTTACCGACCCTCCCACTACTTTCTTTTCAAAACAGTTACTGTCGCATGCGGCAAAGTACTATAGTTACTATTTAATATGTGTCGTAATATGAACGTCGACACCACCCCCTCCCTTTCTCGCTCTTTCTCCCTTTCCGTCTCTCTTTCTCGTTGTGTTTCGCTCTGTCATCTTTCTCAATTATCCTCCCTCCATCTCATTCTCTTTGCCTATCATCCTCTAAGCAACCATTCCGCCATTGACGCCTTTTTTTTGTTGGCGATTGCCTATTCACCGCCCTCTTTAAATCACCAATTCTCCCCTCTTCGGTGCGATAAACCTGACAAAAGGATTTCCCCTGAGGGGACATATAAGAATAAATTGAGACAGGAGGGGCATTATTTCCAATCTATCCCAAGTTGTACCCGGACAAAGGGGTTACTAAATATAGCATCTCTTTTATGATCATAGTTATGGAACAATTGTGATATCAGTTTGAATTTGACATGACAGGTTTAAGGCATACATAGTGCTCAGTGATAAAGCAATCATCCCGACCTGACACATTCATTGCAAACATAGGAACAAAAAGGTTAAGATTATTTGAAACATGTTTTATTTGTCAGAGCATGGGAGTTCTGTCTCCGATGCACAATAATCTGCATTACAGCATGCTAGCTAGCAGTCGTCTCCGTGAAAGCGAGCGTTTGATATGATGAATTACATTGCCTCTAGCTTTGAAAGTTATATTTGTATGAAACCATATGTTCATCGTTTCTTTACAGAAACAAAATATAATGTTACTTTCCTTTTGTTCTCATTACAGAAGCTAACAACGACCCCTCCCCCAACAACACCAAAACCACCGACATGGCAGCCCCGGATGAGGAAAGGACGAAGGGAGGTCGATAGAAATTAACAAAATGGCGTCCAGATGACGTCACGCATCGATGCCTTGATTATAAGCAAGACAAGGGCAAGTTTTCTGCATACCAATATAATTCCTATGAAAATTAAAAAGTAGTAAGTATCATGTCCGTAAGTATACAATGATATCGTGGTGTACATTTTTTTAATTGTCTACCTCGTCAACTTGTTCATTATATTTTTTTTCTCCGAAAGTCAATTTTTTTCTGCATCCCTTTTCGTTCATTGTTTAAAAGTATATATCATCTTCCACGTTTTTTTTAAACAGCTATAGTACTAAATAGGGCAAACAATTTTTCTCTCATTCTCTACATCCTTTCCTAAAACCAATTACACTGTGACACTGATGAAACTAAGGTCGATGGTTAACTATTAGTCCGATCCCTTAATACCTCTCTTTCTTTCGCTGAAAAAATGAAATTTAATTACAGTTGGATTGTTTATTTGAAAACTAGGCCATGTTTTCTAGGGTTCCTATTCACCTTTCTTCACCGCTTATATTCGAGGAAATCGCCCATTTTTTTTATGTACAAAGCATTTCCATTATCATTTCATAAGGTCTGTTATCTAAACTTAAAAATGAAGACAAGTACCATTTCCCCCAAAGGCTGTGTGTAATAACAAATCGAGATGCTTGTTTTTTAGCACGTGTACATAAACAATGCCCTGGTTTTTGTGTGATCTGTAATTCAAGATGCAAATCTAATAATAAGTATTTGCCTCAAGCTTTCTAATTATAGAGGTGTACTTCATCTTTAAAATGGATGGTAGTAGATAGCTCGTGACGCATTTAGTTAACTGGAAACTTTGTTTCAAGTTAAGGTTGTGTAATTATCCGGGAGGGGCCATGTAAGTTAAGGTATGATATTCAAGATTAAAATATAATATATATTTCGTGACCTATAATCTTAGATTATGATTTAGAAAATACGAATTAATTATGTCTTTAAAAAAATACATCTCAACTAAAGTTAGCATATTAGACCATTTTTTTTTAAACATCCAATAGCTTTTCTAAATAAGTACGATAGTATAATACTTTAAATTCTACATCGATTCGATCGTTTCCAGCCTCTCATAGTTACTACTGATATATTATGATATTGGTTTTATTCTCTCTTGCGTGACCTTTCCATTATCCTTGTAATAAGTAGGACACAATATACAGCGTCTACCATAATCGAAACAAATATATTCGTCCATTAAATAAATCGAGGAATCCATTGAAAGTGTGATATTTTCATAATTCCTCCCCCCCCCCCCAGACATTCATCTTCCTTCTTATCTGGCACTTATTTGTCCATACGTATAAATGCGCACCTGTATACTTAAAGACAATACGTACATGTATTACGCAAATAACCACTGACATTATTGTGTAGATACGGTGGACTGATTTCCAATGCACCGAAGTCGCCTGTGGCAGGAATAAATTGACATTTAAAACGTATATTAGTTACGTTTGAAAGCCGTCAGACTTTGTGTTTTTCTCCATACACTTTCCATTACTCCCCCCCCCCCTTTTTTTTTGTGTGGTTATTAAGGAGAAAATGGTTCATATTTTGATAAGCATGATTGTTGAACAACATGCCACTTCTGTGCTCTATCTCGGCCGTTTTAATGCATACAAAGTAACTCCTTAGGCATAGTAATTGCGACTGCATGGCTTATTGTCTGCCTGCATTTCCTCTGCTAGCGCCAGCATTGCGCGTTCATCATAATGCCAGTTGCTAATTTCAGGCGCTCGCCTAATGGTCATCCTATTGTTTATGCAGATTGAAACAAGCGACCGACTGTCACGCTTCTGCGGAGACTAATGCACAAATCCAATATTGGCCTTGTTACACAAATAACATAATTATCACGCAACCTCCTTGAAATGGACGACCTTGCATATGTATTTCATTATCACTATTGTCACGAAACAACTCATGTCGAGGCTATATCAGCCGCTTGTTAATGGCTCTCTCTATATTTGCATTAGTTGCTTTGTTCTCACTATGTTCATGTTTTTTTTTTGTCGAATGAATGAATGAATGATTGGCGCTGATGAAAATGATAGCACGAATAATAATGAATAATAATGATGATGATATTAATAATGATGCTATCAATAAGACTAACAATGACAATGATAATATTAAGAAGAAGAAGAAGAAGATGAAGAAGAAGAAGAAGAAAAAGGAGAATAATGAATAAGAAGAAAATAGCTGATTATTGAATTAGAACGAATTCAGCAGAAGAAGAATGATAAAGACGATGATGATACTATTGATAAACAATAATGACAATAATAATAATAACAATAATAATTATAATCATGATAATAATAAAGGTTATAATAATAATAACAGCAACAAAATAAATTGAATACCAAAAATGACATCCTCTATACGGTCTTGGAAGAAAATAAACATCTAGTAGGAAATTACAGCATTTGATTTCTCATATATGAAAGGTTGCAACTAACTCTGCAACTGTCGTGATTTTTCTAATCAACGTCTACCAATCTGAAAGTGGGACGTTATAGTAATGATTCGTTTCCATGGAAACAGCCATGGCTTAATCTCTGTAAATGCACTCTCTACGACAGCTATTTCACGCCCTCGATTATTTTCCGTCTGCATGTCCAAGTCAGCAAGGCGCTTCATACAACCTGTGTAATCACGACCTCGTTCATTATGATTGGCAATGAGAGAAAGGATTATGGCAATGAGTTTGATATTCAGTTCCCTTGACAATGCGGAAAAGAGAGTCCTAAATTGAATTATGACGTGATCATAAAAAACTAATTTGGAAGAGCTTGTCCACAGGATGGTGGCTGACAAAATAATGTCTGTGAACGAGCCTGGACCATGTATGCAAAGCTTTGCAGTCCCTGTCTCTCTCTCTCTTCCTCTTTCTTAATTTCTTTCTCTTCCTTAATCATTTTCTCCTCCGTCCCCCCTCCCCCTTTGGTGACTAATCTGCATCCATCTTGCTTTATGGTAGCGTGGCGGAATTGGCCGCACACTACAACGTTAATGTTGTTTATTCTGTGCGGATTTGGGCGCTCGCTTTACGCAGGACTTGTTTGTTCACCTTTGCAGGCGGATGAGAGGGACGACTCTCATCTCATTTCTCTCCTTCCCTCTCCTTCTTAAGGAGGGAAACGGGAAAGCACGAAGGGAGAGGCAAGAAACGAAACCCGAAGCAGGCGAATTTCAAGCTATCTTCCCAGCGCGCGCGGTTCGGTGCGACCGCGAGACTGATTTGCATAACTTAAGATATTCCCATGGCGGATGCGCCGGGAGGTTAATCAAAATGCAGCACGCGGGCAGCTTGTCACATGAGGCCTTTTAAAAAAGAGACGACAAATAATTGAATGAACAGTTATAAAAAAAAAAGTCCGAATTGAGGAGGTGCGCTGCATCGGTAAGTTCAGACTTGCCATTAACAAGAACCCGAAAAGAGTCTTGAAAAAAGAGCGAGTGGGAGACAAGTGAGGAGAAGAATATAAAGGAGAGATCCTCTCCCTCTGTCGACATGAAGTTCCATCGCTGAATTACTTCCCTCTTGAGAAGAAGACACTCTTCTTTCAAGGAACACCACTCTACGCGACCACCTTGTTCTCGAGAGCCCCCGATTTCTCTTTACCGGCATGCCAGCAAGATCCATTTATATGATTAATTGATCAGAGATTTTGTATATATAGGTCTGTCCTTTACGCTGCATGTGCGCTACTTTAAAATGTCACATTTCCCCGTCAGCATTTTTGTCTATCGCATTCTCATTGAGATGTGAATGGCTTTTATTTTCTGCTGGCGAGAACGACTGTCATTCGATTGTAGTAACTTGTACATTAAACACAGACTGACAATAGTCATTAACCTTCAACGTCTCGAATAGCGTCGATTAGAATATGAAGCCATTATTATGCCCCTTTTCAGTGACCTTTCACACGATTGCAAAGGCTTTACTGCGATTTCAATACCCCACTGTTTTACCTTAAAATTACTATTGGGTAATGTCCTTCTCATCTTTGCACATTTCTGAAAATGACGCTCACAGATAATGAAATTACCTTTGATATTTGGAAGGTCTTCGAGATCACGCTCTTGGTAAATTTTCAAAAAATAAAGGGTCCAGGGGCGGCGATTTCTTTTCATGACCGGGGGGGACGAAATGCGAGGAACGAGGGAGGAGTGACGTAATGAGCCAAAACGTTTTTTGGGGGGGAGGGGAGAAAAAAATCCGCATCATCATCGCTCTTACATGTTACATGCAGGCCCCGCGGAACCGTTTTTCAAAGTTGGAGGGGGGGGGGGGGATAAAGTATTTGCGATCAGATAGAGCAAAGCAATTAAGTTGGGTGTAACTTTGGCGTGGGGTCCAGGGGCAAAGCCCCGGCGGGGGTCAAGGGGCGCCCCATGAAGCTCAGAGTTTTTAGGCATTTAATAAGGGTCAGATGAGCATATTTTGATACCTTATTAATATTGTGACACTTGCATGCAGGTCACTAATCGTACTGGGGTCCAGGGGGCGAAGCCCCCAGAAGCTCAGCGGTTTTAGGCATTTAATTACGATCAGATGAGCATCCAGGGGCCGCCTAATAGGGCCCTTGGTGGGGTTTAGGGGGCGGAGCCCCCGTAAGCTCAGGGTTTTAGGCTTTTGAATATGGTCAGATGACTATCCAGAGGCCCGCTTAGGGCCCTGGTGGGGTCCAGGGGGCGGAGCCCCCGGAAGCTCAGGTGTTTTAGGAATTTAATTATGGTCAGCTGAGTAACCAAGGACAAGCCTTAGGGCCCTTAGTGAGGTACAGGGGGCAGAGCCCCCGGAAGCTTGGGGAAAATCATGCCATTTCAGTAACATTTGTAAATTAGTAACTGGTATCGAATTAGAAATAAACCACGTTTGAATTTTATCGGGGGGGGGGGGACTGCCCAAAGCACGAGTGAGTGAGCATAGTGAACGAGAGGGGTCAAGTTAAATTATATTCCTTAGCAAAAGTATAGTATGAAAACAAACAAAATACCTGTTTCACACTTCACTTTTCTACAATATTAATTGTACATTTTGAAGGATATTATGCGAGGGAGCATAGCTCCCGAGCCAGAAGATTTTTGCATTTTTATTTGTCTAAACGCTGCACTCTTGGGCCCTCCAAAGCCTAATAGTGTGTTGCAGTCTTTAGTCAGTATTTACTGTACATTATTTTTGTGTACTCTTTCAAATTTTCCGGGGGGGACGATCCCCCCCTACAAAAATCGAGGGGGGGACGTGTCCCCCCCGTCCCCCCCGGGATCGCCGCCCCTGAAAGGGTCGGTCTACAAACTTGTTTTTGGGTGACATTTTCAAGGAAATTACCTCGCCATCTTTCTCTATAGTTATCGAAGCATACATCATTGATTCACTGAATCATCCTTTACATAATTATATGCACTTTATACCCAGCCCAACCTGGACAAACTCGCTCAAAATATGATAATCAGCTAGGCCACATGGTCCATAGTTCTAACTCAAGACACGAGAAGGAGCTCTCGCGGAGTAATACATTAAAATGACAGATGTGATGGGCCTGCAAACGCGATGGCGTGAATCAGGGTCTCGTGTTACAAGCGTTCGGCGACATCTTGGAGATATGTAGAGGTATATGCATAATTCAAAAGGAAATTGGTCAGAAGCTCATTAAATTAAAGGGTGATAGTCTATCAGAAATAGAAAATTCAACAAACCGAAAATGTATTACGCCTATAATTAGAACGCTTTCAAAATAGTGGATGTAGGTTTACCCATTTCGGAAAGATACCAAGCAACTTGCAGATGATATACAAAGGTGGCTCACAAGAGCATGTCCCCTTTTTCAACTCACGATATATTATTAATGTATCTTCCTTTAATATGAACATTTAGTTCCACACCGCCCGCTATATCTAGTCGCATCTCACTCTCTCTTTATTATATACTATTATATATCTCTCTCTCTACGTCTGCCTGGCGTTCTCTGTCACTCTTTCTCCCTCTCTATGTTTATTTTTTTGTATTCCCTTTCACTTTCTCTCTTTCTTTCTATTTCTCTCGTCAGTTTTGTCCACTTCTCTCCCATCTTTCACCTGTATATTTGACAAGTCCATGAATATAACAGCAGCAGGGCTCGAGTCGCGCTCAAAAAACAGCAATAAATATTCAATTACTTTTCACACGGTCTCCTAGTCCCCGGTCGGATCGGCGCGCGCTCACTCAACCGACTGGTGTCGGTGCCAATTTGCAACGCTTACTGATTACATGAACACCTGCCCCTGTATTTCACAGCCTCCCTTTTTTAAACAGAACGGATTAAAAGGCGATAGAACGAAATGAAAAGTGCGGTCACAATCATGCATAATTTCGTCCGAAGGTTGCTTTCGTTATTTCGGGCAAGCCCAACATAAATTACATAGTTCGTTTTAAGTTAAACATGGCCAAGCACAACTCTAGCATTTACGTTTCGTCTCTTTTAACCGTAGCCTGTCTGGCAATGCCAGATATAGAGAATAACATAATTGTATTTCGACAAAACCTGCCAAATATTTCTCCGTTCTTTAAAATCAATCGTTATTAAAGGGAAATCCTATACCAAACATCTCTGTCAATATAGTAACATCCCCTCTTCCATTCCATTTCGAGCAAGGACAGGTATTGCTATATAAAGATACCTCTGAAACCCGTAAGCATTTACAACATCACGCCTTGCATCACGTGATCTCGCTAACAAGATGGCGCCTTTGAAATACTTTCACCGGCACAAAGGGCGTTGCTTACGCAGATGACCTACCTCGATAGTTTAGGCGTAACATGAGGAGCGTTCGTAGATGAGATAAATTCTGACCAAGTTGTCAAAATTGATTCTGTCATCTTGGCTTGCAAGGTATCGCTATCAAGAGGCGGAAATTACAGGGGAAAATTCTATCCGAGAATATCGTATCACTTTTATAAATGCAGTGCTACATTTTCTCCCAGCGGACCGAGCCAAAATGGAAAGCCAAAATTGGATTTACGGCAAGGTTTTTTCTTCTTCTTTATAGCATCCTTCTATAATGGCACCACAAGTCTATAACACCAGTTGACCATGCCTACAAACCTCTTTGAACAATCAGGAAAACTATTGCGTGGGTATTCTTGAGGAGATGAAAGTATCTTGTTTCTGACCAGAAAAGGAAATATTACCAGATTTTTTTTATTGCCTTGTAGGTCTCTCACGGAGATGTATACGTTACTGTGTTATGAATATTCATTCCAGCATCGCTATTTTAAAATAAAACTTAAAAGAAAAACAAATTTAATTCCTCAACTCGGCAATGCGACACCAATGCTTAGGAAACTAGAACGTAAAGTTCAGCAGTTAGAACGGACTTCCTTTTAATATAGAAGCGACCGGAACCCGTACATAACAGGTTAAAAGCTTTTTGTAAATTGACCGTGAACTGTCCTTTGAGAGTCGATTGCGTACTCGGCTCTCGCTGCCCTTTTCTTTTCTTTCCTGGTTTAACGTTTTACATAACCGTCCAAGAATAGGGTTAACTCAGCGAATATGATTCGGCGTTATCTTACCTCCATGAACTCCAGATAATACTATGAAAAGAATAATAAATCGTGGTGGAAAATACAAAAGGGAATTTTCACAAGAGCTATGATTTTATTAGGCTCTCGATCATCTAGAATAAAATGCCTCGCGTGAGTCAACACTCTTCTTAGATTCGTTTAGACACTTGTATATTCACATATTTTGATAGAAGAAATACCTTTTAAATTATTCAAATCTCTTGGCGACTCACAATGTTATTGACGATGTTCAAAGTTCAAACCAGTACTCTTGACAAATATTGAATACAATAGATGACGAAGAATGGCGTGTTCAATAATAATGAGGAAATGCCCAACATTTTCTGCGAGGGTTACATTAATTTAACTGATAGATCAATGCACTATCACCTTGTTTTCTTTTCGTAACATGGATGTGGTTTGATATGTTCCCCAGTCCTGATTATAAAACTGTCCAATTATTTATTACATAGCGATCACTTTCGGGATGAACTTTTTTTAATTTGCAAATCCCCTTTCCAAGGGCCTCATCACAAATATAGGGCCTACTCTCGGCCTACTCTCATTAATATTAAAAGTGAAGATAGCAGGTTATTGGTTTCCTGCCTGCCTGCTAGCGATGTTTTTACACCTTCAGCAGGGGTAAAACTCTGACTAAGGATACTTAATGTTTGAAAATGCGAGCTGCAAGAATACGTTCAGAAGAAATCCCTTTTTAAATATTATATTTTCATTTTTCTTCAATGTCGGTTCAAAATCATCCGCTAATTCCGTTGAAAACGTCATCATGTTTACTTTCGCAAAATAGGGCTACATGAAGAAATAGAAGGCAGTGAATAATTTTATATATTTACTATAATTCCCAGTTATCATTGTACCTAGTTATTTTGATATTGACATACGGCATAAGACAACAGTTCCCTATTAAACATCACATGCATAAACGACAATGCATACTTCATGCCATTGTATTGCACCCGTCATACCACACGCTATTCATAGCTACATAAGCTACATACACACAATGATCGTCAAAGTGATATCGACTCGCTATGGACTCGTACACTGTCGCGTCCGCCATTCAAAAGTCCATCGTTGTATACATATCGGGCATAATAATAAGGAAGGGCGACTGGAAAAACCTTGGCAATGGTTAGCACGTTTTAATAAAGGAACTACGTGCTGTGGCTTAGTGCAGCACCTCGTTAAGCAATAGGAAATGCAAGGCCACGGGCACGCAGGCGATGTGATTTGATTACGGTCGCCTAATCGATATTCATCGGTAAAGCGCTAAGTCAACATCTACCGTAGATCACATGACAGAAGTCTATGGAACGCAAACTGTAGCAAAACCGCCCACTAATTTATTAAACTGCACACAAAAAGCTGCAGACATATGAGAAGGCAATCTACACACGAAATGATTTGAAATTCCAGAGCACCCATTTTTTTTCTTTGTCCAGTATGGCCATTTTGTAATTCAAGTATGGGCCATGAGGTAGGGAGAGAGATTAATACGGAAAAAAGTAAGATTATGATATTTGCCGAGAGCTTCTTTTACTGCTTAAATGTGTGAGTTTTACTAGTTAGTCACGTGCCTTTTCAAAATGGGATCTTCGCGGGTATAGCTTGTTCCAAGGCATCCACTGTATATTTTATCCTTACCTCAGAAATTATCATTCGGTTCCTCGTTAAATTCGCGAAAAACCCTCTTGCCTCTCTCTCTCTTTCTGTCGATACATCTACCATCTTCCTTTTTCAATCTTCACACACACACACACACACACACTCTCCCTCTCTCTCTCTTTCTCTTTCTCTCAATGTCTCTCTCTCTCACTCCATGTTTCTTTCTCTATCTCTCTTTATCTCTCTCTCCCTCTCACTCTCTCTCTCTGAAAACTATTTTTTTCATATATATTTTTTCTATGACGTGGGCAGTATTATTTCCCTAACCTTCGCTGGCCTCTGTAGATGCAAGAGGCACTCGCATGTAAAGCATCCCGGCACCGGATGTATTTTGTGATAATTCTGCTTAAAATATGGCATAATCTGTAATGAAATACGGACCGCCCGAAGATGCTTGGCTCCAATCGCATCCCAAAAAATCGAGAGAGAAGAGCCGAGTAAATAAAAAAAATCATCCAAGGTATAATCAGCAAAATAAAAATGGAAACAGATTGAAAGAATGAGGCAGAGTGTTATGAATAATAGATTTGGGGCGTTAAGCATGCGAATCAAGTACATGAACGGGGGCATTAATAGAGAAAAGAAGGAAGAAAAAGGTGGAGTAACCAAAAAAAAGGCTATTCAGATCATGGTATGAAGAAAAGTGTAATCCTATCTGGACGAAACTCCACGGTCGTGCGAATACAGCGATGAGGACGATGATATGATGTCGCTTTCGAGTTGAGGACACTTGACCAAAAAAATTAGCTCGAAACCGATAAATGATGCGGACCTCTTGAAATGAATTTCGAGGAGCAAAAAAGAAGACGGCCTGAATTTCAGCCCGCATCGAATCTCATTTGCATTCAAATCCGTCCTCTTTATATCCATACCTCTCTCTACCCATTAGTCTTTAATGGTTTTTGGTTAAACACTGCATACTTAGGCTTTTTATTTTTTTACCCGGTTTGGACTTCGCTTTAGTCATTCTCATTCTCTACGTATATGGATAGAACGCTTACATCTAAAAGTTCGAAAGGCATATACATTTTAACTCATTGTATAAATATCTCAAAACACAGAACCCACGGATATCTATTTTTCAAAATATTTATCATATTTGATTTATTTTTATTTAATATGTCATATTTTTTGGTCTGCCTTTATAACTATATCTAATTCTCCCTTTGATCTCACACGTTGCTACTGTGTTCGTCACCATCCTCTCTCTAAATATTTGTTTCCTCTTTCTGTCACTGGAATCTCTTATTTGTTCTCTCTCAAACACATCTCCTCTCCTTCCCCCCATCATCCGAAGCAAGTGTCCCTTTTTTTATCAGGTCTCACCGTCTCAGGATGTTAAGATCAGTAAACACGTCTGAAATTACAGAAACCTTCGGATAAGCACCCGATGTCATCTCTCTCTCTCTCTCTCTCTCTCTCTCTTTCTCTCTCCCTCTCTCTCTCTCTCTCACTCTGTTTTTCTCTTTTTCCAACTCTATTTTTATATCTGTATTCATGACATTTACTGCATCTTAACTCTTCCTCTTTCCCTGTCGTTCCTGTTTCATCCTCTCCACGGCGAGCATGTTGCCTTTTTGTTCCTTTTTTTTTACATGCCTCTCATGAGAAAGGGAGACAGGCAATCTCCTCCTGAATCTAATTTGCATAGATGACACGGCTGTCAGCTCTGTCCATCGCAAGGTTTTTTCTCCAGGCATGGGCGTGAGGTACTTGACGAATGCGAGAAAAGGTATATCTTAACCGCTTTTGAGTGTGGCATACGCCCAACTTTGGAATATTTCCGTTTACCATGCAATTATTACCTTTGAACTTTATTGTTTCTGATATTCGTATTGACTTAATTTGAATTCATGGTTTAACAGATAGGCATTAACTGAATTTTAATTCAAAACAACCGCTGCTGGAGTATATTCTTTCTCTCGTGAAGACCCTACTGCTGATCCATTTCACATAATTCTTTACGGTGAGTGTATGAATATATAAGTAATATTTTGTCAAAATAAGAGTATGAAAAAACATTACATGACGTCGAATTGAAACAGTTGCTGCTTTTTTAATACACAACTTGGCTTTAATGAGACACGGTGTATTTTGTCATTTTGACAAATGTGTTTTGAGCTGTTTTCTTACAAAATCTCGAGTAGCTTGGCTTTAATTTGATGGTAAATACATTTTTGAGGCTGAGCCATAATTGATTGTCACTCCAGCAGATCGCCTTCTCCACCACTTATTCTGCAACCAAAGACAAAAGGAATAAGCACTTCATATTCGCTATAATTGCTCTCAATCAGTATGAAGGCATGCCCCAACGCGTTGGCCGTGATTAGATATTCCCTGAACGAAAAAAAAAATTGAAACTGGAATGATGGAGGAAGACAAGAGAAAATAAAGAGGGAAAAAATGAGGGAGAAATTGACAGGATGAAAATTATTAGCGACGTGTTTGAAGTGAGATGGTATTATTTGGATGTAATCACGCAAACTGGAAATCCTTGAGCAAATTATTGTCTCGTTTCTGCGTCCAGGCACGATTGCGTGATTATGTTGATTCTGCTGGCGAAAGAGGGAACGAGATTGCGAGTGAGTCGGGGAGGGATGGACATACTGTATATAAAGGGAGCAAGAGCATGGTAACAGAGAGAGAGAGAGAGAGAGATGAAATTGGATAGATTATTATTATTATTATGAATAGCCTCGAAAAGCATGACGTTAGTGTGTTTTTTGGCGACACAATGAACGCACAGATTTATTTTCGATATTTTCATATTGTACGCATCTCCGTCCTGCAGGTTGTTGCCAATTTACGACTCTCTTTTACCTGCTTTCGTATTATTGCCAATTCCATTCAGTCTATTATATCTGTTCATTACGCTGATGCAAGCTTGATAGAGTGTATATAGGCTGTGCAAATCAGACGGATGAGTCATAGAAATCTCATGAATATACTACTCACCCCCATCCCCCCCCCCCCCCCCCCTCATGCTCTTCCCCTCCCGCTGTCTCAATTTGCTCATTTTGCGATTTCTATCCGAACTAGATCAACGTCGACATTACTCACACATGGCAAATCACGAAGATTAGGAAATTAGTAGACTGTCATGCGCGGCCATTTTGATTGATGAGTTTTACTCGGCAAGCCCGTTTTTATCCCACGCACAACCATGTAATAAACACGCTTACAATTCGGATATCTCCCCAAATAGATTATAATCAAAGGCTCACCCTTGATCTTAATCAAGCTGGTGGAGAGGACATAATTGATTCAGTAGAAAGGTTTGACCCTCGATATGACATAAATTTAAAATCCATTGACATAAAACAAGATAAATATGCATATCATGTTGTCATTGTTACGTCATAATTAACCACGATTTTTTTTTTTTTAAGGGTCCATGCTACGTTCCACTCGATTTCTTTTTCGGCATATCAATATTTAGTATAAAGTTATCGTATATTAATATAATGACATTTTATTAATATCAATGATACATGCACGAATAGATATTTATAAGCTACGTGTGTGTCTACATACATGATTTATACACATGCTTTTTTTTCTCTTCCATATACACGGCAAAAGTTTGAAGGCTTCACTGTAGCAAGTTAGTATTTTAAAAAGTATTTAAACTCGGATTTCCGGGGGAAATGTGTTTACTAGATAAGTATGTAAATACATAATATCAAATGGTTCCCTTGACACTCTTCGGCATACAGCCATTAGTGGTGCCTCGATCTTATCAGGCAGTACATTCATGGTGAACCAAAATCCCTGACAGGAATTGTTTTCCAAGAAAGGGACACTCAGGAGGGTTCGTGTCTCCATTTATCTTGATCTGGATGTGGTGAATATGAATGCTAATACATATCCGCAATCACACAAATCCCCTGCAAAGTATTAGCGTCATTTAGGATTCTATTCCAAGTTCTTTCTCTATCATTCGCTATTATTAGTTTATACACTGCAGTTTCTATTTTGCATTTGAGGTACGTGCGAGAGCTATCACATACTTTCCGAAGGTGATTTAGATGTACATAGAGGCACATACCGCGGAATAATTCAAGAAGTTAGGGTGTGCAAGAGTGAAGTGTCTAACGTCGTATATGCATGAGCGATAATCTGATTAGCAATATAAGGGGTGCTCGAGCCACCCCCCCCCCCCTCCCTCCCTGATCCCGCCCTCCTCCTAGAAAATTTCATATCTGGCAGTCAAACGAAGTCAAAATGCAGATTACAGTAAGATTGTGAGGGTTAGGGGTTTCCCCGAAGCTTGTTGTGCAGGGAACTGCGTGGGTTGAAGAAGTAGGTACGGGAGCGAAGTCAAAAGATCAAACAGAACGGATTAGCATAATCATAAAGCTTCACTCCGTCAGACATGTTTATATTGGTGTTTGTTGTTTGGATTTTTTTGCTTAAATCTATTCCTTTTCCTCGACTGATTGTCGAGATTTAATGTCCCCAGTTTGAATGCAGAGTTTCTCATCGTGTAGCATTATTGTATTCGACACAGCGCCTCCTCGCGACAGCACCCAGACATATCCATACGTTATCTTTATGTTATCCTCAAGTGGCGCTCCATACGATCTGTCTAGTTCTCTCTCCCTCACTCTTTTTCATGCTTTACTCTTTCTGTCTTTTATTCCCCTCCTATTTTTAAAGGGTTCCCCTCTTAATCCGTATTCGTGCCCCGTGAAAGTGTCAAAAACCTGCCCTTCCAATCCTCTCTGGATCGTCCCGGTGACACACCCATAATCGTAGCCACCGCACCGGGATGAACAATGTCGCCCCCAGAGTTACCCCCCACTAAAACATCATCCCAGACGACCTTTACCGTATAAGTGAGCTCTTAAAACATCCCATGTCGAATCCAAAACATGGCAAAATGTGGGCAAATGCATACCCGGAACTGATGCGAATGTCTCCTCCTTTTCCCTAGCTAAAAAGGGCTTGCGACAATAGACGAAAATAAAACACTCGCGGACCAGTTCCCTACTTAACCTCTTAAAAAGACCACCGGAGAACGGGAAATTGAATCGTCCGACGCATGTTTGTTCGCCATTTTGTTTTCCGCTTTCTTTCTTTCAGTCTTTCGATTCTTCCCCCCGAGGCGCCTGAATCCATTTTCTTTCCTGAAAGGCAATTAGTGCTTTGTGCAGCTTTTTGAGCAGAAGGGCAAACAGGTCTAAGAAGAAGGAAAAAAATCCATCCCTTGAGCGCGAATATAGAATGAAACGTCAACGACCCAGCTGTAGACGCACCACCCAGTCGTTTGTTGACGAAGTAGTCGTCCAACGGATTAATGGATTCTAAATTAATAAATAGAAACAAAATTTAAGACTCTAAAATTCTCAAAAAGTTACTTTAAAAAAAAATCCTTCTATTAAAGATGATTTAACTTTCGCATTCACTGGAAACAGAATTGATTTCGACCTCAAAAAAGGAGTTTCATTTTGATCCTTAAAACAAAGTAAATTGGTTAGGGATACTTCGGAACGTATACCGGAGTCATTAGGAATAAAAGCGCCATACACACACGCACGCTCACACACCTTCACACCCACATTTACATCCACATCGAAGTAAGTAGGCCACAGTTTAGCTTCTCCATATTTATTAGCGTAGCATTGCACGTTATACAAATGAGAATTAACTTCGCGTATGTTCCTCTGTAGCTTCTATGACAGTACTAGTAAAGATGCTTAATAGCAAATTGTATTTTCTAAACTCCACTTGAAGGATCCTATCAATACAATCCCTGTGTCATTATGAACATGGCGAATTAGTGAGAGATTGCAATTTTCATACGAGCAAAGTAAAAATTAAAAACAATTCCCCTCCCGATGCTTATTTCCCCGAAATGTATTCAGCGTTATGTTCGGAATGGTTTACCTCGGTGTACCTAAACGGGGACATGGTATATAAAGGTGAGAAATGAAACGGATTATTTCGGGGCAAATTATGCCATTTGAATAATATTAGCGACCATTGAGAGATAATTAAAGCGCTGTCAACGATCTTTCAGTTATTACCATCCGCATGGCTCGTTATAAAATGGGATGCGCACTCATGGGAGATATTGGGCGAATATTTGACCTTCTTTCTTACTTAAAACAAAAAGTGCAGGAGGGAAATGTGATTATGCCATCCGTGAATTTATTTTCACCTTCTCATAAACTGCACGGTAGCTAGAAAGTGGGAAGGTTATAATTCAACAATCATCAACTGAGCTTTTCATTGAGCACTTAAATATAAAACTGATTATCCCGGAATCTTTTATTCATCGTGTTTGATTGATGGTGTGTTCCTGCGTCCTCATTCGAAAGATGTGTTTCATATTTTATTTGAAAGTAGAACTTCGCACAAGGTAAATGAGACGGTAACAATAAAGAGATTAAATATTCTGCCAAAAATAATTATTAATGATATCCTTTTATACAGAAAGCAAATATGAAAGTTTTAAACTATCGGCAGTTTCAGTTTTCAGTTCAGTTTTGATTAGTTTTATTTCATAATTCACATTCACATTCTTTACATGAATCATAAACGATAAAAATTATCTCCTGGATAAATCATTTCTCCTCTTTAAGGAAAATAGAGGTAACGTTTGCGTGTGTCTATTTGGAAATGATTCCCAATGGCTGTTTCTGATGACAATGGCCTTCGTATTTTTTGTAATCAAAGGTATATCCATATGGCAGTGTCATCAATCCGTTATCTATTACCGTGCATGATAATAGGCTCATTATTAGAAATTGTCATCTTACGACGAAATGGTTAAGAGAACGCAGGTGACATTAATATTTGACAAGCTGAGTGGCTTTCCAGCTTTGCCATTATATACCCATTCCGTTACGCTTTCATTTTGTACGAGTTTGAAGACGACCCTAGCGTTGCATCTGCAAAATCTAGGGCGTTTTCAATATCCTATATTCTTCTTAGCTCTTAAAAGAAAAGGGTATTCTCCAATAGAAAAATCTCCTTAGCAAAATATGTGTAAACGTCCGTTAATAAATACATTGAGGAAGGTTTTAATGAAGGGAGAAAGATAATCAAAATATCTCTTCAAGCTTAAGAAACACTGATTTCCCATCTATATGACATAAAGTTTAACAAAATTATCAAGAAATTGTCACATAGTCGCCATTTTCTCTCTTTAGTGATGCTAACAGTGCTGATGGACACGGTAGATAAAGCATCCTACGTAATTTGCAAGCACAGACTCTAATTTTACCCTACCATAGTTCCTAAAGCCTTTGGCAGAGCCTAGCTCCGTCAAATAAGAGCAGCTTAAGTGCAGAGCCTATCAGTATTCATTAGACCGTGAAACCAGCATAGTCTCAAACTGCAGACACGTTGAACGCGCGAATGAGATGGGCTTGTGCCTGCAATTCAACCACTGAGTTTGGAAGGAGACATTTAATACGCTTTGACATTCATCCTAATTAAGTGATGCATATCGAGTTAACGTTGGCTGGAAATCTGCCTCCGACTGATTAAATCAGACATTTTAATTTGATCATATTTCAAACCATTTTTTTTTTTGGTGGTGCTTCGCGTGGGATGCATAGAAATGGCTATAAAAGGGAGGGAAAAAGAGGAGGAACGGCCATTTTCTACTGCTGGCGTATACATTACCTTGTATAACGGTTTTGACGCAGTGACATTTCGGCGTTGTTCGGGTGGAGGAGTAGCCCTAAAGCTTTAACATAGGGTCTCCTTGTCAAGGCATGGTGGAACATAGGTGAATGGGAAGATGAGATGGAAGATTGCTTGAGAGAGGAAACCTGAGAGGAGGAGCATACGAGATCAATCTCCGCAATCGTACGTTCAATCTTTTCCCTCTCCCTTTTCCCTCATTCTCTTTATCTGAATCCCTCCTCCCATCTCTTCGGCTCTCTATCTCTCTCTTTTGAAATTATTCCCTTTCTCGATCTGTTTCCGTATTTGGATCTTCCTCTTCTCTTCGTAGCTTCATATCTCTTAATATATCTCTGTCATTATCTCTCCCTGTATCTCTCTCTCTCTCTCTCTCTATATATATATATATATATAATACACACACACACACACACACACACACACACACATGCCCTTTCCTTATTTTCCTCCCCACTCTTACACTCTATATCTCCCCTTTCCTCTCTCTTTCACCCTTTCCGTCCCTGTTTACACGATATCGATATATATCTCTGGTTATCACATCTTCCCCATCTCTCTCTCTCTCTCTCTTTCTCTCTATATATATCCCTCCCTCATTCTCTTTCTCTCTTTTATAAGCTTCCCTTTCCCATCGTTTTATATTCTCTGACCGGATAAGGATGTCGCACTATCGGGAAGCGCAGGGCGACATTCTATCCTGAATGCAGATAGAAAGATAGCGTCGAGTTACGCAGTTATAAACTCTTGTTATCAGTCAGGGTCTTCAAGACAGTCTTCGCTCGGCCTTGCTGATAATGTCATTACTGGATATGCAGATCAAGACGGGGTAGAGAAAGAGAGAGAGAGAGAGAGAGAGAGAGAGAGAGAAGCACTGATACAGATGGAGACTGATGTAGGTAGAAGGAGACAGAGGCAGAGAGACAGAGACAATGAGTCAGAATAGGTATGCATATATAGTAATGGGGACTCAAAATTGGCCAGCTAGAATTGAAGGGAGACTGGGAGAGACGGTAAAACAAAGAGAGGTCAAAAGAAAAGTGGAATATGCGGAAAAGGGGAGAAGTATTTACATTTTACATCCTATATTGTGTATTTATAAAAAGAAAATGGCTCTTGTGAACAACTAATCTAAAAATCTCAATTTCTATAAATAGTACGCTGATTTGACCCTCATCAAAAAGAGCATTATAAGTAGCCTCGACTTAATTGGCAAGAGAAAAAATGGCACGATTTGTAATTATAATCGTGTCAAACTTAGTTTCCGTAACCGGATTAACTTGGTTATTTCTCTCTCTCTCTCTCTCTCTCTCTCTCCGTCTCTCTTTGTCCCGTATCACTTTCTCTCTGTCCTCCCTATTTCACCTCCGTTTTCCTCCCACACTGCTTTTAATTTTCTACTTGATTATACAAATGCGATTTGCAGCTATAGTCTAAGCATGAACAGATTGTATTGTACTGTTTGTACACGCACGCTTATATCTGTTTATGTATTGAAAGAGTTTATATAACATTTCTTCCACTGTGAATAACCATATGTGTTTTGTACAAGTGATACCATGTAAAATATTACGAATGATACTCAAGAATATCGACTCATATTGTGCGCGAACTTAAAGGTTATTCCATAGTCATTTTTCACAGGTTTACATTTATAAACGTAGTTTCTCGTACGTAAAAAAAGGGAACAGAAAAATGGAGAAACCTATTCTATTAATGAGACGTAATGCTTTTTTCTTACGTAAACGTTGGATTGACTCGTACTTTTGTACAATGTTTATGAAAGAATCCCTGTACCTATTCGAGAAGTAAGTGAGATCAAAATTCGCATGCACGTGTAGCTAATAAATATGTACGGATTCACGGTATAGATATATAAACAATTGCAAAAGACGGATGATTATAAATGCGTATCCCGGAGCCTCAGAGCGAATATTAAAGTAAATCTTTGAGTCTATTCAGAGAGTCGAAGTTGGTTCACTCTAAATACTCTAAGACGTTACTCTTTAAAAGGGGTTTGATTAAATCGGAAGTTGGCCGCTGCGGTTTGGAAATGAATGTGTATTTAAAATTGACGAGATCAAAACTTAAATGTCTTTGTTGTAGGGAGATTGACCTAGGGAGTGTATTTTCCATCGCTCGCTGCTCCAATTTATTCGTTTAAGGGAAGACATGGCGGGGAAGAAAGGGGGATGATTTAAGATAGATTATCTGAGAGTAGACCGCAACCGGCATTTGATTATTGGCAAAGTAGTGCGCGGGATTCAAGCCCGCCTCGGCCGGGAGGCGTTCATTAAGCAGACGGCATTATGCACGCTGGCGATGCATTTGCTCTCGCTGAGCAGGTTGGAAAATAAAGATGAGGGAGGAAGAGAGAGGAGATGAGGGAGTGAGAGGGAGGGAAAGAGAGAGAGAGAGAGAGAATGAGTGGTGGAGAGTGGTTGAGAAGCAGATTGCCTTAAAATACGCCACACGCTCCGCGGCGTGCATCATTTTGTCGCCGGTCACCGTTCGCGCATGAGGTGGTGTGTCGTGGAGCGTGCCTTCCTAGTGGCTCCTTCGCCGTTTTTTCTCCGGCGCGCCCACTGTCGTCTCCGTATACAGCCACTCCACATACAGCCATATTGCTGCTGCCTGCTTTAGAAGGAACACGCCGAAAATGCTCCACGGGCCCCTCTCCACGCTTACGAGTCCATATAGTATTACACACAGACGCTTGCATCAACCAATCACCATGCCTCGCTAACTCAAGCAGTATATTTTCTGCTCTCTTCCATCTCCATCTCCCTCAACCTCCACTCTCTCTCTCTCTCTCTCCTCCCTCTTATCCTATTCACCTTTCTCCTCTCTTTTTTTCGTCTCTCAGACGTCGTGAATTTTAATCAAGTATGCACCTGCTCGCCTAAGGGGCGAAATTTACGTTCGTCGATTTTCAAGCGACGAAAAGCGGACCGAGAGCGAGGCACTAGCGGAGGAGAAAAGGGGAAACAGCTTTCTTTTTTGCATAAAGAACGACATTCAATTTGGAGAGTGGGTGTGTTTGTCTCTTTCTCTTAGTTTGGCTGTTTTTCTGACCGTACCGCGTACGAATGCAGATGAGGCTTCTGATTCTCTCTCTCCCAATACGCTCGGTCGATGTCGCACGGAGACGCACTTAGTGAGAGAGAGGGAAAAAAATCTGCATCTTGCATGCACGTCTTGCCGGGAGTTCGTACAGTCTTGACCTGAATGGATAGATATCCACGTCATTCGCTGACGTAACACTCTGCCTGACAGTACTAATGGAAGCGTCTAAGTGTGTGTACCGGTGAATCTCGGCTGACCATTTCAGGAGAGGAACATCCGAGGAAGAGGGAGGAGAAGGAAGACGAGTTTGGCATTTAAATAGCACCGCTACATTATACAAAAACCCACATGCACGGCGATCCTCGGAGGAGAGAGGATTTAGAAATCGACGGAGAATAGTTGGCTGGTGGTTGGAGCGATAGCGCGGGAGAGAAACGTAAGCGAAAATGCGGAGGTCCACATCTAACGTAGATGCCTGTATGCTTCGCAGACGACACCTTCTCTTTGTACAGGATGCACATTTTGTATGCACGGCGCCAAGTGTTCCATGGCGACGCTCCGAGTCCACATTATACACACCAAGGTCAGTATTAGCAGTAGTGTCGTGAATGTAATAAGTCTACGATCTCTTCCTCTTTTCCTCTCCAACTATCTCCCTCGCCCCGTCTCTTTTTCTCAATTCCTCTCTCTGTCTCCGCCCCCCCCCCCCCTCTCTTCCTCTCTTGTTTCGTACGTCTCCGCACAAAAACCTCGCCATATGCTTTCTCATGAATTCATAACTGTTCCATAAATAAATGAGTGTCAAAATTGCGTCATAAACGCCTGCCCTCTGAGTTAATACGCTGGTCATATCGGAACGAGAAATCATGCGATGTTCATGCTTTTTTTCTTCCATTGCTCCCTTTCTTAATGGGTATTTCTCGAGACCACGACCCGGCATCATTCGACTGATTCTATTGCTTGTCTGTAGCATAAAGAGACGGATAGCTAGAACGAACATATGTTGACATTTCGATTCTTTGTTGTGCTCGCGTTTGCCGGCTGGATGCGGTGATGGAAAAGGAAAGGGTATGATTCATCGTGCAGCTTCTCCATCGTTCTTTCTTTTCGCAAAAGAGAGAGAGAGACTTTTCATTAGTCATCGCTTACATGGCAACATGGCTTGTCGCCAGTGTGGGTTTGCGATTGAGTACTACAGAGGTTCGTGTTATCACTTCCTATTTACTCAATTTTCTCGCAAGATCGTGTGATTTTCTTTTGTGTGCGTTATGTATTCTGCATTCAATCCCGTCGTCTCTATTATAAACACGATTTTGCTTTGGAAGGCTTCCTTAGCATCAACGCCGGATTGAGAAAAAATGACGTAAGTTTACCTTTCCATTCTTTTTGATATAGGTCATTTGTATTTCTGTTAACGTTTGAAACTTTGAAGAGACAAAGCAATTGGAATAACTTCATCATTCATAGAACTGTTTGAAAAAGGCAATGTTTGTCATTTCCCATGACTTTATATCGCTTTTTCTTACCCATTCTATCTCTTTTCTCTCTCTTTCGTTATATATTTGTCTCTTGCATGATACTTTTCATACTGCAATTATATAGTTTCTGTTCATTTAATGTTCATCATCATTGTCGTCAAAGTAGTTGCATGACGTTTGACAAAAAATACGCGGCAATAAAGTGCCTATTTTAGGTAATAACCAAGAAGAGGCGATTTATCCAAAATTGTGATTTGAAATGCTAGCTGCAATCACGTCGCACAGTTCTGTCTCCATCATCATGATGATTCAGCACTTCCAATCCATTGCCGTAATGTGGCCGTTTACTGCACTCATTCTTTCTTCCCTTCATTGGTCATTATTCATTGGCTGATTTTCAGCCATGGTATACTCGCCCGATTAATCCCCACCTAAAACGCAACCAACCTGCACGGACTCGAATATCGGGTATCACGATAGGGAATTATCATAATAGCAGCGGAGACTGAGAAAGAGAAAGAGAGTGACAAAGAGAGAGAGAGAGAAAGATAATGCTTTTGGCTCTCCAATTAATAAACTACTGTTGACTTTTCCGCAACCGCATTTTAATATTTCACCTTTGCTCGTCCCATTATTACCCTTAAAGCAACGTCCTTGTGGTGTATGCGCTAATACAATGCACGCCACCTCGGCCGTCATCTCATGCGTAGTCATAATCTCACAGCTTCGTTCGCGCTCGAGATGAATTTATGTTCCTCGGTTTTCATTTTCTCATTTTCTTTCTCAGCAGGGGTACCTTAGATTGGAAGAAACTCACATTTGCAACTCGAGAGACTCTGATCTAAGGTAAAGCTTCAAATATTTCATTAATAAATAGACTTATTATAATCATTGACATTATGATCCCTTACAGATGATAAATGCGAACAAAACTACAGTTTGGTTTTTCTTATCTTATGATTTCATTCCTGACAAAAATGCATGTATAAATGATTCCGTGTAAAAGTAGTGTACCAGTATTTAAACATATATATACAAAACAGTAATAGAAATGCATTGTTATTTCATTTATATTCAATATGACTTCTGCACTGGATTCAGCAATATTACATGACGTCATCTATATCACTGCAAATGAGGAAACATATTACAGGATCATGCTACGATGACGTCATCACGAGTGACCGCGCCGTCAGATTTGAACGTCCGTCCGTTTCGCTGCTTCTTCTTATCCATCCCGTTCTTAGTGTTCACTGTGATCCTTGATTTATATTCTAAAACAATTAAGGCACGCGGTGAATGCCAAGGCTCGAGGGTGAAATTTCATCCACAATCAGCGTCTAACTTCAGTTTACATACGGGACATCGCGCCGAGAAGAAGCCCAACTTGGATACCCGGATTTAAAAGGATTACACAATGTATACACAGGAAATGTATAAATATCGCTCTCTGAGTATCCTTGGAATTCTGAGATAAATTAAGCAGTACTTGGAAAAAATGCATTGTATGCTAATTCCTGCAGCATTTGAAGTAGGCCTAAATCATTATATTCTGCTTTTGGAATTTGTTTCGGATTCATTTAGATTTCCATGAAGTTTATGCATAGAAGAGATCTTGATTATTGTTTTTTTTAATGCAGATAAAATATCTTGATGCGATCTAGATTCACAGAAATAATCATGCTTTCGTGTTTATTCCAAATAAATCTAAAGTCTTTGTGTTTACCCGGCCGGCCAGAAGAAAAAAATCATCCCCTTCCCAAATACAATTATCATTCCCTACACTTTTAGATTATCAAAATCAGTAGAACCACTTCCCCCGGATTCCAAGTTAGAAAACATTTTCAACCAGTTGATATATTCACAAACAGACATTCAGTCTAACAGTCAGGGCAATGCATTTATGATGGATTTATAAATCCGTAAAACCACCTCACAAATAATTGATTTATTTAATATAGAGGCGTCGCAGAGAGATCAATTAAGTGGTTATGTTTTTCACTCAGGTGTATACTGAAAGAAAATATTGTGTAGTTGTTGTAGAATTAATTATGTACGGATTAAGGTATATATACTTTAAGAATGTATACAAAAACTCGAATTAACTGGAAAAGTTATCAATGGAAATATGAAACGTTGCTTGGAAGATGGAATTGATTCGAAAATAAAGTACAGTATTATTAAAGCTAAACATTAGATATAATTAATATGCAAGATCGTACTATTACCAGTGGAACGTGTTCTAATTGCCTACAATACTGTTTTGCTATTAACAATCCCTTTTTAAAGGATTCTTATTGTTTGGTCTGAAGCATGATAAGGGATTAAATATATGTTTCAAAGTACATATTCTAAGACGTTTTGACGAGATTAAAAGTTATTTTATGTTTCATGAGGAGGGGGTCGATTTTATAACGAGTATGCAGATTTCTTACAATCTTCTTCAAATTCCTTTTTTTGTTAAAACCAATACTTCCCTCCTTTAACGAAACCCTTTACATTTTGTTTTTTCAAAACATTTTCCTGTTTACCTTTTTCCATATATCTATACTCCCTCGATCAACGTTTATAGCACATATCAACGGCCTCTTATATTACGATGCCTAGTATAGAAAATAAGAGCTTGACTTAATGAGTGTGTCTTTACTACTCATCAACATAACCTCCCGCTCGTAAACAATTTATTTATGTGACGTATAAGCCTCTCGAATCCCTATAATATTCAATTTCCAATATACGGTTTAATCAAACGACGGAGAAGTAGTCACGGCGGAACAATTATGGCCTCATGAAATATTAACTTGGCAGTGTGGTAGCTAGCATTTCCTAGTCTTATGCAGCCAGGCGTTTAAAACAATTCACACCGGAAATGATGCCTTGCAATAATAAGTTGATTCAAATGATTATGTAAACATCATGGCATCTGCACTTTATACGATTTTCCTTTCACCTAACCGAATCCGTGCTTTCGATGTAGTATTTTATACATTTGAAGGAGATTTCGGCCTGTTGCTTTAATAATAGGGCAGCAGTTTTCCACAGTCCTTTTTTATTGGATATAGTATAGGATTTCCCGACCAAATTCGCGAGTTTGTCATTCGAATACATTTACTTTGCATTTAAGTTAGCGCAGATCAGCTTTGCCATGCCAATTATCATTACATTTTCACGATTTTGTATTTAATTTAGGATTTTGGTCGAAGGATTTAATAGATCTGTCATTCAGTAGAAATTATGGGTACCCCTTTGACATAAGCAAACGGCGTGCTTTTCTGTCGCGTAGGGCATCATGTTTCAAGCAATTCGTTTAAATAACAATATTATTAAAAAAGGCAGTCTATCCGTGTAAATAAATATATAAAAATGAAATATCTTAAATTGCATTTATAGTATTTATCTCATTTTCCACCAGCAGATCTTAATCTTAATCTGAAATATGGTGTGCGTTTTTTTTAAATAGCTGCAAGGAATACCGTTGGTGGTGTGTTTTTAAAAGAAATAAAATAATGACAGTAATAAAAATGAAACTAATGATAATTAAAAATAATAAAAATGATAATTGTAAACCTTCAGGATGAATCTATCCCTTCATCAAGCTTAACCCCAGAAAGTTATGGTGTTTTTAAATCTACAAAATGGGCATTCCCTACAGGCAAGTTATACAAGTGGTAAATAAAGATAAACTGTGTCAAACAATTTTGGAAGAAAATGTATACTGACTGAGTAATGAGCATAGAAAGACAAGGAAATCAAGGTAGTACTAGCCCCGACACCATGTGTGTTGTCCCATATATAGCTTTCTGTGTACAGTGCTTGTTACTTTACCAAGACTCGGCCAAATTTATTATGGTGTTGATGACTCCAGAAGCTTGCAGTGTACACCAATACTTACATGCTACATGATCAACTGTTTCTAATCCATTCCACACCTTTTCTTTCACAATGCAATCGCATTTATACCAAAACTCACCTTTATCTTTAATATGCAAGATTAAGGCTTTACTTTTTATTGTTTATCTTTTATATAATTAAAATCTTTAATATTTATAAGTCTTTTTTTGTATGAAAATTATTTCCTCATGCCTTTGCTCACTCTATATGATGGTAAAATGCTATGTCATATCTTTATCGATCAGTCATTGTAATTGGAATATACGTAAACTCCCTTCTTTATGTATGTTTATCTTGAACATATCTTAATCTGTGTCCCTGTTTCCAAACTTTTAAATAAATAATTTCTACTTCGTCGGGGTTAAGCCGTGCGTTTTCATTAATGTTTGTTTATAAACTGTATATCTTGTCAAAATGAACAAATCTTTGTTCATTATTTTGGTTTTAAAATGTGAAATATAACTTCACGTCTGTTTTATACATTATTTTCATTTGCAAAACAGTCCACATGTAATCCACTGCCCCTGACCTTTTTATTATGGGATTTCCCGGCCAAATTCGCGAGTTTGTCATTCGAATTCATTTACTTTGCATTTAAGTTAGCGCAGATCAGCTTTGCCATGCCAATTATCATTCAATTTTCCTGATTTTGTATTTAATTTAGGATTTTGGTAGAAGGATTTCATAGATCTGTCATTCAATTTAGAAACTGCTCAACTAGCATTCAAATTAACACCTGTCATTCGTATTCGATTTTTGTTTATTCAAGTTAGGAATGTTAGGGGGAAGAAATGCAACAAACGTTTACAGTTTAAAAAATAAAATAAAATGCATGACCTGCCATTGGGGTCTATTCTGCTATTCCATTTATTCATTTTCAGGACAATGCATATGGGTATAGTCAGACATTAAGTAAAGAAGGGGCGAAATCAAAGGGATATGGCATTTCTGCACCGACATGTTTATATACACAGGAAAGGTGGGGGTACCCTCAATCGCCCCTTTTAAATACAGACTTTGAATGTTACAAAAGTAATTCACATCGTCTCTTAGACGAGCTAGCACATACCTCTGTTTTTCTAAAAGAGTTTCATAGTTTACTTGTCACTTCGCCATTTCACTTCGCCATCGATGGCTAAAGACTTGGTTAAAATGATGAATCATGCTCATACATTATGTGACTCTAGTCTCCACCCCTCTACCTCTACGTCCTTCGTAATGAAATTATGATAAATTTATGATGAAACACAAGATAAACAACTGCCTTTCATGACAATTTATAAACATATTGAGACCATCAAGTCTGCAGATGCAAGTATGTAGTTTTTTTTGCTTAACAATCAAACTTAAATGCCGACGAATATCAGACAAATCTAATAAGTATAAGTGTTTAAATGCCATAAAATAAAATATGATAAAATACACATGAAAAAAAAAATCTTGAAAGAAAAAAAAAGAGCTATAAAAAGTGTGTAAGAAACGAGAAATATATATTGACCATCAATTTAAGTGCACAAAGTGCTAATTTGTATGCAACAAATGAATTAGAATGCTAGAAGTACACCGTCGCGATGTCAGAAAATCGCGTTGCGCTTAATCGAATGACCAAATAGCGAAAGAAGCACTTTGTTCATTAATTTGACCTCATCTTAGTTATGGAAATATTGTTTGGGGAATTACATATCCATCAAAGTTAGATAAACTTTTAAAATTACAAAAGAGAGTAGTTAGATGCTGTACTTTATCTGATTTCCATGCACATTCTAAACCTTTATTTCTCAAACTGAAAGTACTTGATATATATCAGCTTAATAAGTATTTAGTAGGATTAATGCTCTTTAGATATGTTTACACATCACTGCCTGAAAATCTGCAAGTGCTATTAACTTTTAACAATGAAATCCATAACTATAACACTCGTCATAGAGAGACATTTCATATATTCAAATGTACAAAAAACTTTGTGTCCTTTTCTTTTAAACATACTGCACCTCTTGTCTGGAATGCACTCCCTCAGGAAATATGTCAAACTAGACATTTTAATGGATTTAAAAGGAAACTCAAATCTTATTTATTAGCGAGTACATAACCCCTGTATACGATTTTATGTGATAACAAGAATTTAATTTTGTTTTTTTGTTTTTTTGTTTTGTTCCTTCTTCACTTATATACATATTTGTTTCGTTTTGTATTGTTTTGTTATTGTCCAGTAAACTATTTATGTACATAGTTATCTAGTGCATAAATATTTTAATTCAAACCTTTGGAACAGCCTCGACAAGTTCAAATTTATTTGAACTTTTGCAGTGACCCAAATTCCATTTGATTTCTTTACCTTTAAATGTACTGATCAGTGACCTTTTGATGTTTGTATAACTTGTATTTCTTTTTCTTTTTTACACTTGTGTTATCTTTTATATACATATATGCTTTTTATTGAATGGAATGAATAAATCTTGAATCTTGAATCTTGAATCTTGAATAAAACATACAAAGATTCTAACGAAAACTTCATTGATTTGAAATCTAGAAAAAGGAATATAAACCCGAGATATACCCGACAGCACTAAAATCGTCGAATTTGAACGCAAGACAAATGAATTCGACTGACAAACTCGCGAATTTGACCGGGAAATCCTATATTTCAGCTAGATAATAGTAAAAATAAACTCTCACTCGCGCACATAATATAGTATTAATGACTGCTTTGAACTATTTCTCGAAAATTAAAGCAGTCATTAATACTTTTATATGCCGAAAAAAAAGTCAACTTTAATGACACCACCTTGGCCTTTATCAAGTTTATCTGCACGGTTGTTTTTTTTAAGGGTTTTTTGTTTTTTTGCCGAAGATGGGATTCGATCTCTTGCGTACCACAGATGATGTGACTCAAATCAGCGCCTTAGACCGCTCGGCCATCGCGCACTCATTTCATTTGTATCTGTTTTCTCTAACTTATACATTAAAATGGATTGAAAACGGCTTCGCGTGCTGGAAGCTTCGCGGCAACTCCATTAAACGGGCCCTTCTTTTACTTTTGCAATGCATTGGCACGAACTTAGATCTATCGGCAGATGTTGTTTTTGGAAATTTATTTTCGTCTTCATGTCAACAATGCAAGATAAAATTGTCGGTACCATCGATCGAGATTCAATTGTATTGAAATTACCGACCAATTCATCGCACACGTACGGTATCCGCAATCGCTCAAACCATTTTTTAACATGTAAACCTATGGGTATTTCACCATGATTGAACTATTTTCCCGGTATTTTTCCATGTTTACTGGGACTTTCGAACTATTTTTTAGAACTATCACATGGGTTTGTATTTTACCGGGAATTTTACAGGAATAGTTAAAGTTTATGAATGCAATTTCGACCAATCAGATGGCTGGATTTCTTAAGTGAGGTATATAACAAATATTATATTTTGTTATTCTTATCGAAGCACATTAGTTTCAAAAAAGGTAATATGCTATTTTCACTTAAATTTACCATTATATGTGCTTTTGATACGTTGATCATTCTAAACTCCACTGTAAACAGTTATATGCTAGTCCTTACACACGCTCGCGCTCACCACCACATAATAAACTCACATAACACACTCTCAAACTCCTACACAAAGATCGTATAAACACATTTTCATTATAAATCTCACTTAAAGATTCTTCTTTTGAGGCCGACATCCTAGTCAAGCATCGCTTATGAATGCGGTTTCCTGCTCTTTTTCCCCAGGAAGTTCGGATAATTCTTTAAATTTATAATACTATGTGCGTACAGATATATTAAGTTTCGTTAGTATATGTATTTATGTAAATAACATGTAGATATGAATTTATTATTGTTTTCATATATCGTATTATTCCTTAAGTTCATATGCTCTTTGTTATTTAGTTATTATGTTTTGAAAAATGCAGAAATAAAATCAGGTAAAAAACAAGAATGCAAGCGTACGATAATACCAGTTTAACCAGCGAGCGGAATATTTATTTTAAAATAATTATTCAATGTTTTTAATGTGAAACGTAATCTTTAATTACAAAACTATAACATAATACTTTAATAATCATGATTAATGATATAGTAGCATGCAATAAAGAATTGTATATTCAATCCCACTTATTTTTCTACAATCACCGAACTCGATGTAACCTCGGCTTATAATAAACATCTTCTCTCTCATCACTTCTTCATTTAAAAGCGATCGGTGGCTATCTAATTTTCGTACTAAAGTTCTTTGGAAGTAGATTTGTTATACATTTATTTCTATTCGTAGACACTTACTAATTGAATGTTTCTGCTACTGTTTTTTTCGTGTGTATCATACGCAGACAATATCTTTTAAGGCTTTCAAAAAAATAGCGTCCGCAGGGATACATGATTCGATTACAAATGAACGTAAAGAGCACACTTTTAAGAACGTGACTATCACAATGGGGAATTATACGTAGTTAACGTTTGAGGATAAATATAATCTATTTTTAAACCTTGCAGAAAAAATAGGAAATTTCCATTAATGCTGATTTCTTTTAGTACTGGTCGTGTTAATTGGGGGGACAAAAGCAGTATAGAAGTTATCGTAAATGGTCGAACATAAAGTTAATTAGTGTGTTTGGTCAAGTTTGGATACCATTGTAGTGGAAATTACTGGATTCACAGACTTGTGCTGAATGAAAGGCCCTGAACACAAATACGGGTGAATGGGACTACAATATACAAAACAATATTGCTTGCGTATTTTGCCCAATATTTATATATTTTTCTCTGTAAGAGGCATGCAAGATGCAATTATTCTCATGGGTTTTTATTTTCATTTGCGAATGTAATTCTCTTTTTTGTAATTGTAAATTGTTTTGACCTATAATTGAATTATTTTTGGCCAGAATGCAACTTACTATCCAGTGATCAAACTAGATATAGGCCTGTGTGCTACTCTCTCTCTCTCTTTCTCTGTTACACGCACATACACACACACTTTATATATATATATATATATATATATATATATATATATATATATATACATCTCAAAATGCGAACGAATCATTTGGCATATTATTTACAAAAAAATGAACGATTTGTTAATAACATGATAATATTGGAGGCAGTTGTATTTTGATTAATTTACGATAAGGAACATTATATTAAAGTTAAATGGAAGCCCTCCTTTTTACGGTTTCGAGGGTAAATGCCGAGTTTGGTTTTAAACAAATATAAAGATGCACATATTAAGTGATTTAATTCAATTACGTTATTGAATAAACACAAGACTATATTATTGTTATAACTTCCGGAGCCTATGACCTACAAGCATTGCTTTCTCTTTAGGCTCCATCGTATTTCTTTCGTTATTCACATTACGTTTACGTTTTCGTTTTTGTAATTCCATCCAAAAATAATTACAAAAATGTAACATGCCAAATGTAATAACAACATGTGAAATATGAAAATAAACTGAAACTGAACTGAACTGAACTAAAACTGAATATGTGTTGTTGTTTTTTAAAGAGCATACATAAGAAACCTATTGATTCTAGCATGGTTGTTTGGAATATTGGGTATGGCTCCTGTATCTTTCTTCCCATTCTCTTTGAATGCGTTAATATGTTTTTATATGACGTCTGTTGCCCCCCTCCCTTGCCCCTCACCATTTAGGACCCATCTCCTTGATGTTATCCTCCGAGCTGGGGAGTCCCCCTCTCCATCCCCCTATCTCTCTCTCTTTCTCCATCTCTCTCACTCTCTCTCTCTCTGTCTATTTTGTTTCTATCTCTCTCTTTTACTCTATCTCTATCTTTCTTGGTCTCGTTATTTATTTCTCTATCTCTCTCTCTCTCTTTTCTCTCTCTCTCTTAACCATCATTTACAACGTGTCCACGACACCAATTTTTACCAAGTGCTAAATTGAACTTTGGATGGTGTAGCTTTCTTGCAATGCAATACCTGAAGGTGTTTCCAATATTATGAAGAGAGGTTAATGCATTCAGTGCTAATTCCATCTAAAAAGCTATTTTCACTGAACGTAACATGAAAAGGTGTATAAATACATACAAATCGTCTGTTTGGACTTAGAAAGGCGTTAGCTCCATCTTAATATATTTATTTACACGTGTACTATGGTATGTAACAAAATAGGCCACTGATGCCCATAAAGTTGAAATAATTATGTGTTAGCTCTTTTATGAAATGACTGTGACAATATGATTTACTCTTGATAGATAAAGTTTATACATTTATGTTATCCAAGCATTACTAATGACTCTTCATTTATGAATCTGTATTGATCAATGAAGGTTTGAGAAGATATAAACGTTATAAATCATTAATAATTTATATTTTCCCAATCATTTCACGAAAAGAAAGAACAACAACTTATTCAAATTTGTTGGCAACCTTGAATTAACGTCAAGAGCTTACTTTGTAATGCTGTAACGTTATTCAAGAGAAACTTTTAATAGATATTTTAAAAAGACGGAAATTGGACCGAATTTTGTAATTTGTTTTTATACAAATTGATTTAGCGGCTCATGATTTTTTTTCTTTTTCTTTTTTGTTATGCAACACAAAGTACCTTTCACTTGTCTATTGCATAAATATCTATTCAGCAGGTTTTTTTTTTAATTCGATTTTGATTCAATATGTTATTCACGTTTTCATGTGGGAATTCAAGGCAAGGAATAATCACTATGACGTTTACTCCGTGGAAAAGATCAAAATAACAACAATTATATATCTTATTCATATTGGATTGGTATCAAATCAAATATCAAAGGACAAATTATACGGTTATTTACACATTTCTAAGGGAATCTTGTGACAAGTAAATTAGATTTCCTGATTTAGTGAGGCAGAAACCTAAATATCACAATACAGTGATTTGTTTCATGTTTACCACGACAGAATATGTATTTTTATACTAAAAAACAAAAAAGGGAATCATTCATTGGTTACTATAATTTGATTTGTGAGGATACAATTTGATGCGAAAAAAAACTAAAACCTTTCAAGTAACCGTTCAAAATATCTGTCATGAATAGGATCACGTGAAATTATTTCGAACACACAAATTTCCATGGTTCTTACACAATATACTCACTTCATGAATACGTACTGCTTATATATTTTGCTTTTTTTTTTCTTTTTTTTTTTTTGGGGGGGGGGGGGTAATTTAATTTATTTAAAGATCAACAAAAAATACTAAGGTACTAAAAGGACAATTTGCAAGGCAATTTCCTATTTCAAGGGGAATTAACTTCAAACTTCATGTTAATTTCAGTTTGTAGGCCATTTAAAACATTATCTGAGAAGTATAAAACATCATACATTTGGCGAAAGGGAGGACGTAACTCTTCTTCACAATTATTCGTCTTTCGCGGCTCTGAGAATCTTCAGAACGTCGCCATTGTGTTTGCGGACGGCCTGTTCTGTGTCGTATCGCATGGATTCGACTGCTATTGCGTGCGTACTTTTCCTTTTGTAAGATGCAAAATGATCACTGCAGATCACTTCGTTTTTCCCGTCGTACTTGTAATTTGTGTCCAGAAATTTCTCCTCTTTCAGAGTTGCTACCTATAGCTTGAATATTTCATTGCGATTGTGTTGGTCTGAACACCGATGAAAAGATTTCCCCTTGGTTTTTGAGGAACGACTTCATAGTCGACAGGTTATTCCCCTTTGAATTTTGGCACAAAATGAAAGTTACATCAATTTTTCAAACAGTGAAATCAAACGTATACCTGTGTTCAAAGTTTGTTAAAGTAAATGTTATCAGTATATGATATCCTTTTGTGAAAAATATATTTCTATCAAAGTTGTTATTTTACTGATAATTGTTTCTATTGTGTGGTCTTTCTCAATAATTAATTAACAAACTAAATGAGCTACGTGAAATAGCTTATGAGAACCGAGAAGGTGGTCATACATAAACACTCTTGTCAATTGACTTTAAACTAATGTCTAGCTTTATGTGAAGTAATACGACAAATGAGAAGAGTTTACGATTCAATTTAAACAAAGAAAATACATCAGGTGTTCGTTCAAAAGCAATCAATTTCAATAACATGATGAATGTAATTAATTAGCTTTTCGAATTGTAGGGAAAGAGGAATGGAGTAATACTAAAGAACCTTCTTGCAGTTGTAGTCAATCCTATTTGGCATCGTAGTAAGTACATATGTGAACTGCTTATTCAAATTGATAGGATTGTGTTTAAGAATAATCAATTAAAAATGAATTTTACCTTCATTGCACGATTCGCCCGTATTTCAATTAAATCATATAATCATGGGTTTTTAATTTTAAAGTTTGATAGTTAATGATGTCAATTTCTGACAAATGCTTCTATTGAAAATTAGAATTAGTTTTGTATTTAGGTATATTATGAAATGAAAAGACTAAAGGCAAGACTGATGGTAAACATTATTTTGTCTTTCTCTTAAGCGAACTTTATGATAAATGGTAAAATTAGAGCAAATATTTGTACAGTAAATATGTCTGTGGGGATCATATGTTTGACCCCCTCCCCCTCCCCGCCCTTTCAAATTGTGTAATCTAATTCAACATTCTTCTGTATTAAAAACGTCCAAAAACATGCAGCTGATATACAACAAATTATTAGGAATTCCTCCACTTCAACATTCCTTTTTAATAACTTTTCATAAATTGTTTCTGATGGTTGTCTCATATATTTAAATTCTATTTTCTACTCAGGCATTCTCGACTAAGCTCATTATATGATCATTTCATTTCATTTATTTTTCCATTAAAATTCAAAATAAAATACATATCAAATTAACAGCAAAATCGAAAATGATATCTTCACATTCCCCCTATGTCACTACGCACTTGGAGTATGTTTGTCTTGGTCTGTCTGTAATTATTACTTGAATATCCGTAGAATATGAGAAAGAAAAGAAATGGGGGGGATATAAAATGTTACTTTAAATAATCTTAGCCGGCATGCTAACTTAATTATGGTGACTGGATAATGTCTTGCTGCTGGTGGTCGATGTAAGTGAGGCCGGTTGTGAATTCATGCCAAAGAGGGCCCTAGGATAGAGGGGATGATGATGCCTATGTCTTCCCCTCCGCGAGGAGTAGCACTTTCGATCCACCAATCTCCATAATCATTCACAAACTTGGTACAGATCAGAGCTGACTGCCACTCCTTAAAGGTATACTATGTCCTATTTGCATACCAGAACATGAAAAGGTTAAATTTCAGCGGCATTTGAAAGATAATCCTCATTAAGAACTTCCCTCAAAACGGAAAGGCTTGAAAAATAATAGGACACTGCCAACGATATCATACTTTGTTATAGGAAGTTTTATATGTTTAAATTTTACAGATAAAGGACATACTTGACATATTTGTAATTCTTGCAAAGTTCTACAGAATTTGATGTTAGCTGCAAACAGGACATACATGTAGTACCTTTAAGAGAAAGGAGGATAAAAAGACAAGCTTCATTCTAAAAAATGTCATCTGCCTCCGGGGCTTCTTTCAGATGGAACGTTGACTAAAAACGATACATCATGAAATAGAAAACAGATAGAATTGCACATTGGTCATTTTTGACAAAGAGTGGGTGGGCATGTTTGTGTGTACATGAATAAGTGCGTTTGTGTATAATAATGTACGGAGATATAGATGTGGATGGTTGTGTAGGTAGATACATGTATGTATACGCTACTGAGCTTGTAAACGATTTAATTCATATCCATCTATTTCTTTTTTCTTATCATATTTATATATTTGTATTTATTAGAAAACTTCATTCACACGGCACACGAATATTTTGTTTTCCAAAACATAAGTATACTGACTAAATTATTATGAATATGGAAGAAAACAAAAGTCATCGAAACGATGTAAATAGTTGAACAAGAATGTATTTTGTGTTGATAATTTACCTACCTGGGTATTCTATTGATTATGTCAAATCCTATATGATTAAAAATGATAACGATAATTATGATGGAAATTTATTTGGAGTAAATTTCGGATTGTTGTTTTAATTCGTTTTAAATCCCTATTGATAACACATGCTAGGGGTTAAATTGCTTCAGAATAAATACCAAATCGACAACTTTATTGCAATAAAATCATTCCAAAAAAACATTTATTGTTCAACAATGCGTGATTTGTCGTTTTATTAGAAACATGAACAATTAATTTATATTTTACGCTCTTTAAAATGTTGAGAATATTAAAAAATGCAGCAGATGATGTGCGGTATTGAAAAACTTCCATTTTCTTTTCTTGTCATTCATGGTTATTTAAAATATTTCTAACGTCGATGGATGGAGATTTTTGTAAGTGTCTATGTAGGTTAATCTCGGCTGTTCAGACCCCTAACTTCATCCATCTAATATTCTTTTAAGAGTCACATTACAGTCTGCATGTACAAGATTCAACGACCTTGCCTGACCTGTAACTCAAGGCTTCACAGACTGAATGATCCACAAGCTATTGTTCCATTTGAGTGCTTCAACGATACAGAATATACCCTGTTTACGTTTTCGGTAGTCGTTGTACATACTAACGGGCAGATCACTGATTCATTCATTCAATGTCATATACTACACGAACATGGAGGCATTTTAAGAGAGAAGGTAGCGAGTACACGAAAGCCCAACTGAGCTGTACTCCGGGCCGAAACCTCCCGGGACAGGGAGCATGACTGAATTCGAGGATAATCTGCAGGACTGTGTTGCCTAATCCGCAGGGTCTCAGAGGCACTATCAGGTAGCCGAGGAGGGGGCTCTACTGCCGAAGCTCCAGGGGAATCTGCGCTGGGTATGAATGGATACTCTGATCATGGAATGATACTGATCTACCGTATTTCCTGTTTTTGTAGAACACTGGATGGCACCGTATGCTAATTCCATGTGCTGTTCAGATCACGTTGACTCTACCTGCAGTTGATATCCAGCAACTCGCAAACCTCTTATGATTATTGTGAGCTATTCCTGAGCTCTGGTTATAAGAAATAGCATTTCAAGACAAGTTCATGTTATATTGTAAAACAGCATCTGAGGAACTTACACTTCAACAAGCTCTGCTTCTTGATACTTCCTCTTTTCTCGCGCTTTTTCTATTACATTTGTCGTTGCATTGCATATTTTTGTAAATTATTATTTATAGTATTATGTTTTGCATGAGAAATAAAATCATTTGAATCTATTGAAGTTGATTAATTTCGATTCGTAGTAGTTTATTGTTTCCACGTAGATGAGTTGTTTGACGGGCAAAATGTAAGTAAACTCAAATAAACTTCTCGGGTATTACATTCACCGAAGAACTGAGTTCGTATCAGACCGCGTATTATGCATGGGGGTCTAGACTATTAGGCATTTTTGTTCTCAAATCTCTTTGGTCTTTGCATGTTTTTTATGTATAGTTTATATTCAATTCAATTCAATTCAATTATATTTATATTTTCAACAAAACATTAAAATCAATTATCATTTACAACAATGAAGGAATACATATATGAAACAAAGGGGTCCCCTGTAAAAAGCAATGCTTGTACAATTGTGGACCCCTCAAATTACCTCATTTGTCAGACTCCACCCATTTGCAAATCTGGAATAACCACCCCTTAGTTTCTTGCGATTCTGCAAGTCTTAATTTTTCGTCTTTTCAAGGACGTTTAATTCTGTTGATATGAGTGTATACTATAATCATAATACTATTTTTGGCAAACTTATTCATTATTTACACATTCAGAACTGAATTAAGAAATGAAATGAAACCAACGATTACCTATAATATTTCATCGCCCCCGCAGCTCCTCTAAATTTCATTTATTTTGTTCATTCATTTTATTCTCATTGGTCATTATTGCTATGCTAATCTTGCGATGCAAAAAACAAAAATATTGTAGATGTTAATCATTATAATCCGTTCGCAGGAACTAACCTTTAACGAAGGCAGTTTCTTGACAACAATATCGAGGTTTCTAGATGCAACCCAATATTTGGAAAGTTTGACAACATTTTGAGAACACTTTACCCAACAGGTCTGCATGTTACCGTTTTTAATAGTTCCTCTTACGTTGTTTTAATACATTTTGTAGATCTACCTGAATCATACTTTTCTTAATATATTTTCTTTATCTGCGTTGTGCTCTATTTCCTTGGCGGACTCCTTATTTCACCAAAGATTTAATGTCACATACACTGCAAAATAGTTACATTAAATCCTGATCTTTGAGTCAACGCTGGCTGGCAAAAACTTGGAGAACACAAAATATGAGTCAGTCGTCTTTATGGGCCGGCTTCTCCCTGGAAAACCTGAACAAAAATTCAGAGAAAATCTGACTGACTATATATATATCTTAAGTCCCAAAGGCACTATTGGGATAGAGGACGCAGGCTCAATGAGAACATGTGCGTAATATCCGATCAAAATGAAACAAAAGATTCTTTAATCAATGACGACAGTCTACCTGTCTTTCATTCTGTTATAACAACGTTCTTTGTTTAATATGGAATTGCATTTATTGTGTCCATTCCACGTGCAGCTTATCTCACGTTGCCTATGGTCGTACTTGATATCTATAAACTTAGAAACGTCCTTCCAGAAGTTATAATTCGCACGGACCTCACTTTCCTTTTCTCTTTCCATTACAATAATTTTGTAATAAAACCATGGTAACTGCGAAATTGGCAGCACGTTTCACGTGGAAGGATCATAGAACAATGTAACATGAAAATAATTGTTCTTGAAGGTTTCTCATAATTCAACCATGACTAAAGGGAAATAATGGGGCAATTTCTTTATTTCCTTCTTATGTGTCATTTACCAAAAGGAGTCATGTGAGATTTATAAGACTTTAAGACATACATTTTTCTGTTATTGTGAAATATACCCCCTTAGATCCATATAAGATATAGGCCTATGTGAGATTTATTGGATTATTAAAATACTCATTCAGCATTCCGAATATTAAACTTAAAGGGAAAGTCCACCCCAAAAATAAGTTTGTTTCGATAGAGGCAGAATAATAAGAAAATCAGGTGAGTGAAAGTTTGAACAAATTCTGAATGAAAATAAGAAAGTTATGAATTATTGAAGTTGTGATCAATCAAATACAAATTGGCAACTCTGTGACGTATTATACGAGCTCTTCATTTGCTTTGTGCATAATATTCCATAAAATCATGTTTTCTTCGTTATTGATGACGGAATATATATTTGTTCCTTGCAGGGGGAGTATAGAAACATATTTGCAATTATTATGTTTAGGGTGCATGTATGGTTGAAATTTTTCTTGAGGGAAAATGAAAATTTTAGATTTTTTTAGTACTAAGCAAATGGAAGTTGAGCTCGCATTTTACGTCATAGAGTTGCCAATTTGTGTTTGATTGATCACAACTTAAAAAATCCTAACTTCCTTATTTTTAATCGGAATTTGCTCAAACTTTCACTGACTTGTTTCTCTCATTTTTCTACTCCTATTAAAACTAACTTAATTTCAGGGTGGACTTTCCCTTTAAGGCAGTTCCTTTAAAAATGCAAACGTGTGACCGGTACTCGACATCCTATTTCATGAAAACAAGAAAAGTCTTTTAAGATTGATTGGAGCCTTAAGGCAAAAATTAAAAATCCATTAAGGGATGCGGCTATTGCAGGCGCAAGCAGAATTCAAATATGAATAGACAATAACGCAATGTAAACGCTCACTGAATGTTGATTGAACATACAAGTATGAAGAACGATATGTTAGAGTGGCATATCAAGACATTTTTTTTGTTGGGGGGGGGGGGGGGAGCGGGGGTGGGCATAATGCATAATCTTCACTAACGCAGCCAATTTTAGATGGTCCTTGTTTGCGATTAGCTTGGGGTGGGGAGTGCCCCCTAAACCTAGCCTGAACATGACACTGTATTGTAACCGAGCAGTAACTTGTTTAAAGAAAATGTATCCGAGAGTCACCCGAAGAAGGATATCTCGTCACTTGTATCTTACATAATAATCAGTCCCCAGCTTGTTAACCAGGCCAATACATTCTGTATTGGTTGCGGATTTGTTAGGATGGGCAACATCCCCACCCCACCCCCTCTTGGTCCTCCTTCAAAAACGACAGTGGTGGACGGGTCAAAATCTACCCCCTTTATGCACTCAACGCTTGCCTCTCATGCCTCACTCAATCAGGTACTGCTTACCGGTAATCGGATTATTGACAGGAGCATTTCTATCTCTCAGCATTCATTTCCGATGCTCACCCGTGATCATCTCCGGGTTCGTCAATCGTATTTATTCTTCGCCCAGGTCCGGCCTGGAGCTCGAATCGTGCTTCACGTGTAATTGTCGTTGTCAAGTGTCGACGTTCGTGATTTTACCTCTCTTTCGTTGTTCCATTATCTGATTTTAATTCGCGTGATTGTTGCCGGCATTTATTTCAAAGGGATGAAAGAAAGAAATGTGGAGCAGAGGTGTGTAAGTCATGCACATCATGCATGGCCGCTGATGTCAAGGTGGCAAGATGCTAAGCCAGTGTGACGGGGGATAGGATACGGTAAGAGTTGGTAACCGTCATCAAATTCGACCAGCAATGCATAACTACAAAAGGAAAACAATTGTCCGGCGAATTTGATGACGGTCATGTAAACATTTGATCAAGGAGCAATATCACCGTTGCCAGAGCTGGTGCCGTACACTTCCTTTAACAAATACATGCATATGGAATTAAATTATATTCTTCAATACAAACCTATTTCACTTTTGGTGACGGTGGTTATATTTAAAAGCTAATATTGAGTTTTGGTAGTGATAGTTGTTTTCGAGATAACCTCGCTTAGAGGTACTTCGAATATTTAACTATCAAGTAGATAGGTTGCCAGTATAAGCAAAATACTAACAATATGACCCCAAACAAAACGCAGTAAATCATATTCATTAACAAGCACAACTCAAAATATATCAATCCATACAGTAAATATGCATGCAGTTGTGACAACGAGCACGATTTTTTCACAGCTTACTTCTCGATCATCATAGATTTTCTAGCAAAAATCATCCACTTATGTCATTTACTCTGTCGTCTTAAATATTCGGTGTATTTTTTGTCCATGCTGAGAGATATTTTTTTCTCGATGATATCAAGACATAAGATTACGTTCTGCATCCTCACAAACACACAAGCACACAAACAATAATACTTTAAAATGACACGGGATAAATGATTTAATCAGGCCAAAATGCACTGTTTTTCCGACAAAGGGCGACCTTTAAGTTTTTGATCCTCACACACACACGCACATGCACACAAACAATAATACATCTACTTGTGTCATTTACGCTGTCGTCTTAAATAATTATTCAGTGTATTCTTTTTCCACGCTGAGAGATTATTTTTCTTTCTATGGACCTAAGTTTACCATTAAATTCTGATTCCTCACACACACACACACGCACACACGTACACAAACAATAATGCTTTACAATGACACGGGATAAATGTTTTAATCAAGCCCAAATGCACTGCTTTTTCCGACAAAGGTCTGGTATCAATTAGACGTGGAATGGTCCGGACTTGTTACTAATTGCCGCCATTTTGGCTCGTTTGCCAGCGGATGATGGAAAAGGACCCGTATGAAAATTAATACCAAGGAGATAGTTTATTGGAAGCAATCGTGCCTGATAAAGCCTCGTTTCTCCTTAATTCGGGTAATTCATTAAGCTCAATAAAGTGAGCCCCGGCATTCATCACGGGAAAGGTCAAAGGTAAAACTCACTAGGAAGGCAATGTAAACATGTTCAAGATACTCTAGTCTAGAGTTCTACTGACGATTAGAAATGTGAAAGGAAATAAATTTAAAGCCCTACTGTACTACTTGCTCCCTCTTTATAGAAAACAAATGCCTAATCGGTGACCATTGGTCCCCCATGATCCTCTTTTTCTTATGTTAATTGAGACCTGAGTTGATGAGATAGCCACCTGTCAGTGACCGTGCAGTGAGGTCTTATCTCCCCTGGCAAAAATAGTACGGATGGTATTAAGATACTTTATAGAGTTCTGCTGACGATTTGAAATTTTGAAAGAAAAATAAATTCAAAGAGAATCCAATACATGATTATCACAAAGTATTTTGTATAACACGATCGCAAAGACTTTTGAAAAAATATTATCTAGGAAAGTGTCGATATACCTTATAAATCATGGAAAAATTAAGTAATACATCAAAGTAATGTTTTCACATTTTTATAGGCATGATAGGTGAAAGAAAAGACCATTCAAATTATTTATACATCATTGAATATACAAATAAATATAATCTGCTGATTGAATTAGCAAAAACAAATGTTTATTTACCGATTAACAAGCAAAATGTACAAGGTATTTCATAACAATTTCGAAACTATGTTCCGGTTATATACCTTGTCTATCTATAAAGTTGTCCCATGTATACATATCAACGTTGATTCTTCCAACTTATACGGTTTTCAGCAAGTATTTGTTGTTCTTTTACATTTGGCTGCAATTGAACTATACAACATCTTGTAATGTTTACAGTGTAATAATAAACATTGATTTTTAATCTTTTAAAAGCTCTTCTCGAAATGAAGCTGCCTTTCCAGAACTCGAACGTAGTGTTAGAATGATATACGGAATTGGTTACATCTTATTTTATGCACTACATTCCAGGATTAAATAATGAATTATTTCATTCACGTTCCCTGCATCTTGAATTCTAATAATTACAAACATCGAGGAAATCGGATTCTCACATAATCAAACTAAAGTTAAACTAAATGTTTAAGAACAGAAAAAGATTATATTTTCTATATCTGCCAGACGATTTTGGTAGAAAATGAGCTGAGTGAAAAGCAAGGAAGGACCATAATCTAGCCTGTAGTACAAGTTAAGCCCGTTTGCACATCGCATTGATCGGAGAATTGCAACCTGATTTAGTTTCTTTCTTCAGTGAATGTGATTTTTAGCGGGGTTCCATTTAGTTGGTCATATTGATCTGGTCTAAACAACCAATAGTGCCAGAAAAACAATTCAGAATAACCCCATACCTTGGAAATCTACCTTGAATTTGATGCTGCCTTAATTTTTCATAGAAATTGTAATGTTTATAACTGAATATTTCGTAGAGAAAGATGGCGAATCTATGACGAAATAAAATCCATTGGATGACGGAACAACTTACATTTTGGTAAAGAAAATTTAAACAATAGAGGCGGATTGGCTATCAGATATTGAGCTTTATTTCAGTTTAGTAGCCATTGGATACTAAAACTTATCCACCACGAAACCTGTGTGATAGGGAATGCCTTTATATCCATCTAGACCATATGAATATTTACACTAAAAGGCGCTACAAAAAGTACGTCATTTTTTTTAACGATGGGTAAAACTTAGGCTACTTATTCTCTGTATAAGCCCTATATGTCATGCTTATATTGACAACCCTTTAATGTGGAGACACTTTTAACAATAAAAACAGACAATTTATTTCAGTTTAAAAAAAAAAAAGCACCGACGTTTAAAAACATTACTGTGAAGATTAGAAAGTATACTGCCAAGAGTTAATCTAACCTTTTGTCCCATCATCCTAGTCATAAACTAGCCTCAAACTCAAAGCTACTTTTTATAAATACCATTGTAAATAATAAAGTAAAAATACAGGAACATAGAGCGAGATACGTATATGATTTAGCTTTTGCATCATTCGTTTTACTTGTTTTAAAAAGGAGTTGTTATATAAAATGCACGATTCAACAGAAACTGGATTAGATGATAACAGACAGAACCTTTAACAAATTTGGTGTACAGAGAAGCGTTTTCTTGATAATGTCATGAGGGAGAAGAAAAAAAATGGAGTGCGATTTGAATTAATCGGACATGCAAGAAAAATACCATTGTAAATAAGTTCAAATGCAGGAACATAGATGGAGATACATGTACGTATACGATTTAGTTATTTGCAACATTCGCTTTTCTTGTTTTAAAAGGAAGTTGTTATAGAAAAATGCACAATTCAACAGAAACTGGACTAGATTATAACAGACAGAACCTTTAAAGAATTTAGTGCACAGAGAAAGCCTTTACTTGATAATGTCATGAGAAAGAGAAATACCATTGTAAATAAGTCCAATTACAGGTATATAGAGGGATATGCGTATGTAATTTAGCTTTTGCAACATTCGTTTACTTGTTTTAAAAGGAAGTTGCTATATAAAATGCACAATCCATCAGAAACCAGACTAGATGATAACAAAACTGACAAAACCTTTAAAGAATTTGTGGTACAGCCGGAGAAGCCTTTTTCTTTATAATGTCATGAGGGAGAGTGAAGAAAAAAATGGAGTGCGATTTGAATTAATCGGACATGCAAGATGCAGAGTAGTTTTGAGAGGCGATGCATGCATAATTGGGTGAAATATGAGAAAGGCGAGGAGTAGGAGTGATGGACTAAGGGTAAGAGGGGTTGAGTACGGAGGAGATGTTGGAGAAAGGGGGAGAGAAAAGTGGAGAGAGACATTGAGAGATAGAGAGAGAGAGAGAGAATGAGAGAGTGACACTGAGAAAGGGTGGAGAAAGAGAGGGGAGAGAAAGAAAGATAGAGAGGGTGGAAAGAGATAAAGAGAGGGAGAAAAAAGTGGAGATAGATATTGAGGAATAGATAGAGAGAGAGAGAAGGTGGACAGGATGGAGAGAGAGAGTGTGAGAGAGATAAAAAGAGAGAGGGGAGAGGGAGAAAGGGATTGTTGTATAGAAATGGAGAGAGAGACAGAAAGGCAGAAACAGGAAATAACGGGGAAGAGGTAAGCGATAAGAAGAGAGGGAGACAGAGATCGAATAACGAAAGCATTAAAGATGTAGAGTAAGAGAGAGACGGGAAGGGAGAGATAGAGGAAATCTGAAAAGAACAAAGTAATAGAGAAAAGACGAGAGAGAGAGAGAGTTGATACCAATAACGTTAGTAAGTCCATGGTTAGAAGGAGTGGCATGTCCCGTACAGAGACAAAGAACATGGGACGCTCAGAAAAAATGAATGGAAAAAAAGAAAATACTCTTTTATACACGGACAAAAAGTAACCCCAAAACCCATGTCTTTTATCAAGTTGATCAAATTAATCACAATGATAAGAAATAAAACATTAAACAGATATAATCACTTCATTGTTTATGGGGGGAGAAAGACAGATACAAAAGTAGATAATATGCATAGATGAACAAAGGAGAAAGATAGAGAGAGGGGGAATAGAGAAATAGAGAAAGAATAAAGGAAAAAGAGGAGACATGGAGAAACAGAGGGAAGCTAAGAATGAGGGGATGGAGGGAGGGAAAGAAGTAGAGAAATGAATAAATAAACGGAGGGAAAGAGGGATGCAGAGAGCGAGAGAAAGAGAGAGAGAGAGAGAGAGAGAGAGAGAAAAAAAAAGATGGGGGAGAGAATTGATCCACCACTTGACCTATAGAAGGGGTGCTAGACGCAGGCCTCGCACTGTTCCGCCAGCTATGAGTAATGCAGATCTCTCACCCATGTGTTATAACCATATCTCCGAAGAAAGCGTCCCATCTTGGTTCAAGTAGTCTCCACACGCAGACCTTTTGCCGCATCCTTTGTCCTTGTGTACTCCATTGTTCTCTGAATATCGAATAATTATGTTTACTTATGCATTCCATGTCCACGTTTCTGATTAAAACGATCTGCAACATTTATATGGCACCATATTTTTGCTTTAAAAGCATTCAAAGGCTCAGTCTCTTCCATTGAAGTCAGTATTTTCACAGTAGCTTATATAGGCAGGCTAAATGTTTCTCTTTACAGAACCACGGGTTATCAACTATACGTATATATTTGTACCTGCTTCGCACAATGGCATCTGTATGGATGGAATTCACTTTGCATACAATAAGTGCTATGTCAGACAAACATCTGAAAAGCTTTACAGTTGAACAGAATAAAATAGTGTTCAAGAACTATACATTAAGTTTTAAAAAAGAGATCTACTTTTTATTCTGGCTTCCTTTGTTTAGGATCGTAAAGACTATAATTAATTTTAAACTTTCTGTTGTTGTTGTGTGTTTTTTTGTGTGTGTTTTTGTGTTGTTTTTGTGTTGTTTTTTTGGGGGGGGGGGGGGGGCTGATACACATACACTGGTCGTGTGATACGAACCATTAACTTCTTATGGAAAATGAAGCTATAAAACGAGGGCATGTAGACAATTGACCCAAGTTCCAAGTAATGTAGCCCTTCCCTACATCAAAGATTTTTTTCGAGCAGTACTTATCAACTTTGTTAATGTTATAGCTATATTCAAGCAAGAACAAATAGACACAAACGTTTGGCCTGAGATATTGTTAACCGTCATCCTATACATATTGTTTACAGCAAAGATAAACTCACATTGATATAGTTTTCGGATGACTGAAAAGATAAGATGTTGACATGGGCCATTTCTGTTTACACCCCATTCTCCTTTTTATCTTTACGTACTTTTTTTTCTCGAAGAAAATCGTTATCCCGTTAAACTAAACCTCGTCTTTCCAACCATATTCAACCCGATGGGAACGACAACGGGTCCGTCGTTACAGACTACGTCCCAGATGCAAAACACACCATGCGCATATGATTATCGGCATACGTCCCGTTGCGTGTATGGTATAGATGGTGACGACGCCAATGCAGCTCGGATGTACCGGTGGTTTCTATATCATCCTATCTCCAATATGATAAAAACAAGAAAGAGAGATATATATTACACGTATCTTGTGTAACTATATTCTCGATCTCTTTCTTTCATCACGCCTAAGCGAAACTAGAAAACAATTTATCCCCACCATATATTCAGCATTCTCGCCTTCGCTTCTGTTTTTCTGAAAATAGTCGAACATGACATGCAAAACCAAAGGGGCATGTTTTTCTATTGTATTTTGTTTCAATGTCAATGATAATCTAAAAACTTCCATTGCTTCAAAAAAGAATGGCATTTCGAAACTCAATCCCCTCAAAAAATGTCCTTACTATATACATTTTATTGTTACTATTATTTTTAATTGCTTGTCAGATATTCTGGAGATATATATTTCCTAAGAAAAATGTTTAAATCCTATATCCTCCCCTGCTAAAAGAAGAGGAGGGTAAATTAAATGTATCAACAGTACTACCAATAATGTTATTGTGATAATACTAAAATTTAGGGGCAAATTATTATAAAAATTGTTTAGGAGTTGCATCAGAAAATCTGATTCCACGATTTTTATACCATGATTTTTACATATATTTGTAATGTTAATTCAGCAAACATTTCTTACCAGTCTGAAAATTAAAATTCGTAATAAAAGATGAATTCCTTTTTAAAAATGTAAAATGTCTTGTTTCTATATATTCTACAAAACTCAACTGTACTGCATAGTCGACCAAAATAGACATGTTATCTACCCCCTCCCCCTAATCGTGTATATATTCAGCACGCTTGGTCTATTAATCCTTGAACTATAATGATTTTAGTGCATTTTCTGCTTTGCTGCTCATCAAATGGGTAATTCGGGGGCAGAGATTCTAAATAAACAAACTTGGATGCTGTATACAGAGAGACACGGTCGACATAGGGGCAGGTTATTTATGACTCGAATCTGTAGTCCCACGCAGTATTATCGAGTGTCTTTTTGGATAAGGTTGATGAGGAATGAAAAGTGGACTACTACAAGCGTGATGAAGATGTAGAATTTATATTCAAACCATTTTAAAAATCAATATATATTTAAATGAAATTATGTTATCCTGTTTGAAAGAAATGTAGGTTTCATGTTGTTGTAACGTACCAGTTTGTTGATTAGGTTTTTGTGCTGGTTTATAGGTATACTATTAATCATTTTGCTATGACCTTGAAAGTTGTTAAATATGTACCTCAACATGTGCTACAAAAATCCCTTAAAGAGAAGGTTGAGTTCTGGGAAGAGGTAAAAAATAATTTTTGAGCGTTATCATTGTTATTATGCAAGGGTGGAAGAACATCAGATTAAACATGTTCCCTGAAAAACATGGCTCTTCAAATGCCTTCATATTCTAAATATGACATGAAACATCGTAAAAATCCAGGGACGGATTTTTTTGCCACGTGTTCATGTAGTCCCATATACATCATTCTGTGTACAGTGCTTGTAACTTTGCCAAGATTTGGCAAAATTTCTTATGATTTTGATGATTCCAGAACCTCGCAATACACACGAATACTTATATACTTGATGATCAACCTTTTCTGATAGATTCCACACCGTTTCTTTCACAATGCAATCGCATGACCAGAACTCAACTTTATCTTTAAATCTTAAATAAGAAATCTTCAACTTTTACCCCGGGTAAAAAAATCAAGTAATAATTAAAGTTATGCGTGAATTTGAATTGAATTTATTTATTCACGGTAAAGCTCACATCAGCCTAAAAAGACTGCTTTTCAGCAAGTCTGTGTAAAGGTGTTAGCCCCTTTGAAAAAGTACCAGAAATGTTCCCATATCAAACTGAAAAGCTTATGATTTACACCTTCCCCATATTAAGCTATAATCCCTTTTTAGTTTGATAGGGGGACATTTCTGCTATTTGTTTTCATAGGTTAAAGATAAACTTTAGTACTGGTAATGCGATTGCATTGTGAAAGAAAAGGTGTGAAATGATCAGAAACAGTTGATCATGTAGCATGTAAGTATTGGTGAGCACTGCAAGGTTCTGGAGTCATTAAAATCATAATAAATTTGACCGAGTCTTGGTAAAGTAACATATAGCTATATATGGGACAACACACATGGTGTCGGGGATGGTACTACCTTGGTTTCCTTGTCTTTCTATGCTCATTACTCAGCCAGTATACATTTTCTTCCAAAATTGTTTGGCACATGTCATTTATTTGTAATCTTGAACATTCAGTGTAAGTTTCGTTTGATTCTGTGAGAATTAATTTCTTTTTTTTTTACCAGTACTGGAGTTTATCTTTAACTGTCTGGATAATCGTTCCATGGTAGTTATCCGGGTAAGATGTATGTGAAAAGAGACCTATTGGTTCCCAACCTCATAAGT